>JAMPIV010008243.1:0-215000 GCA_024509875.1 Oreohelix idahoensis | reverse complement strand
TCCATAAAATACATTAATATGTACAGACATGATATAATAGATACAACATGGCATATAGGAGAATCATTAGAATTTACATAAAGTGTTGAAGACGTCTCAAGTAGTTATATGTGGGTGTTTTTACATCGAACCTTTGTGTTACACATACATAAAAATTTTTAAGCTTTCTAAAAGACATTGGCATATAATGATATGATATAACCTGCCAAAAAAAATGAGAATTATTGAAATTTACAAAATGTGTGTGGAATACCATTCAAGTTGAGCAATATGGTTGTTTTTACATGGGGGTTTTATCAGAATTTCTGTTTGCCATAAAAAAACTTTGACAGCTAGTAGAGTGAGATATTAAATATAGCATCAAATACAATAGTCGTTTGGTATAGTAGACAGAGCACAATTGAGATTAGACGGTGGGGAAAACATTTCAGCAATTTAACATGGGTGTTTTTTACATCGAAGTTTCCATATTCTGTAAGAACCTATAATTGCACTGATACTGACATATTTACATAAAACCTTTGCTTCAAATTTCCGCAACCCTAGCGACATTAATCCACTCACACACTTTGCATGCACATGACCCAAACTACCAATTATCAGTACGATTACATGCGTACGATAGCCTAGTTCGTTAATTTCTGCAGCCAATGGATAGTACTTATCAAATTTATGTTGGTAACATTTATCTAAATGGGCGTCATATGGTATTGCTGCCTCTACTATAAAAGCTGTTTTGTTCTGTCGATTGATTATCGTTAAATCAGGTTTTACGGCATGTGTCTTAAATGAGGTGTTACTGCTGCCGAAAAGTGATGGTTTAACTATTATCTCTTTATTTATTGTTATGTCACTCTTATTATTGTATGAGGATTTCAGTTTCTCATAAATAATGTCTACAGCTCTATTGTGCCTTTGTTGGTATAATGTTTGAAATTTGGTACATCCATTCAATAAATGTGACACTGTTTCGTATGGGTGGTTACATATTTTGCACATTTTCGTGTATGTCTGTGGGTAATATAGATGTAAAAGACTTTCGCATTCCAGCAACTGTAACCTCGATCTCACAGCAAATGAAAGTATTTTATCACTTAATTTAACATTAGATAGAAAACTAGATGACAATGAATGGTTTACACATTTCATTTCGCGCACTATTCTCCCTTGTGATGATTTACTTTTTAGTTCACTTAGAATTAGGTTAAGTTTATGTGATTTAAATCCAGAATAAAAAGCATTTGCTGACTTGTATGTTAGACTCACATCTTCATCTACATCTAAATGTACAGTGTAATGGCCACTGTCATCCACTTCACACTCACTCCTTCACGCGCGCATTCTTCATTCAGTTCTACCCAAAATGATTTTGGCCAATTCACCTTCGATCTTTTAGCTAGATGGTTTGTTTCATTTAACTCGTAACTTGCAAAGTTATTCCTATCATCATCTACTTGGTCTATTTTACGTTTTTTTATATGTATATCTAACGAGTTTATCGCTGCAGTTTTTACAAGACTATCATCACAATTGAGCATACTGACAAGGAATGAAATATGTCGAGAGTGGTATAATATGAAGGGGTTTGGTATGCCAAGGCCACCCTTCGACCTGGGAAATAGACGGGGTTAGGATATGCCAAGAAATAGCTCCTTGTGGATGATTCATTTAGCGCTAGCCATGTTCTAACGTGGTGTACAATTTCATCTTCAATTTCTTTAAGTTGTTTTTCTGTGAAGTGTATGTTAGAAAAATAAAACATGAGAGGACCGAAACACATCGGGTTAATTAATGAGATCTTTGCTGATGTTGGTAGTGGGGCACAGCTTAATTTGGTTAAATTTGATCTAAATTCTAATATAAGGCTGCTTGCTTGAAACTGGTCCGATGTATTATCAATTGTAATGTCATGTCCTAGGTATCTGTAGGAACGCCCTCGATCAGAAGAGGGGATTTCATGACCTTGGATATTAATGTCCACCTTACGAGTGTTGACCCAATTGTTTCCGCTTCGCTGAACACTGCACACTTTTGTGGCTTAACCTCCATCCCGCTGGTCTCCATAAATACTGTTGTCTTCTGTGCCATTGATTGTAAGTCGTGTATGTTGGTGGCGAAGAGACTTACGTCATCCACATACCCTTGAATGGGATTCGGTATGTGATGTATTTGATAACCTTGCTCAATCCACCGCAGCCATTTATCAATGCCTTGTTCAAATACAATGACACTCCATGGGCACCCCTGAATAATACCTTTCTTACGCTCGATCCGGTCTGTGATAGTACTGGCGTTTTTAACTTGATATGAGGAGCCACTGTATATATCTTTGGTGATGTTGACAAAGACGTCCGGGTAGCCTGATTCGCTTAGCTCCCTTATCATAAACTCGTGGTCAATGCTGCCAAATGCATCTTTAATATCAATAAAGCACAGATAGGCCTTTCCTGATGAATGTAGAAAGTCACTAACTGCTGTTTTTAAGGTGAAGACATGTTCTTGAAGACCATTTCTTGGCAATGATCCTTTTTGCCGAGGTGACAGTCGCTGGGTGTCAACAATCCACTGCATCCACATACATACATACATACATATATATATATATATATATATATATATATATATAATATAACCTCTAAAGTAACATTCCCGTTGTTTAATTATATACTCCTTCCTTGTGATACTTCTTTATTCTTTTCATAATTAAATATCCTTGACCCATCGGTTACACAGAATAGGCTTCTATGTAGCCTAGTATGTTTCTTAACACACAATAATAAGGGTGCGTTTTCATTGTCTATTGCATCAGAGAGTTCTCTACTTATGGCGTGCAGAATGGTCAGATTAGAAAACCGTGTTGTGAGACAGAATAAATCACGACAGGCACGGTACTTGAAGAAGAAGAAGAAGAAAAGCATATTAAAGGCATGTAGAGTACTTGTCCTAATTATATCCATCTGCTAGCATAAAGCCCTGAAAAGGACATGTGGTGATAAGGACTCCACCAGCTACGCCAAAGCTGAGCAGTGAGAGAAAGTGAAACGCGGTTTTTTATAAATTGGACACGTGCCCTTATATAACCGACTGACCCTGTGTAAATATATCTGTTTAAAAAAAAATACCAGTAACTACATTTTAGTCACTTAGTTCAGAAAGCTATTGTCGGAAATAGTCACATAAGATGGCTCCACGATTCTTTGAAGCAGCTATATAAAAACACATTTCAGTATATCTCCTGCAGTTTTTTATGTCAATATAGAGTTACATTCAGGGCCGGAATAAGAAAAGAAAGGCCTCTAGGCTTTTTGATGTTTGAGGTGGCGCCGTAAATAGCATCGCCACTTAGTGCGATCGGCAGCTTCATCCCCCATGTTCCTGGATCCATGTCCAGTGCCCTCATATCTCTCTTGCACACATCTTTGAACCTCAGCTGTGGTCGCCCAACTGTTCTTTTGCCATCTGCTAATTGTCCGTAGAAGATATCTTTTGGGATGCGACCATCTTCCATGCGGCGAACATGGCCAAGCCAGCGAAGTCTGCGTTGTCTAAGCAGTGTATACATACTTTGAAGGCCAGCACGTGACAACACCTCGACATTTGTCACTTTATCTTTCCACGAGATGCCGAGGATGTGGCGTAGACACCGTAAATGGAAAGTATTGAGGCATCTTTCATGCTTACCATAGGTCGTCCAGGTCTCGCTGCCATATAGGAGTGTGCTGGTGAAGCAGGCGCTATATACCGCAGCTTTGGTCTTTGTTGTGAGTTTGGAGTTTCCCCAAACACGCGATGTGAGGCGGGCAAAGGTAGTTGCAGCTTTGCCAATGCGGCTGTCGATTTATGTGCCCAGTGAGAGTTTGTCATTGATGGTAGACCCTAGGTATGTGAAGTGGTGCACTACTGCCAATTCATAGTTATCGATAGTAATAACTGGTGCAGCACCCACATCCTGAATCAGCACATTCGTTTTCTTTAGATTTATTGTGAGGCCAAAGTCCTTGCATGCTTTACTGAAGTGACTCATCAAGCTCTGAAGCTGCTGTTTGCTTTGAGTGACGACTGCAGCATCATCAGCGAACAACAAGTCTTTTATAGTGACCCTTCTGATTTTTGTTTTTACCTTCAGCCTTGAAAGATTAAACAGACGTCCATCTGATCTAGTGTGAAGGCATATTCCTCCAGTTGCATCTTTGAATGCATGTTTCAAGTGTAAGGCAAAGAAGATCCCGAAGCGTTCGAATCACTGGTCTGGAAATATGAGTTAATTGCTCTGACTGCTGATGTTCTGCGAAATCCAAGCCTGGGAAAACTGTTTGTATAATTACTCTTATGACTTGGTATGGGAAATATAAATTAATTCCTCTGACGGCTGGTTTTCTATGAATCATGCCTGGAAAAACTGTTGGTATAATTCCTCTTATGACTCCTTGTGAAAAAATTCCCACGTTTCCAGTCTTGTATAAAAATTGCGGATTTACTTGTAAATTCGAAAGTTGCCCAATACTCGACCTGGTACTTATAGTTGTGGAATTGTAAATCCTATCCTCTTTCTTCTGGCTTGTAGGAGGTGTTTAGTTGACGCTGCGATGCAGTCTGTCTGTTCTGTGTCTCCGAGTTTGTTAGATTATATCTCACAATCCTTAGTTTCAAATCTCAGCTGTGTTTCCGCCGAAAGTTCCAATCAAATCATAGTAGATTCTGGCGAACCAATCCAATCTATCTAGTACTGTTTGAGTGGGGAAGTTTATCATTACTCATCCCACGTGTATTTAAAATAGTAATTTTAATATCCACGCGTGACCTCTTACAACAGTGATGTCATATTGTTACCTAAGACTTCCCGCGCACCTCTGTTTATCATAATATGTGACCCTGTGTTTCTGGTGTAATGTTTTCCGCCCAGATGTCTGTCCCGATAGATTATTTAAGTCCCCTTCATCTGCGTGTTTCCGCAAGACAGATGTCTGGTCAGACCGTATTGTCTTCTTTCATCGTATCACAAAACCGGCTTGTGTCAGCATGATCAACAGCTTTCCAGTGTTGTCAAATGTATGACGGACACGTTTCCACATTAGGCGATAAAATATTATGGCTGGCCGAGTCACCAAACCTGGTGAAGCGTAACAACAGCTTGGGAGTGAAGTGTGAAACAATAAGATACGCATTACTCCCATAGCAAATACAGACATAGGGGAATGGCTTTTAGAGAATTCACCATGCTATGTCCAGCTTAGAGCTTGTCGTGTGGTGAGTCACTGGGGCAACTACTACAGTAGTTTTTGCCAGGAATAGTCTATGAGATATAGATATAAGGTCTCTAGAAATTGGCTCGTTAAGAAAGAATAAAGACCTATTGTTTTCTAATTAATTATGAGATATGGCCCTTACAAGAAAAAGAACCTCATCTGAGCGCTGACGAGATATCTATATATATTCCTTCACTGTTTGAGTATATCTCTGTAGTGTTGATCAACAGTTAATAGCTGTCATATGAACACAAGGTCTGTTGTCTAATCTCCCGAGGGTACTGGTCAGACTGGATATCTTCACGAAATGTTAGTGATATGTAGACTCATAATCTTGCGTATGTAGTCGTGATTCATATACTTTCGAGTCTGCTTCATAAAATGCGCTTAAGAGTGTGTTGCACGTGGTATAAATATGCGATTCCTCTTTTGAGCTCTTTTGCTTGACTTCAGATAATAATGATCTTTCGAGTGAGTGGAATTTTTGATGACTGTATTGAACTTGTGATAACTCGGTATTGAACTTGTGAGCAAGCAGTATATGGTGACGAAAAATGCTGCGTCCACCTTATGACTTGTGGGTGAGACAATATTCCTTTTTAATTGAGGAATGAAAGATGTCCTAGGGCGAATTCTGCTAGCCAAATGTCCGTTTTTGATAACTTATTTCTGGTTAGACGTCAGACACGTTGCGTGTAGACTCAGACTTCTGATGAACTGAAGACACACAAAAGTCTTCGTAAGTTTTTCACATTTAACATCACTGGTTGACTTGCATTTAAACTATTGCTCATTATTCATCTCTCTCTCTCTCTCTGAGTTCAATTCTAATGATGTTAAATATCTTGTGCATGAGAGTGTGTGCGCATGGGAGACTGTGATGATGATAAAGGTGAAATATGAACTATTAATTACCTCCTATCATCCTATCATCTTCTAGGAAAATCTTCTGATTTTATTAATCAGTTATGCCAAGAATTATTTGAAACTTTATCTTTCGCACATTTTAGCTGTGAGGTTAAATTAAACAAAAATAAGAAAATGTATTAATAAGTATAAGATCTACTAACTTTCTTTTCCCTTCGCAAAATCCTTTAAGAACACAATTAATCACAGAACTGAATTATCATCCACTCTGAATAAACACGTGTATTAGGCTATGCGTTTTTGGGTTTAATCTCTTCCTCACAAGGTAAAAAACTGGACTTCTACACTCTAGTAGATTATGCGGTATTATATATTTCTGGAAGTCACCTGGCCAAGCTGGGCATCCAATGTGGTAAACCAACGCTTGTCTGAACCGCGGTGAGACGTTTTCCCCTGGCCAATCTGGGCGTCCAATGTGGTGTCACAGAAATTACCGCATGCCCATGTTTGATTCGGATGACCATATGTGTTTTTACCTGATTTATCACGATGCAATGTGGGCTTCAAACGATAATGTCGGGCATGTGGACTCAATCAAAGGATTTTATTTCCCCCGATGAAAGAGCAAATGTGGTTCTCTAGATGCTGGTCGCGAGTAATCACAACGATGAAATAGCAAATATGGATCGCAAATGTTGCATGAAAGAGCAAATGTCGGAGAAAATACAATACGAAAGATGTAAGAAAAGATAGAGCAATAAGGAATTTGCGCTCGTTTATCACAGAGCTTAATAGTCGAAATAACGAATCAAAAGTCATGATTTATGCCAAATGTCAGCGATAAGTGAGAGAAATAAAGAAAAAGAAAGGATACTGCCGGAGGGCTGAAGGTGTGAGAGATCAAACAAAGAGCATGTTCAGACGATTTGTCACAGTATTCTACGTCCTCCACAGCAGAGAATGATGTAGTTCTTATTTCTCTAGGGGCATCCGCTGTTGTCTGATGCATCACACAGTCTATGACATTTTAAAAAGAATCGTCTTTTAAGCTTCGTGTGAAGATGGTAGCTAGCTTAGACTACAGGCCACTTGTACCCTTCTTGTTCCAGAGAAAGTACCCTCAACTGGTACCACCAAATAATATGGTAAAAGCAGAGAAACAAATACCCTCTGAGTATTGAGTTTCCCGTCACATACTTATGTGTCCCCATCTTACTATTCTTCCATCCCATCTACCTCAGACTTTACCCTCGATGAGAATTAAGCTAAATACGTCGAGAAAAAATAGCTTTCATATTTACTTTATATTCAAATGAAAAGGTGAATAGTATAGATAGAATATGTTTACATTTACATCTACACTGTTTTAAAAATATTCACAATATAGATTGAATATGTTTTCAGTTACATCTACACTGGTTGAAAAGAGTGAAAACTTTAATTAATTTATTTAGTGAATATGTTTACATAGACATTTACTCTGATTTGAAAATGTAAATATTATAATTAAAATGTCCGTGATTTATTTCTTCTTTCCCTCCCTGCTCAATAATGAACTTGGGACTACGCATGCTTTTAGTTCTCTTTAAGAAACTAGCGATAAAGCAGTCATCAGCCCTTGCAGTGATGGTTCATGAAATCATCATTCTATATGCTGAGGTTGCCAGCCTCAAATGACTTGGACATCCACTAGCAATTTTCACATATTAATATTCACATGTTAATATATACATATTAATTCACATGATAGTAATGAAAAATATAGAATTTAAAATGTACAGCTTACGCCAATCTTGGCTCACAGACTGTTTGCTCAGAGAATTATATTGAAGGCACTAACAGATGCCTTTTTTACACGTGTTCTTGGGGGTCGTTACTTTAAAGATAAATTCCCACTTTGACTTCGCATTTTCAGTTTCCTCAGATCCCGGTTTTCATTATTAAAATCATAGAGTTTTCAGGGCTGCTTAAGTCCTTCAAGATGCTCCAACAAAATCCAGTCTGATAAATGAAATTCTGATTCTAACTTCATGCAGTCTGTTGGTCGTCTTGGCAAGCGATTCTCCCAGTGAACTAGCAAAAGATGTCAGATTATATTGCAAGTTTTCGTCCTCCGCCTTGTTTGTCACAATTTTAGGCTGCGCCCAATCAGGGATTTTGTTGTTCCTCTTTTTCAATGCCCGCCGATCGTTTCAAGAGCTGCATATATTGGTGGGGTAATTCAAAATTATTTCCACGTAGGAAAAATTATGCAAAAGGTCACGTCTCCCATATAAGGAATGAAAACATCCGATCCTCTCTCGGCAATGTTTACAAATAACTTCTTACATCTGCCCGAACTATTACAAGATTTCCGCTCAGGTGTGTCGACTGATAAGTGCGTTTCTGTAATCTGTCCACAGACGAGTAATTTATCGCCCGGCGCGCCTTATCAATGTTTAACCAATGTCGGTGCGGCGATTTAGTGCTATTCTGTAGTCTGATGTCGGCCACACTCGAGATTAACCACCATGATTGTCGACTTTCCCCGCAGAGAAGAACGGGTAACCAAACAAACATGACTGAGGGGAGTGTAAGAATGTTTGAAACTGCAAAATATCTGCTACGTAGCAGAGAAAGAAAGATGTTCCGACCATTGAAAAGCGCGTAATAAGTCAGAACAACAAATGTCACCGAACACGGCCGTAGTGGACAAGAGAGCCACCCAAAAATTATGTGACAGTATACTGAGATTTGTTAATTCATTTTTGCTGCTTCTTTTGCCTGTCTTGCAAGGCTATTTAGTAATTTCCTTTTGTCAGCTCGGGTTGGTAATTTTATTTCCTTGCTCAGCTGCCTGTACTGTTCACTGTCTACTGCAGTCAGCCTTGGAGAAAGTATTGCAACAACAACAGTTCTAAAGATTTAAATGCTATATAGAGCAATGAGCAAAGAGAAACATGGATAAACGTTTATCAAAACGCTAGACCGCATGAAACCAAATGCGCATAAAACAAGTATTCAATAAAACAATAGATAGAACCTGTACTTAGTTGGAACATTTTCCAGCAGATATAGAAATTATTTACTCAAGACTCATATTTTCTCTCTAGGGAAAGAAAGTATTTACTCAAGACTATATTTTCTCTCTAGGAAAAGAAAGTATTTACTCACGATTATAGGACACCACAAGAGGTACCAGAGCGACTAAGAGATATGTATCCGCCTCGAAGTATGAAGGTGGCGGCTTTGATTCCATGTAGAGAGAATATAATTTATGGAAATTTTTTTTCAGAATCAGTGGTCCTAACCATGTCATTCCCCCCCCCCCCCAACCCCAACTCCCGCTGATTCCTGGGTAGTGTGATCCAATGCCTAGCCTTCTCAGATAAGGGCGAAAAATAGGAGGCTCCGTGTATATGTTTTGAGCGTTAAAAATCCCTCGGCAGTTGGCAATCGTAAATAGTAGGCCACACACCCGCTGCCCGTTCAAAATTAAAAAAAAAAAAAATTAGGAAACCTTCCCACCACACAAATATTTATTGAACGTGCGATTTCTATTTACACACATTGGGATTCTCACTGGTGTTACGGAGTTCGTGCACTGTGCTAAGATCTTCCTTGTGTAAACTAAAGGGGCGATGAGAGAACTGATGGAGTTGTCAGTGTGCAATGAAGATAGTCCTTCAAACCAAAAAAGAAAGTATTTACTCAAGACTATAGAGAAAATTTTGTTGTTGGAACTTGGAATGTACGCACGCTATATGCGTGTGGAAAAGTCAAAGAACTAACACATGAACTTGTTAGATACTCGTGGGACATCCTGGGCCTAGCAGAAGTCAGATGGACAGGATTAGGTGAATCAATAACGGATGATGGTCACAAAATTTGGTTTAGTGGAGATGAGTCTAAACATCAGCATGGAGTAGGTTTTATCGTACATAAAGATAGATTGAACTCTGTCATCAGCTGCACCCCAATAAATAGCAGGCTTATCACCATTCGTATTGCAGCACATCCAAAGAACATCTCCATCATACAGGTATATGCCCCCACTACTGACTATGAGGATGAGGCAATTGATACATTTTATGACAATTTGGATGAAGCAATTAAGAAAATTCCAAAGAAAGATCTTCTCATTGTTCTAGGTGATTGGAATGCTAAAATAGGGCCAGATGCATACGGTCACTGGGCTGGCACAGTGGGGAAATTTGGGACTGGAGAAACCAACGATCGAGGACTAAGGCTACTAGAATTTGCCAGCAACTATAAACTAACCCTTGCAAATACACTATTTCCTCATAAGTTATCAAGAAGAACAACGTGGCATGCCCCAAAAACTGAGATACATAACCAAATTGATTTTATTCTTGTATCCAAAAGATTCAAGTCCAGCATTAATAAAGCCAAGACTAGGACTTTTCCTGGCGCCGACATTGGTAGTGATCACGACATGGTATTGATGACGCTCAAGCTTAAACTCAAAAAGAACTATAATCAAAACAGATGTTCTCAGTTAAGATTCAATTTAGACAAATTGAAAGATCCAGAAATCGCGGGAATCTTTGAGGCAACTGTTGGAGGAAAATTCGCAGCTCTCAACTTTTTGGAGGATGATATCAACTCAATCACAGAGAACATGAAAGACGTGCTCATTGAATCAGCAACAGAAATACTTGGTAAAAGAAAGAAAATAAACAAACCATGGGTTACAGATGACATTCTGAAGTTATGTGATACACGACGGGAAATGAAAAAGGTTAAGAAAGAGGTTCCTGAAGCAGCATGGCAATACAGTATGGTGAATAAAAATATTAGAAAGAAAATGAAACAGGCCAAAGAAAAATGGGTAGCTGATCAATGTGAGTCCATTAATACGGGGCTAATAAAAGGTAACAGCAAGGCAGTTTTTGACACATTAAGAAGACTATCAAAACCCCAACAGCCCAGGGTAACTGTCATAGAAGATAGCAATGGGGCTCTGCTCAATGAAAAAACAGCTGTAATGAGAAGGTGGACAGAATATTGTAAAGAATTATATAACTGTAAACTTGACACTGACTTAGGCATATTAAACAACATTAAGTGCGAAAACAGAGAACTCGGAAATGCAGCAATACTACGGGAAGAAGTGGAAGAGGCTATATGTTCGATGAAAGGAGGGAAGTCACCGGGTGTGGATAATATACCAGCAGAGCTCTTGAAATATGGAGGACCAGATATAGTAAAAATCATGACAACAATTTGCCAGAAGATATGGAGTACAAAAAAAATGGCCAAAAGAATGGACGCAGTCATTAGTAATACCGCTTCCAAAGAAAGGAAATCTAAAAATGTGCAAGAACTACAGAACCATTAGCCTTATTAGTCATCCAAGTAAGGTGATGTTAAGGATACTTTTGAACAGAATAAAACAGAAATCAGAAGAAATCTTGTCAGAGGAACAGGCTGGCTTTAGACCAAAAAGAAGTACCTCAGAACAAATCTTCAATATTAGATTACTGATCGAAAAACATCTCCAGCATCAACATGATTTATACCATAACTTCATCGATTTCACAAAAGCCTTCGATCGAGTCTGGCATGAAGGTTTATGGCAAATAATGAGAAAATTCAATTTTGATACCAACATCATAGATATCATTGAAGCACTATACAAGGACGCAAGCAGTGCTGTTTTTGCAAGCAATGACATTGGAGAATTTTTCAAAACAACTGTAGGAGTTCGCCAGGGATGTATCCTGTCACCAGTGCTCTTTAACATTTATCTAGAACATATTATGCAGGAGGCTCTCTACGATTATAAATCAACCATATCGATTGGAGGCCGACCTCTGTGTAATCTACGTTTTGCTGATGATATTGATCTGATAGCTGGAACAGAATCAGAACTTCAAGACCTTACCTCTAGACTGGAGAAAGTAACAAGAACATATGGGATGGAAATTAATATAGAAAAAAGCAAGATATTGGTGAATAGCCATAAGAAACATGTTCCGACCAACATTACGTTAAATGGGCAAACGTTAGAAGAAGTTAACACCTTTAAATATCTCGGGTCCACTATATGTAGTGATGGAAGATCAAATAAAGAAATCAAGACAAGACTTGAGATGGCCTCAGCTGCCATGACAAGGTTGAATGTGATCTGGAAAAGTAACATCAGTTTTCCTGTGAAGATCAAATTATACAAATCACTTGTATTATCTATTCTCTTGTATGGGTGTGAGGGCTGGACACTCACTGCAGATACGGAGCGAAGGATTCAGGCTTTCGAGCATAAATGTTACAGAAGAATTTTGCGCATTTGCTATAAAGAGCACAAAACAAATGTCTATGTTAGAGAGAAGATAAACACCTATGCAGGCCATCAAGAACCACTTTTGTCAATAGTGAAACGTCGAAAGCTTGCCTGGTTTGGGCATGTAACTCGTCATGACTCCCTTTCGAAAACGATCCTCCAGGGAACAGTCGAAGGTAAACGGAGAAGAGGAAGGCAAAGAAAATCCTGGGCTGATAACATCAAAGAATGGGCAGGACACGGTTTCTCCACACTTGTACGCATTGCTGAGAATAGAGAGCAGTGGAGGACCCTGTCTGCTGATGCTTCCACCATGGCACCCCTACGACCCATGACGGGTTATGGGTTGAGATGATGATGATAGTATATTACTAGAGAATAAAGGTACTCACCCACGACTGTATTTTATCTCTAGAAAAGAAAGTATTTACTCAAGACTATAGTATATTACTAGAGAATAAAGGTACTCACCCACGACTGTATTTTATCTCTAGGAAAGAAAGTATTTACTCAAGACTATAGTATATTACTAGAGAATAAAGGTACTCACCCACGACTGTATTTTATCTCTAGAAAAGAAAGTATTTACTCAAGACTATAGTATATTACTAGAGAATAAAGGTACTCACCCACGACTGTATTTTATCTCTAGGAAAGAAAGTATTTACTCAAGACTATAGTATATTACTAGAGAATGAAGGTACTCACGACTGTATTTTATCTCTAGGAAAGAAAGTATTTACTAAAGACTATAGTATATCACTAAAGAATAAAGGTACTCACTCACGACTGTATTTTATCTCTAGGAAAAGAAGGTATTTACTCAAGACTATAGTATATTACTAGAGAATGAAGGTACTCACTCACGACTGTATTTTATCTCTAGGAAAGAAAGTATTTACTCAAGACTACAGTATATTACTAGAGAATGAAGGTACTCACTCACGACTGTATTTGATCTCTAGGAAAGAAAGTATTTACTCGAGACTATAGTATATTACTAGAGAATGAAGGTACTCACTCACGACTGTATTTTATCTCTAGGATAAGAAGGTATTTACTCAAGACTATAGTATATTACTAGAGAATGAAGGTACTCACTCACGACTGTATTTTATCTCTAGGAAAGAAAGTATTTACTCAAGACTACAGTATATTACTAGAGAATGAAGGTACTCACTCACGACTGTATTTGATCTCTAGGAAAGAAAGTATTTACTCGAGACTATAGTATATTACTAGAGAATGAAGGTACTCACTCACGACTGTATTTTATCTCTAGGAAAGAAAGTATTTACTCAAGACCACAGTATATTATTAGATAATGAAGGTACTCACTCACGACTGTACTTTATCTCTAGGAATAAAAGTATTTACTCAAGACTATAGTATATTACTAGAGAATGAAGTTACTCACTCACGACTGTATTTTATCTCTAGGAAAGAAAGTATTTACTCAAGACTATAATATATCACTAGAGAATGAAAGTGCTCTTACCACAACTTGATATTGTAGCGAGATTTTATACCACTGGCTTTGTTTGTGAAAAAATATGTAACGCCACACACACACACACACCCACACACTCTGTGCTGGGACAACGCGGCGGACTTGCTTTGAAGTTTGAAAGTGGCTGAAATTTTGCGCTTCGTCTAGCCAACAGCATTGAAGAAGGTAGGAAATAGCGAATATGTGAAACATGGCCGACCTTAAAAATTTGCATTCACAGGAAAGAAAATTTAAAGCTACAAGAGCAAGCCTGGTTGAAAGTTATTAAAACTATATTAATTAACAAGAGGAGATAGAATGTGAATAATATCCAAAAGGATATTATTCAAATGTAAATAGTTTTAAAAATAATTAACATTTTTCATCGTCATCACATCTGCTAAAAAAATAGATAAGAATCTTTAAAAGTTTATTATAACTACATCATCATCATCTCAACCCATAACCCGTCACGGGTCGTAGGGTGCCATGGTGGAAGCATCAGCAGACAAGGTCCTCCACTGCTCTCTATCCTCAGCAATGCGTACAAGTGTGGAAAAACCGTGTCCTGCCCATTCTTTGATGTTATCAGCCCAGGATTTTCTTTGCCTTCCTCTTCTCCGTTTACCTTCGACTGTTCCCTGGAGGATCGTTTACAAAAGGGAGTCATGACGAGTTACATGCCAAAACCAGGCAAGCTTTCGACGTTTCACTACTGACAAAAGTGGTTCTTGGTGGCCTGCATAGGTGTTTATCTTCTCTCTAACATAGACATTTGTTTTGTGCTCTTTATAGCAAATGCGCAAAATTCTTCTATAACATTTATGTTCGAAAGCCTGAATGATTCGCTCCGTATCTGCAGTGAGTGTCCAGCCCTCACACCCATACACGAGAATAGATAATACAAGTGATTTGTATAATTTGATCTTCACAGGAAAACTTGTGTTACTTTTCCAGATCACATTCAGCCTTGTCATGGCAGCTGAGGCCATTTCAAGTCTTTTCTTGATTTCTTTACTTGATCTTCCATCACTACATATAGTGGACCCGAGATATTTAAAGGTGTTAACTTCTTCTAAGACAGGTCTATATTTCGGAGCTGGCATTTGCTGATGATGTTGCCCTGATTGCTAAATCAGAGGCACATCTCCAATCCAACCTGCAAGTCTGGAAGGAAGAGCTGGAGAAGAGAGGGATGGTCATAAGCAGCTCTAAAACAAAATCCATGGTGATATCACGAGAAGAAAGAAAACATCAGATTAAGTTGGGAGAACAGGTCCTGGAGCAGGTCGACCACTTTAAATATCTCGGAGCTATTATAGACCGAAAGGGAGGCATCAAAGAAGAGTTGGCCACTCGAAAAGCAGCGGCTGGGAGACTTTTTCAGGCCATAAATCGTGGATTCCTCAGCAAGAAAGAGGTTGGTAAGAAAACGAAGATGTCCCAGTCTTGACATATGGATGCGAGTCGTGGGCAATGACTACAACCCACAAAAGCCAGATCCAAACCTCAGAAATGAGGTATCTGAGGAAAGTGGTTGAAGTAACAAGAAGAGACATGGTCCGCAACCAGACGATCCGTCAAGGCCTAAAATCCCATCCGCTGCAGACCCAAATAGAACAGTCCCAACTAAGATGGTTTGGCCATGTCTGCAGAATGGAAGATGATCGGCTACCACGACAAGCATGGGAAACAAAGAGCCAGGGATCCAAACCTCCAGGACGACCCAGAGTCCGCTGGGAGGACAACATTAGACAATCTTTGAAGGACCGAGGACTAGAATGGAACCAGGCCAGGAAGAAGACAGCTGATAGAATGGTCTGGCGCTCTCTCTTCCAAACCTCTACACCTCACGGTAGAAGGGGAACGACTAAGTAAGTAAGTAAGTAAGTAACTTCTTCTAACGTTTGCCCATTTAACGTAATGTTGGTCGGAACATGTTTCTTATGGCTATTCACCAATACCTTGCTTTTTTCTATATTAATTTGCATCCCATAAGTTCTTGTTACTTTCTCCAGTCTAGAGGTAAGGTCTTGAAGTTCTGATTATGTTCCAGCTATCAGATCGATATCATCAGCAAAACGTAGATTGCAAAGAGGTCGGCCTCCAATCGATATGGTTGTTTTATAATCGTAGAGAGCCTCCTGCATAATATGTTCTAGATATATATTAAAGAGCACTGGGGACAGGATACATCCCTGGCGAACTCCTACAGTTGTTTTGAAAAATTCTCCAATGCCAGTGCTTGCAAAAACAGCACTGCTTGCGTCCTTGTATAGTGCTTCAATGATATCTATGATGTTTGTAGCAAAATTAAATTTTCTCATTATTTGCCATAAGCCTTCATGCCAGACTCGATCGAAGGCTTTTGTGAAATCGATTAAGTTATGGTATAAATCGTGTTGATGCTGGAGATGTTTTTCGATCAGTAATCTAATATTGAAGATTTGTTCTGAGGTACTTCTTTTTGGTCTAAAGCCAGCCTGTTCCTCTGACAAGATTTCTTCTGATTTCTATTTTATTCTGTTCAAAAGTATCTTTAACATCACCTTACTTGGATAACTAATAAGGCTAATGCTTCTGTAGTTCTTGCACATTTTTAGATTTCCTTTCTTTGGAAGCGGTATTACTAATGACTGCGTCCACTCTTTTGGCCATTTTTTTGTACTCCATATCTTCTGGCAAGTTGTTGTCATGATTTTTACTACATCTGGTCCTCCATATTTCAAGAGCTCTGCTGGGATAATATCACCCGGTGACTTCCCTCCTTTCATCGAACATATAGCCTCTTCCACTTCTTCCCGTAATATTGCTGCATTTCCTAGTTCCCTGTTTTCGCACTTAGTGTCGTTTAATATGCTATAGTCAGTGTCGAGTTTACAGTTATATAATTCTTTACAATATTCTGTCCACCTTCTCATTACAGCTGTTTTTTCATTGAGCAGAGCCCCGTTGCTATCTTCTATGACAGTTACCCTGGGCTGTTGGGGTTGTGAGAGTCTTCTTAATGTGTCAAAAGCCGCCTTGCTGTTACCTTTTATTAGCCCCGTATTAATGGACTCACATTTATCAGCTATCTATTTTCTTTGGCCTGTTTCATTTTCTTTCTAATATTTTTATTCACCATACTGTATTGCCATGCTGCTTCAGGAACCTCTTTCTTAATCTTTTTCATTTCCCGCCGTGTATTGCATAACTTCAGAATGTCATCTTTAACCCATGGTTTGTTTATTTTCTTTCTTTTACCAAGTATTTCTGTTGCTAATTCAATGAGCACGTCTTTCATTTTCTCTGTGATTGAGTTGATATCATCCTCCAAAAAGTTGAGAGCTGCGAATTTTCCTCCAACAGTTGCCTCAAAGATTCCCGCGATTTCTGGATCTTTCAGTTTGTCTAAATTGAATCTTAACTGAGAACATCTGTTTTGATTATAGTTCTTTTTGAGTTTAAGCTTGAGCGTAAACAATACCATGTCGTGATCACTACCAATGTCGGCGCCAGGAAAAGTCCTAGTCTTGGCTTTATTAATACTGGGCTTGAATCTTTTGGATACAAGAATAAAATCAATTTAGCCATGTATCTCAGTTTTCGGGGCATGCCACGCTGTTCTTCTTGATAACTTATGAGGAAATAGTATATTTGCAAGGGTTAGTTTATAGTTGCTGGCAAATTCTAGTAGCCTTAGTCCTCGATCGTTGGTTTCTCCTGTCCCAAATTTCCCCACTGTACCAGCCCACTGATCGTATGCATCTGGCCCTAATTTAGCATTCCAATCACCTAACACGATGAGAAGATCTTTCTTTGGAATTTTCTTAATTGGTTCATCCAAATTTTCATAAAATGTATCAATTGCCTCATCCTTATAGTCAGTAGTGGGGGCATATACCTGTGTGATGGTGATGTTCTTTGGATGTGCTGCAATACGTATGGTGATAAGCCTGCTATTTATTGGGGTGCAGCTGATGACAGAGTTCAATCTATCTTTATATACAATAAAACCTACTCCATTCTGATGTTTGGACTCATCTCCACTAAACCAAATTTTGTGACCATCATCCGTTATTGATTCACCTAATCCTGTCCATCTGACCTCTGCTAGGCCCAGGATATCCCACGAGTATTTAACAAGTTCATGTGTTAGTTCTCTGACTTTTCCACACGCATATAGCATGCGTACATTCCAAGTTCCAACAACAAAACTTTCTCTAGGCAGTTTCAAAACATGTGTTTGAACCCCATTCGCTGACTTATCACTCTCAAGGAGCAATGAGAGCGCGGTCGTTGTTAATCCGGGCCTCGGCCGATCCGGCATATTATTACTGAGTTGACTTTCCATCATAGCATTTCAGTGGGCGAGAAGTTTGCTTGGCGGTGCCCATCTCATCTCCAAGTATCCTTGCAGGTACATACAAAAATGTACCTGGAGCAATCTGGTTTTAAGGCGCCAGACACTCGCCTTTCGCCCCTTCTCCTGTTAGTATTAAACGGTGCCGCCACGAGAAGGCCAGGAGTTATAACTACATACCTAAACGGATTTCGATAAAACTTGGATAGAATGAAAGCCTCATATGGGGAAAATGAAAGGATACTGTTAAATGAGGACAGTTGTTAACTGACGTTTTATTTGTTAAATGCCGTGAATGTCCACCAGTTGATAACTGTAGATGTTGGGACTGGTGTAGTAAAGTGTAACGATTGTCAACTCATTAAACCCAGCACAGTTTTGGTCATACAGGTCATCTTGTCCTGGAACGTGATGAGGCTCCGAAAAGAATGTGAGTGTAGACAATGAGTGTATATCTGAATGTCAGTACGCGAATGGTAGAATGATTCGATAGAGTTGACAGGTTGGTAGTACATCACTCATACTCACACTGTTCGAATTCAAGAAGTACTGGAACTACGGTGGTCTTTTTATAACATTTAATGAGACGCACACTTGGACAGTACGTGTATGGTTACAGGAACAAATGTCGACATAGACAGCATAATGTTGATCACAGGAATATCATCTTAAGTTAGCATTCATGCTTGGCAAATATCATAATGGAGCATTCGTAAATAAGCATTCAGAGTTCCATCATGTAAATCATCTGGCTTTACTGACTGGGCACGTCAGTCCATAACCAATATATAGGAAGGCTCCTAGACCTAACCTCGTCTAGCGAATATCCCTTCACGTAAAGTTCAATATATATATTTTTCATAAAGATATAGGAATCCCAGACATGGGTTCTCACATGTAGCAGTGATCTCTTGGTTCATCGAGCGATAGTACAGGCATCCCTTTTTCTCACTCGATAAATACAAAGTATATGGATTTCAACATGGCTGTGCTTCTCTCGTGAGCTTCACTCACTATTGGATACAGACCAAAATTGGTCATTCGTTAAATGTCCTCATTTCTTCATAGCTTCTATCATAGAGGTAATTGAATAATATCATATAATCTAGTGCTGATACATAGGAATGTCATCTTCCTTTGAATAAATATTCTTTTCAAAAGTACCACTGTGCATCTGCTTATCGACAACGATGGCGAAGCCCAAGTTCATAATAAATTGTGGTTTTACCTTTCTATGCGAAATATAACTTTGCCATTCCTTGGCAAAAGAGAATAAACACTGGGGTAAAGTACATACAACATGTCTAAATGACTATCACTTCTCCCCATTTACTTATAGATCACTTTTCGGCGATAAGCCGGCTACAACAAAATTCGACATCCCGACAGGATGACAGCCATGAATCACACCCCCTGCTAGCGATACTTCCGCTGCATAGCCTTTGACCTTTTCTAGCGACAACCAACATAGTTCGACTTAGAAATGTAAAGATATCCATATATAAGACAGACTCGTCTTACTCATACAAACACTACGTATAAATTCAGGCCATAGATATACTGAAGCAAGAACAATCTATTCCTACCCAGGCAAAGAATAAATCGCAGTAGGCCTAGACTCGTCCGCGGAGTCCGATCGAAGATGACGGAACTCCTTTCAAGGGAAGTAACTCAAAAATGACTTCTCCTTAAGCACTTAAAAAAGGGAATACTTTGTTTACAAAATATTTGCGAACATAATAAGTATATAAATGTATTATATTGCAAGATAGTAAAGATTGCACTTTACAGATACATAGGAAGGAAGGAAAGAGATAAGTGTGTAGTGAAAAGAAGAGACAACAAGTACAGAAAAAGCACAGATCGCCTCAAACCATGAGATAAAACGAAAATCTTATGAGACCAGAGGGTGCTTTCTCGTACGGGAGAGTCGCCAAAATATAAGGACAGAGCGGCTCGTTCAAAATCACACACACCAAATCCAGAAGTTAGAGTGAGAAACTGGAAGACAGTATCTGCAAGAAAAGTTCTTTTTTCACGCTGCATGCAGGGCAGATAGACTTCAACCAATACAGCCTCACCGTGAGCTTATTAAACTTAAGAGGGTATATAAGTTTATTAAAAATATGTGTGACTAATATCAATTTATTTCAGATGTTGTTTACGATTTGATTGTATCAGACATAATAAAAAGGGAATGGCGCTAATCAGAGATAACCTCCACCGGCATTGTCATGAAGCATAACCATTAATTAATTAGCCAAATATATCATGGCTAGTTCTTGCCTGGAAGCTTACGACCTACCAGCAAGTACATACGTGACTTGGCATCCATAAGTGGAAGGCAAAGGTTATATCTTACCCATGTAACATAACATGTGATTTATTCATGTATTTTGTTATTTTCTGCACAGTAGACATTATCTTATCATGCTATCTCTGTAACATATTACCATGAATCATTCATTTATATGCAAACACTGAAGACATGGTCGCCTCATGAACATAAGGGTTCGCGAGATTGTTGGAACACCATGGCCACCTATTACCTTCTGTTCCAGGTTTTATGATCGAGTTCTATGATCGTTCCTGATCGAACTCATGTTCGAGTTTAAACTAAAGACTTGAGGACCGTTGATCCTGCTAACTGAAGCCTAGAGGTCAACCAATCTTCAACACCTTAGTCCCCCGTAGTTATAGGGCGGGCTGAAGGAAAGTCCTCCTGATCATCAGTGTGTCTCAGGAACCTCGAACAAACAAAAGATGAGTTTTTCTGTATTCAATCCAACAAACACTGTAAGCAGTTTCTAAAACGACTGTCGATGATGATAACAGCTAGAGACTAGATAGCAAGATATATATATATATATATATATATATATATATATATATATATATATATATATATATATATATATATATATATATATATATATATATATATATATATAAAATATACTGTGACAGACTGTTCTAATTTCATTGGAAGATTCATCCAAGATTTTTTACTATTATTTATTTTAATTTGTAACTATAAATAATCATACATTTTACCATCTTCCATCACCCATTTCTCATTACAAGAATATATAGATGTGACGGTCAAAAAGTAATTCCTCCTATTTTTTATGTATGTAAATACCGCAGCGGTGTGCAATTTGTAAATTTAGCAGGATTCCTCAAACACTCTTCAGCACTGTATAGCACTACCAACCTGTTTCAGTAACAGGTGGCACCACTGTAACAATTTAAAAATGGCTGCCAAAGACGTTCGGTTAAAACAACGTTATGTCATAGAATTCCTCAATGCTGAAGGCGAAACCCCAATTCGCATCCACGAACGTTTGAAGAATGTTTATGGAGCTTCAACAGTGGATATTAGCACTGTCCGACGTTTGGTACATCGTTGTGACGAAGCTGAAGTAGGTCAATCCTCAATGGCTGACGCAAAGTGGACTGGCCGTCCGTCTACCGCAGTGACTCCACATAACATTCATCGAGTTGATGGCATCATTCGTGGTGACCGTCGGGTAACACTGGATGAACTTTCATCCATGTTGTCCATTAGTAAAGGCAGTGTCCAGAACATCATTAAAGACCTGGGTTATTCAAAGGTTTGTGCACGGTGGGTACCCAGAATGTTGACAGACAGACATAAAGAAACAAGGAAAACCATAGCCATCAACCTCCTGCACCATTACGAAACTGAAGGAGAAGAGTTTTTATCGAATATTGTGACAGGTGATGAGACTTGGGTTCACTTTTTTTAACCGGAATCCAAGAGGCAGTCAATGGAATGGCATCACACAACATCGCCGACAAGAAAGAAGTTCAAAAGTTCACCATCTGTAGGGAAAGTTATGGCCTCCGTGTTTTGGGATGAGAAGGGTGTGATTCTTCTCGACTTCTTAGAACAGGGAAACACGGTGAATGCAGACCGTTACATTGAAACTTTGAAGAAGCTTAGAGGTCGTCTTCGGCGACTTTACCCATTAAAAGATCAGAGAACTGCACTACTGTTGCACGATAATGCCACGCCACACACCGCTAAACGCACCATTGATGCGATTGCAGAATTTGGCTGGACATTATTACCACATCCCCCTTACAGTCCCGATCTTGCACCTTCTGACTTCCATCTGTTTGGACCACTGAAAGAAGATCTTTGCGGACTTCACTTTGAGGACACCGAGACCCTTAAACGCGCCGTACGCCAGTGGTTTAGTAAAAAGGACACAAATTTTTACCGTGCGGGGATACATGCCCTTGTGAGAAGATGAACAAAAACTGTAACAAATAACGGAGACTACATTGAGAAATAAATTTTTGAAGTTTAGACTTGGGGCTACATTTCAATGTGAATTTTATCTGTTTTCTTGCCTATTGAATGAAATTAAAAATTACGAGGCATTACTTTTTGACCGTCCCTCGTACATAATAAATTATGAAATTGTACTCATTTGACTTAGTAAATTTTTAACTGTTAAATTTTGAGTTACTTTTTCCTATTTAATTATATTATCACATAGGTTTACTATAGCGAAAGAGGCACAGTATGCTTCTGAAGCCGAAATCTATTGTCCAGCTCCGAGTATTCACAGCCGTAACTCAATTGTGATACCAGTGTACTTCTCCGGCACTGGGACTTCATACTTTCTGGAGAGAGATTCTACTTCTTCTCTACCACTATCATCACACTAGGAAAACCTTTCGCTACAGATATGAAAGCTCGTATCTGTATATAAACAACAGGACCTTTCTGTATATCAGCCTACACTTAGCTTGTGTTGCAATGTGTGGATACATGCACACTGAAATAAATACAGCAAATATTCAGCATCCGGGATACACAAGAGTGTCTGCGCGCGCAATCCGTCAACGCCCGCTTGTTTAGCTGCTAGAAACTTGTCATCGATCATTACAAATAATAATAAAAGATAACAATATTCATATTCTTAGTATTTTTACTGTTTTATTTACTGACCTTGTAATCGACCTAAGTTATTTATCAGTATTACATTATAGAAATATTATCTTCTCAAGCTTGCTGCCCCGTCCCCCAGCCTAAAACCGAATGGATGGAATAATATAATTGATCAGCACTAAATCTTAGGCGTAAACAAAATTACAGGCTGTTTAAGGACACTTGCTCTAGTTTTTCCTGCTGATAAATATTTTACCATCCTGACTGCGGGGGAAAATTTACTAAGAGCAGAGACGGAGTAATATTTTTCGATGGTAAAAAAAAATAATATTGTTCTGATAGTAGCTGTGTCTCGAGACGTTTTGTCTAGCAATTGTGTCCAACTATGTTTTATAATCTGAAGTAAAACGTGATTGCACAATGGAATTCTTGTGCATGCTGTAATGTTTGGGCGATATCATTTCACAACACAGATATTTTTATTTCTAATTAATAAAGAGCGCATTATGAATGAGGACGGCGTGCCATTTCACAAAAAAGTGGCAAGTCTCGAGTCTAGTCGCTATTGCCTAAATTTCAAGTCGTCTCGACTCTAGTCGCTGTGGTGACTTAAGTTCGACTAGAGCTCGTATCGACTGACTGGATCAACAATAGTGCATACCTGTGACCTATTTTCGATTTTAGTCCTACTTAGTAGAGAAGTATACATAGACAAGATGAAAGTAGGAGGGACAATGCTATGTTTAAGATTTACAAAGTAATCTACAAGTAGTCTAACTGACAGACGAACAGACGATAATTTACAACAAAACACGTAACACACAAAACATGCAAAACACTAGATGAACAGTTCGGAAGAAATAACGAAAGAAAAGTACACTTGATATTAAATGTAAATAATTCTCAAGAACAAACTAATTCTCTTCCTTGACTGAAATATACACAAGTACGATGACACATGTTCAGATATAGCTGAGAAGTGTGTACAGAGAGAAGCCTGCGGTACAGAAAAATTGAGCGGTAAATAGTATAACACAAATAAAGCCACCCTAAAAATGCACATAAATTACAACATAGAGGAGTATGATAAAATACTAACTTTACTGAACAGATGGATTATAGAAAGATCTACTATCTGAGACAGACAACAAGTACAGCAAGCTCTGGAAGCAACAGTCAACAAAAATAACGAACGAATAAAACACTTTATCTATTGAGGGTGAAGAAAACCGGCATTTCGCTTAGACTAGATACAGAGCAGCATTAATCCCTCAACCTGGCACAGCTGAAAATGGCTATATTTAAAGCTAGGGCAATTCATATACGTTTTTTCTGCATTCTTCCGGATGTTTTGTACTGATCTTTTCTTCTATTACTGTCACTACTCAGTAATTAACCTCATTTATGTCTTGCATATTTGCATTTCTTTACTTTCAAATATCCTATCGGTTTCGACTTTCTTCACTTGTTGTTTCTATATTTATTTTTTTTTATTTAATGGGCCGGTTAATTCAGTCTTGTCTTTGTAATACGCGATGTCTGTGACATCCAGTTGTCATTACACACTTATTTTTATTTTTCCTATTGACTTCGATATCATTTTTTATATTTATGTCTACTCTTTACATCATTGCGTACACTCAGGTTTGCTCTTGTTTTATCTTGGGCCAATATTTTTTCTGCAGCACATTATTCACAGCGCGACTTCCATTTCACGCTTGTATTTTTGTTCTTCCTATATCGGTAATACATTCATTTCTGTTTTGACTGCTGTTACTACCTTTTCTTGTCTCCGAAAGAAAGGATCAACTGTCATGGAACAGTGGTCAAGGAAGTACCAGACCACATGCGGTAAGATTTATTGAAATTCTTGCGTTAAAAATATCATACTTTTACCAAAAAGAACGTTTCATTTCTTTATTCACAGGAACGTATTTATGATGGGACTCTGAGTTGTGCATGTGCATAACTTTTATGTCAAGGGATTGAAACTACACGACTCAAGTCTATGATAAACATCACATTGTTAACTCTTATCTGGTCGTTACGCTTACTGATGAGACTTTTTTGGGTCATTTCGTCACTACTGCGGACGATTATTGGACTTACGTGTGCATACCTCACGAATTTCATTCCTGCACGAGTCTCTATCATCATCAGTAATTTGGTTTTCGCTACTCAAGCCATCCGCAATCCTGACACCTCAATGGATGAATTTTTTCTCCCGAAACCACCTTGACTCTACCGAGCCTCTGCTCCCCTCAGGTTGTGACGCCACTACGTGACCAAGTCAGCACTATGAATGATTGCTTACGAACTATGACGACACGTACTACTATGGGTTTTCCATTAATAACCTCACCTTTGAATATAACGTTACATTCTTCGCACCATTTTTTATCACATTGTTTTGGTGCTTTTCAATTTCAAATAACTAGGAGTAATTGTGTTGGTGCAAAACTAACTATGGTGTAAGTTTACTTCTATTCCACTGGGAACATAAACTGACATAAATCGAATTTATTAGATACATAAATGATTGCAGGACATTTAACTTTCAAAGAGTTTCATGTTTTTAATTCACTTCGATACGAGCTGAAGACAATCTTCATTGCTTACGTGATGATTTCTTGACATTTTAATTAATTTAAATGAAGATAACTTAGTAACATTTTAAGATAATTTTAATGAATTTCATTATAGATTACTTGGTAACATTTTAAATTTCCATAACTACGGGTGACATCTATGACATTCATATTCACTTAATTATTTCAGTACTCAAAATACGCTATTCCATAACACCCTAATTATTTTATAACCGCGCATCATCCGCGCTTAATAATCTTTGGCACATAGACATAATTCATCTGACCATTGTAGCATACTTGCTGTGTGGCTAATCTTGCCTACACATCCTTTGGATCGTGTTATTTTCTTCGAGTAGGTTGTGTTTCGTATTGTTTTATTTAATTATTTCTTCCTCTTACAGATATTCGCATATTTTTTTTTTAAATTCCCCCCCCCCCCTTTCCGTCTGTCATTTTATCCATTCATAACGGGCATACTATTCTACCAGCTGTCTTCCTCCTGGCTTGGTTCCATTCTAGCCCTTCAAAGATTGTCTAGTGTTGTCCTCCCAGCAGGCTTTGGGTCGTCCTGGAGGTTTGGATCACTGGCTCTTAGTTTCCCATGCTTGTCGTGGTAGCCGATCTTCTCCCATTCTGCAGACATGGCCAAACCATCTTCTTCTTCTTCTTCCTCGATCGTCCTGAAATGGACGGTGGTTGCGTTGTGTCTGTTTACGCCTAAGCTGTGATATCTGCACCTTTCGGTCGACACATCCGACTTCTGCACGGCATTTTTTGGGACCGGGTTTGGCCAAACCATCTCAGTCGGGACTGTTCTACTGGGGTCTGCAGGGATTGGGTTTTTAGACATTGACGTATCGTCTGGTTGCGGACCATATCTCTTCTTGTTACTTCAACCACCTTCCACAAACTAATAGATCGAGACTATAAAAACCAGCAAGATGTCGAAGGTAACAAACAGGGATCTAAATTGGCCTTCAGAAGCAACTTTACTTGATTTCTTACAACTAGCTTCAGTATTATTATAGCTAATTATCATGAACAATGGCACACCTAAAATAAAAATAAAAAAATTACACATTAAACGTGACAAGAGCGGTGAAGAAAAAGACCAAGATCAATAAAGATAACACCCTGTGCACGCCTTCATTGAATATAACTTATAAAAACAACAAGCAGTGTGCCATACTAAATTTCTCCCCGTTGCTTGAGTATGAGGCCCTGAGAAGTCTTTCAAAGATATACTATGAATCAAATGCACATTTTAAATCAAGAACAGATGCTTGTGGTGCATACGTGGAAGATGTTATTTCCACTGAAGATGTTTACCTCCATTTTTACACCTCTAAAAAAATCATGATTCAAGGTTCAGAGACTGCTGTGAAGAATTGGATACAGAAAGATTTAAACAAATTATGGATAACTGCAACCATTTCTGGAGTCAGTCAACAGACCATCCCACCCAAATTAGCTCTTTCCAACTTACTAGACATATCTTCGCATTGTCATACTGTTATGACTTAATTCATAACAGTTCTCTATCGCACTCGACTTGGTGTGTACAGACTTCCTTGTTGATAAAGCGTTGCCCAGACTACCCCAGAAGTACGTCATATAGTCTGCTGATTTTAAGCAGACGATTTGCTGCCGGCTTCAGATCGAAGATTTGAGCTGTAAGTCGGTCTCTTTGGCTGTGTATTCTCTGTGTGAGAAAGACGTGTCTGAACGAGCTCCAGAAAGTGTACTCTTGCTAAAGAGTTTTATGTTCTTCATATCAGTTAAGGTCGTCCTACAGTTGGAGCCTAAGCGTGATTATATTTATACGGACTTGTCAGCTCTGAGAGGAGGGGAATGAGTGAGAAATATTATATTAAATACTTCAGCAAGATGACTCTGACATTGTTGCCGTAGTCTACATGACGATAGATTGATTCTATGGACGAGCTAGAGATTGCCATTGTCTATTTTATGGATGCATTCTTTGAGGAGCTACGTTTGGTTCATTAAAATATGTATTGTATCAAACGTCAATCAGGCATTATAAAGTTTTCTACTGTTGAAGACTAGCCTTACGTTTTAAGGACTTTCCAAAAGTTGGACTTAAATTAAACATCTACCCTAGACAGCCTGGACACCATATTCCAACTACTTGAAATACTCAGATGAACCCGTAACACATACACCTGTTGACAAAAATGTAAAACTACATATGCCATGTATTGATGAATGCGACACATTATCACAAACTGAGCTGAAAACACTAGTTACAGCAGAAACAGAATAAGGAATCACAGAGGCGGATCACCATTCACTCACAGAATTTGTTGTTAGCGGTCCAGTACCAACATCAACACAACCATTACAAATAGCACATCATCATGATGTATTTACAAGTATTATGTCTGAGATAGATTTACTTAGAGCAGAGCTGAACAGCCTAAGACAGTCGTATGAGAAGCTTCAGACAGAACATACGGTACTTACAAGTAGCTATGAAAAAAGCCAGCAGTATACGGTGGAGCTTTGTACACAACAAGAGAAAACGGACAAACTGTGTCAAAAACTGAAAAATACTAGCAACGAATCCAAGCAAAACATTACGCAGCTAAAACTCCATCACAGCCAAGAAAGTGTCCTGGATTCTACGAAATTCACTACAATGTTTTTAGAATCCCAGTAAAAGTTTCGTATCGGCACTCTCCGCCAAGACGAGTAACTCGCAGCTTGCGTTATTATCAGACATCCAATAATCAGAGCACACAGGTAACACAAGAACAGGCACGTCCTATCTCAGGCTCCAACACAAAGCCTTCAGAATAAAAGGAAGCACCTTTTTTCGGGGACCAGAATGTCAAGGAACTACAAAAATCTAGATTGTTAACAAACGATATGGACTCGGTCACTGTTCGCTTCAAGAACTGGGCATCCACTCAGGACTTACTGTCACTCCTTAAACGTTTTTCTTCTGATCTCAGTGTCACCAAAATAACTACTCATATAGGTCTATCAGACTCGCTCAAAGATATTGAACTATCCTAAGCTGATCTAAACCAGATCACATCAAAATTCCATTCGTTATTCCCTAATGCAAAAATCTACTTTTCATCCATTATTCCTCCAATCAGAGCCCATTACCGCAAATCCATTGATGTCAACAATTCTAAACTTAAGAGGCACTGTGTCAGACACAACTATAAATTCATTGATCACTCCTCGTACTTCCTTGCGAAATCAGGAGCCCCTAAAAACATCTTTACAGCGGTGATATTGCCTTATCTACTGAACGAATAAGCAAGCTGGCAACAAACATCAGATACCCAGAACGCACCTTCAAAGGAGTCGGCTACAAACCAGGATCTCAAAATCCCACCACTCATCTATCAACAGTGACTACCTGCTTCTCAGATAGTAATTATGACCTTGACTTTCCACCATTACTTACTACTTCTAAAAACACTTACTCAACATCATCTCATTATCAGGAACATCAAATCACACCTGTTCTTATAAATCGCGAAGTGCAGAAAACAGCTTGTGATGTCTCTTTACAGCAACAACCACCTATGTTTTCTGCACTTACTCAACAGGAACGATGTGATAGACTCTATCCTCAAAAGTGTACACATGAAGCAACTCAACAAACTCAGTCTTCATGTCCTGATACATCCTCACTCCAACCATCAGTGTCACAGACACAAGAAACCTACCCCCGCATTTGTACCATCTTCCTATGTATCAACATCTGTGCCCAACCTTTTCTAATTTCTTGCTACAACAAAGACTCTTGGACTATTTACCTTCTGCCGGGAGATCATACTGGTCAGCATACTCCCATCCCACGACAAGAACACATGAATATCCCGCAACCACATTCTACCCCATGCATCATCCTTCACGTCCTAATCTACCAAATTTGTACTTTCAACAGCCCTGTTATCAATATTAAGAACTAACATTTTTACTTTCACTTACTTGGTAAAGTTAATTAATCTAAATATTCGTGATTTTTGTGTTAACGCTGCTTTTGTTATTGATATTTTTTAACTTCCTCTCCAAAGTTAAATGCATACAAATCAGACACAATGGCTAATTAAGGTTGGACTACGACTGGGTCATCTAAACATATACCATCTATTAGGAAAACTTCCTGAACTTACACACGAATTCTGAATCAAAATTTTCATGTTTTTGGACTTTCGGAAAGTCGTTTAAATGACAAAATATCAGATAATGATATTACACTACAAGGCTTTACAACTGTTCGACGAGACTCAAGTAGTAAGCTAGAAACAGTTATAGTAGTATATATTTCCAATTCCATTAGTTTTCGCCGCAGAAGCGATTTAGAGACAGCAGAGACCGAGTGTATATGGTTAGAAATAAAAATACCCAGTCAGGGACAATTTCTAATCGGGTATCTTTATAGAAATCCCAGTGCAGGAATCATCTGGTATGAAAATTTCATCACTATGATGGACACAGTATTTACCACTGCCAAAGAAATTATTCTTTTGGGCGACTTCAACATTGACATGCATAACACAAACCAAACGTGGGAAAACATCATAATATCTTACAACTTAAAACAAATAGTCAACCAGCCTACCAGGGTAACAACATCATCCACAACAATTGACCACATCTGCGTCACTTGTACAGACAACATTCTAGAATGCTCTGTTCCTATTGTAGCAATGAGGGACCACTATCAAATATGTTGCACGTGGTCAAAGAATAAATGTAAAGCTCCAATAAATAAACATATAAGTATTAAATTTAGAAGTTTCGAAAATTTAAAGAAGTTTGTATGAAACGACAGATCAAATCTCCTTGGATCACACAAGCAGTGCTAGAAGCCATGAGGTAGCGAGATCGAGCTCACAGAAATATGGACTTTAACACATACAGAGCACAAAGAAACAAGGTACATTATTTAATACGTAGAGAAAAGAAAACATACTTTAAAAACTTAATTCAGAACAAAAGAAACAGTAAAGATATGCGTAAAGATATCAACACTCTAGCAAACAAACGAAATTCGCCAGACTCATTAATCCCCAATACCTCATTTACGTGTACGGACTTTAGCACTTACTTTCAGGCAGAAATAGCCAGTCTTAAATCTACGATACCAGATTCTCCTTGTGGCCTAGGCCAACTGTCAGCATTCTATGAGAAAAAATGCACGAACACAGTCCCATCCGACATTCCGTGTATGACAGTTAATGAAGTGTATAACTATCTTCTAGGCCTTAAAGAGAATAACTCATCATAACTTGATGGAATCAGTAATCGAATGCTGCGCTATGCTGCGCCTGTTATTAGTGATTCACTAACATACATATACAATCTTTGTATCGCAAAGAGTTACTTCCCGTTGCACTTAAATGTCGCTAAGGTGTATCCGCTTTTCAAACCTCCTTCCTCTGATACTCGTTACCATGGTAACTATAGGCCAATCTCTCTAGTATCATCGCTATCCAAACCACTGGAAAAACACATTCACAAAATAACACTACAACACCTAGTTAACAACGACTTGCTAATTAATAGTTAATCGGGGTTTAGGCCTAAACATTCATGTCACACTGTTCTAACTAAGATGATAGACAACTGGCACCTAAATATTAACAATGATAACATGTGTGGGGCAGTCTTTGTAGACTTTAAAAAAGCATTTGATATGATAGATCACGCTATTTTAATTAGAAAACTAGAAACTTCAAAAGTAAACTTTCAAATGATGACAATAATTACATCATTCCTGTCAGACAGAAAACATGTAGTTTCTTACAATAACTGCTATTCTAGCCCAGCAGTAATAAATACTGGCGTTCCTTAGGGTTCTATACTTGGTCCTCTACTTTTTACCATATACATTAATGACCTTCCTCTTCACATCAAGCACTCACCCTGTGATCTGTTTGTGGACGACTGTACTGTTTACAAGAATGGTAAAAGTTGTAGAAACACTATCGTTAACAAAGGATACAGATAATCTGATTACGTAGAGCAACGGTAATCGCATGCTAATAAATATCATTAAAACAAAATGCATGTTCATTTCATCTAGAAAAAAAATTACAAAATTCAGAAAAAAACAACATTTCAGACCGACATTGTACCTCACTAATTGAAAACGTTAATGAACATAAAACTCAAGGTATAATCGTTGACCAGCATCTAAATTGGAACTCACATGTACATGCATTGCTCAAGCAAATGGCACAGAAAGTTTACCAGTCAGATAAAATCAAACATTTCCTAGATGAAGATGCACGAAAATTGTTTTATATATCTCACATAAAAGCAAACCTTGACTATTGCTCCACAATCTGGGATGGTTGCTCAATGTCCAACAAAAGCGTGCAGTGCGTCTAGTCACTGACACCTGCCTAACTCAGTGTGTAGATTTCTATAGAAATCTCCGAATACTGCCATTAAGAAAGCGCTTTCTGTTTAACAAAGCTAAATTTGTTCACAACATCCTGTCACACAATGTTCCAGCATATCTGTGGCCAGTGTTCAATTACAATGAAAGGCGCAGTCTACGCTTTAACAGATTTCAAGTGCCCAAGCCTAGGCTTGACTTATTCAAGAAAAGCTTAGCGTATTCTGCTGCTCATCTTTGGAATTGTCTTCCACATAACCTAAGAAACAACCTCTGTCCCTATTCATACAATCATAGATTTTTTGAATACTTTCTGAATTCTAATTACATCCCCCCCCCCCACCCCCTTCCCACCCCCGCCAAAATCGGATTATCTTTTCTGATAACATCAACTGCAGGTTCTAGAGACGATGTTTGTACTTTTCAACATATGTAATGTCATGCTTATAAGTAATTAATGTTAATATGAGTGCGCTATATTATTATTTTACTTTACAACGTTGAATTTCTTGAAACTGATATGTAAAATGCATATGAGAATAAATGAATTCAGTATGAAAGTTGAGCGAAAGGAACGGCATAATGGTAGACGGGCCTGTGTACCCAATTCTCAACCCTTTGAAAATAAAGTTCTTTCGTTCGTTCGTTCGTTCCTCAGATACCTCATTTCTGAGGTTTGTATCTGGCTTTTCCGGGTTGTAGTCATTGCCCATAAATCGCATCCATACGTTAAGAATGGGGCGTTGGTGGAGCGGTATACAGCCATCTTCATCTTCTTACCAACTTCACTTTTGCTGAGGAATCCTCGATTTATGGCTTGAAAAAGTGTCCCAGCTGCTGCTCTTCGGGTAGCCAACTCTTCCTTGATGCCTCCTTTCCGTCTATGATAGCTCCAAGGTATTTAAAGTGGTCGACCTGTTCCAGGACCTGTTCTCCCAGCTTAATCTGATGTCTTCTTTCTTCTCGTGATATCACCATGGTTTTTGTTTTCGAGCTGCTTATGACCATCCCTCTCTTCTCCAGCTCCTTCTTCCATAGTTGCAGGTTGGATTGAAGATGTGCCTCTGATTTAGCGATCAGGGCAACATCATCAGCAAATGCCAGCTCTGAAATACAGACCTGTCTCATCTTCCCGTACCCCACTGAATACTTTCCTGTCCTCTCCTTATATGCCTTGAGGACATCGTCCATGAAGAGTATGAAAAGAAAAAGCTGACTCTCTCTTATGTTTCGCGTAATCTGGTTTTTAAAAGAAACAGGTGATTGACCTGTTGTGCCTTTGCATGATGGAGGGGCTGCCTCTTTACAGTCTCCATGCAGGCCGCCCTCCTCCTTTTTTCAGCCGGGCTTGGGACCGGCCTAGGCGTATTCGGTGTACATGTGCCAATAACATCTCTATGTTCTGAATAGTAAAACAAAACAAAACTCTGAGCTCTATTAAAGTTCCAATTAAATAGTTGACGTTTTTCCTCTCCACGATGTCAAGCTGTCCAGTGTGTACACCATTTGTCTTGCTCAATCTCATTTTCCTTCAATCTTACATGTTGTTACGATATTCCAGTTTTCCTCTTCCATGCATCTTCCATTCGTTGTTATTAATGTGCCCAGATATTTTAATTTATTGACCTGTTTTAAGATGGTTCCATTTACTTTGATAGTCCATTCTGTTAAGCACATTTTTTTTAGATGACCATTACCTTCTTTTTGATATTAAGGCTGAGTCCTTTACTTTCACTTTCTATCACTATTGTTTCAACCATTTCCTGCAGCTCCTTTTCACTTTTTGCTATTAAGACTGTGTATTCTGTCCACCTCTCTATCGTGTTCTCATGACCCATCATCAATGCTCCTTCTTTTGATTTCAAACAGCCAGTGGCTGTGTCCTTCTGCCTGTTAACTCATTTATTTGCTTGTACATAAATGTTGTATCATTTTCTGTCCTGCGCTTCAAGCTCTCTGTACTTCTGGTTTATCCATGCTACTTTACTGTTTTACATTTGTTTACTATTTCTTTATTTAGTCTGTCATATTCTTGTTTGTCTTGCTTCTTCTTCCTTCTTCCATCCATCAGTTTTAAAATGTCATCTGTCATCCACTTCTTGTTTGCAGTCCTCTTTCCTTCTGGAACGATTTCTTTTGAAGTTTGATGTACCGATTTATTTAGCGTTTCCCACTGTTGATCTACATTCTTTATGTTTTTTCTATTGCATTGAACATTTTCTGTATTGCAATGCTGTAGCTTTCACTCATTTCCTTATCTGATTTAAGTAAGGCCAAGTTTAACTTGATGATGTTTGAAACTCGCTTTACTTTCTTCAATTTTATTCAAAGTTTTCCTATTACTGGTATATGGTCGCTGTTGCAGTCTGTTCCTGTCCTAGTTTTCACAGATTTGAAACTGTTTCTAAATCTCTTGCATATTATTATGTAGTCAATATGATTATTAACATTGTTCCCTGGACTTGTCCACATACTAAGGCGTCAAGGATGCTGTTTGAACCAGGTGTTTCCAACTATCATATCATGGCGTTCTTGCTCACTCTATGAGTCTATCACATCTCTCATTTATTTCTCCCAGGCCATAACCCCAGTCAAATCATCAACTTTTTCATTTCCAACTTGTGCATTACACTCTGCAAGTGTAACAGTTGTCTCATTAGATTTACACTGTCATTGCTATATCAAGTTCATTTTGAAATGTGTCAACTTCCTTTTCTGTAATATATGCTGTTGGGGCATATATTTGTATTATATTAATATCAATTGGTCTGCCATAATTTAACTAACAAGACTGGATCTGATATTGACCAAAATCCCTTTGCTGTTCTTGCTCTTTCTATATCTTATATTATGCCTTGTCACAGACTGACCTCGAAACTTTTCATTTATTGTGCCATCCCGTAATACATTTGGTGTTTTTCACGCTCTATTTTCCTGCCTCGGACAATATTTGGTATTTTCGAGTCATTGTTTACACTTCTTCCTGTAATAATTCGTCATGTCTATTTACCTGACCATCCCGGTTGAGAGAATAGACAGGTGATGCAATACTGACCGACAGTCATGTTGGTAAAATTCTCGCGTACCAAATATGGGTACGCCAGATTAACCCGAAGTTCGCCCCAGCGAGTTTATTTAGCGCTGATCTGGCTATTGTGATTTCCTAATTTCTCTCATGGAGAGACCACAACCCAGCTGGTCACACGATGAATGTTTGTTTGCAAAGGTACAAGGCAGTAAATTATCCAGGTGGTGACATATTGTTGACACACACACGAAGACGACGGAAATGTAATTGCTTCCGGACAGAATTGTTACGAAGACATTATTTGTAATAATGTAAGAAGTTGTAGTGGTAATCACTACCGAGAATTGACGGAAATACCAATTCCTTATTCGGAAAAATGGCCGTTTGAAATTTACAAACGCATGAGTCTTGGAGAAAATTTATGGAGGAAAGTTGTCATATCACGCGTGATTGAATACAATAGCTGGGCAATTCTAGATGTTATAAATAACACTTATGGAGCCTGGTCAGATAGTAACAACCACGTACGTGGAATGAAAGTTGCAAAATGATCTGACACTTTCGCCGATATAGAGGACTGTGAAATTCACCTCGTCAAGAAGACAACTAGCTAGCCAGAGTAAGGAATACGATTATAATTCCATTTATCAAACCGGACCTTGTTTTAGCATCTTGTGGACTTATAACCAATCAAAAACCTACCTACATTAACACGGAAAGCCTATATCCTATGAATCTGAAACACAAAGTCAGAGTGGGAGCCTTTTGTAAAGTAATATCCCAGACCGCGTGTAAGATGCATCGCATACAAATTGCCTTAACTATTTCTCTGAGCTAGGAGTAAGTGTTTGTAGCAAAATTTTAGAATTTTAAAAATGTACGTTTTAAAAATTCCATATTTTGCATTTATTAAAATGTGAATATTGCTAATGGATGTCCGAGTCATCTAAGGCTGGCAACATCAGCATATAGAATTATGGTTTCATGAACTACCACAAAAGAGCTGGTGACTACTTGTCGTATGGCAACTACGACAGCAGTTTTCTCCATTAACAGCTTATGAGATATTAGGTAGAAGATCACCAGAAATTGGCTCGTTAAGAAAGAATAAAGACCTATTCGAGATAGGACAAGAAGAATGGAATTCGAATTCTTTCCACTGTACAGTGTTTTCTAGTTCATTATGGAAATAGTTTTGTTTTCTGTACAGTGTTTTCTAGTTAATTAAACATTTAACACCGACAGCACAAGTAGTATGTAATCGTGATTCATGAAATATACTTTGGAGAAAGCTTATGAGTGTGTTGCACTTGGTATATATATGAGATTCAATTTTTGAGCTCTTTATCTTGATTTCAGATGATAAGCTTTCGATGGAGCTGAACTTGATATGGGTAATCAACTGTAAGCTTTAGCTTGACTCCTGTAGTAAGCTTTCGAGTGATTTAACTATATATTGAAAGTGTGCACACGTGATATAAGGTGACTAAAAGTGCTGCGTCCACCGTCTTAATCGTGGGCGAGAAATATTCCTTTAATTTGAGGAATGAAGGATGTTCTATGGAGAATTCTGCTAGCCAAAAGTCCGTTATGACAACTTTTTTCTGGTTAGACGTCAGACACATGGCGTGTAGACTTCTGATGGACTGAAGACACACACAAGTCTTCTTAAGTTTTCACACTTAATATCACTAGTTGACTTCCATTTATTCTACTTCTCACTTTTGATTTCTATGAGTTCCATTCTAATGATATTAAATATTGTATGCATGAGAGTGTGTGCGCATGGAAGACTGTGATGATGATTTAACAATCTAGATGAAGGTGAAGTTTGAAATACTAATTACATCCTATCAGCCTATCATCTTAGGGAAAATCTTCTGATTTTTTAAATCATTTATGAAAAGAATTAATTGAAAAACTATCTTTCGTACATTTAGCTGTGAGGTTAAAATGAATATTGAATAAGAACAAAGTATTAATAATCTGCATAAGATCTACTAACCTTCTTTTCACTTCGCAAAATCCTTACTAACACAAAACACCCCATATATGAATGATTTTATCCACTCTGAATTAATTACAGGCTATGCTTTAGGGATTTATGTCTACACCACAATGTTGAAAAAACTAGACTCCTCTCTCTAACGAACTGCGCGGTACATATATTCCTAAGATCCCATATGTTCCCAAATCCTGCCTGTGGCGTGAAACCTGCCGATACAACCAATAGAGAAGTGTCCATCTGGTCTCTCGTACCCAAAATGTCTCTGTCCCCTGTCAGTCTAAAAGTAAGTGCGTCAATCCCTAACAACTTTCAATGCCATGCTGTATGACAAACAGATGCAGAGAAAATCACGTGCCTTCCAACTGTTATAAAGCCCTCCACTTTGTTCTATGCTGCTGGCGGAGGCCTTTGTTCCCTCGGTCCAATGTTGCTTTCATGCTAACAAGTCCCTTTGTCGTACCGGGCTTATTGTATTCCATCTGGAAGCAAAGGTTATCGTTCCGCAACGAGGGCCTTTGATATCACACTCCTGGAGTCATTGTTTGCGTGGTCATTGTATTGTGCGAGACGGTGACCGTGTTGTGTTTTAACAACGGCTTAGACTAATCTTTTGTGTCAGCAGCGCTCTCCTCATGTAACCAGATGTGTTTAACAATGTGGGGAACTGAATCAAAAGAATTTCTATACCACCAATGAAAGGACAAATATGGTTCTCTAGATATCAGTCGCGAGTAATAAAGATTACAGTTTACTGATGAAATAGCAAAATGTGGTATGAAAGAGCACAAATGTAGGAGAAAGTAAAATAAGACAGATGTAGGAAAAGATATAGCGATACGGCTTTGTGCTCGTTTATCACACTGTTTTGTGCGGATTTTTCATAGAGAACCAAAAACAGAGGTAGTCTCAAGATCCATATGGAGCAGAGCGTGGATGATGATAGAACTGATGTACTTATTATATTATTCACATTTTCAACCAGTGTAAATGTAAAGATATTCAATATAAATGTAATGAATGTTTTAGCTCACTGGGATTAAAATTAATGCTCAGAGAGGGTAACGTTCTGAGGTAGATGTTATCGTGGAATGAAAAGGGGGCCATGCGATTGTGTGTCAGGAAACCCAACACTTAGTAGGGAATTTGTTTCTCTTCTTTCATAATACTAATCTGTGGTACCAGTTGAGGGTACTGTCTCTGGAACAAAGTGTGTGGCATAAGTCGCCTGCTGCCAGCGTTAGACACCATCATCAGATGGGTCTTGAAGACGTTAGACTAGCTTCGCAATTACTCCCTGCTATTTCTTGGAACGTGTCACAATCTCCAGACTTGACCAGTCACGTGAGCGAATAAGTCCATAACATGCAAAAAACCAACCATAGCCTGGAGCAGACACCAACAAACTTACTGGCAGCTAAGCACAAACTTAAGAGCTACCAAGTGACCATTCAAAAAATTCCCTCAATATCCATACCAACGCTCTGTGATGATAATCTTTTTTTTTAAAGAATTATTCATTTTACATTGTTAAATGTAATTGTTTATTAAATTTGTTATTTGTATATTTACACATTTATAGTTGATTTAATCCTTTTGAGTGTACTACACCCGTATGTCTCAGTCACCTTAAATACACTTAAAACAGAGCTTCTAAATTAAGATTTCACTGAATTAAATCAGCTCAGGACTTTAAATGAGCTAAATCATACAATATACCTCTGCTCAAAAGTGTCGGACAGATAATAATTTAACTGTACTAAGACACATTATGCACTTTTCTTGACTTCTGAAATATCTTTTGAACACTCTCTCGCTCGAGGTAGAAGCATCATCATCCTTATTTCTGTATCACGGCCAAGAGTAATCTTGTGCGAAGGTAGATACCTTTGAAGACCTACATTATGTACTCTACGTTATGGCCATTGTTGGATCATCACTGCAGAGCAAGGGAGGCAATCCGTGACATGCCTACTTCTCTTTCGTATTTATTTCCTCCGAATAAATTATGACGGCGCGCACGTCCTCCAGTTACTCCGAATAAGCAGCCCCCCGGTCGGTGACGGCACTCGGCCAAAAATGACCCGGTGTCCTAGGCACACTGTGTGAAAAGAGGACAGTCCCGGCACTTCCCTCTCTGCCACACTCCAGCACTCCACATCACATTTCATTCTGCATCAGTGTTCTGATATTCCAAGTTCCTATGATTAAGTTACCCTTAATTCTAATTTTGCTAACAGTAGCTTGATGATGGTCAGGTATCACTTGTACGAGTAGCATATGATGTTCCCTACCGAACGAGGTGGTTCCTCTAGAATTCCCCGTAACGTCGTTGTCTTTAACTGGGAAGTTGTTTTGATTCATGATTATACAAGGGATAATACGACGGTAGTTTCCTGTTGCTTTCCGTCGGTTTGTATACAGTTGTCATCAGTGGCGGATCTACATTTTGGGGGCCCTGAAGCTTGAACTCTTGAAGGGGCCCCTTTTATTTAAAAAAAAATTGTGAGGGTAGGAAAGAAATGTATTATACAGATAAATGGACTTGGAGGACCTGAAGTTCAAGCTTTATAATAGATCCACAACAACACACATATAAAAAACTGAAGTCAAATGAATGAATTTTCAAACAAGAAACAACTCTGCTGGGAGTTGAATGCAGAACATTTGCTTGGAAGGCATATGTTCTGATCACTAAACCACTATCCACCTTGGTATATGTGATTTTTAAAATCTTAACTATTTTAATGATTGCCTCCATCATTCAGAATTAGTTCGTTGAAGACATACCAAGAAAATTATAAGATAAGAAAATTAGCAATGAGGAGAATATAAAAAATTTTAATACATTTGTTAAAAAAAAAGGTTGACAAGGTGTATCCATAAGAGATTTGTGCTCAGAAGGTAAAGTTAAACTTACCAGAACATACTACATGAAGCACATTTTACAAAATACTCATGTTTCTGTTTTTTCTAGCAACATATTTACGTACAGTTTTGTCATATGAGAGCTTCCTTGCAATGTCATTTTCTAGAGACAATATGCATAAAGAATTTAAATTAATATTAGACAAACATAAAGGTATGTTTTCAGGCACTCGTAAGAAATAAAGAAGTAGAACACTTGGACAACAGAAAAACAACAGACGTGAGTGGCTTACCCAGGGTTCGAACCCCGTACCTTCCGTACGACAACTCCGCCTAGCTATCAAGCGAATCACACTGACCCCACGGCCAGCTAGGCATCCCCAAAAAAGGATGCTTTACTGACTATTTACCAGTATGAAACACAAGATAACACCGGAAGTATACAGTGGGCAACTCAGCCCCTTAATGACGCAATCACTTCTGTTGTTCCCCTATTAACAGTATGTGTCAGTCCAAACAAGACAAAGACCTTGATACTGGGTCCAGTAAATAGTAGAAGACTTATAATAATAATAATAGCCCCTTCAGTCATAACTGACTATGGGAATGCGCCCCTGAGGTGACAGCCCTCAGCTGCTTATTTTCCTGGTGCTCCTTTCGACGTTTTCTCCTCACCTCTGCTTCTTGTGTGAGCCTCTCTTCGCCCAATCTGAGGTGGCGCCGTAAATAGCATCGCCACTTAGTGCGATCGGCAGCTTCATCCTCCCATGTTGCTGGATCCATGTCCAGTGCCCTCATATCTCTCTTGCACACATCTTTGAACCTCCGCTGTGGTCGCCCAACTGTTCTCTTGCCATCTGCTAATTGTCCGTAGAAGATATCTTTTGGGATGCGACCATCTTCCATGCGGCGAACATGGCCAAGCCAGCGAAGTCTGCGCTGTCTAAGACGCGTATACATACTTTGAAGGCCAGCACGTGACAACACCTCGACATTTGTCACTTTATCTTTCCACGAGATGCCTAGGATGCGGCGTAGACACCGCAAATGGAAGGTATTGAGCCTTCTTTCTTGCTTAGCATAGGTCGTCCAGGTCTCGCTGCCATATAGGAGTGTGCTGGTGACGCAGGCATTATATACCGCAGCTTTGGTCTTCATTGTGAGTTTAGAGTTTTCCCAAACACGCGATGTGAGGCGGGCAAAGGTAGCTGCAGCTTTGCCAATGCGGCTGTCGATTTCTGTATCCAGTGAGAGTTTGTCATTGATGGTAGACCCTAGGTATGTGAAGTGGTGCACCACTGCCAATTCATAGTTATCGATAGTGATAACTGGTGCAGCACCCACATCCTGACTCAGCACATTCGTTTTCTTTAGACTTATTGCGAGGCCAAAGTCCTTGCATGCTTTAGTGAAGCGATTCATCAAGCTCTGAAGCTCCTGTTGGCTTTGAGTGACGACTGCAGCATCATCAGCGAACAACAAGTCTCTTATAGTGACCCTTCTGATTTTTGTTTTTGCCTTCAGCCTTGAAAGATTAAACAGACGGCCATCTGACCTAGTGTGTAGGCATATTCCTACAGTTGCATCTCTGAATGCATGTTTCAAGAGTAAGGCAAAGAAGATTCCGAAGAGGGTCGGAGCCAGAACACAGCCTTGTTTAACGATACTTCGTATATCAAAGGGCTGTGACGTGCTTCCAGCATATTGGACTGTTCCCTTCATGCCGTCATGGAATGACTTTATCATTTCCAGCATTTTAGAAGGGCAGCCTATTTTCAGGAGGATTTTAAAGAGTCCATCCCTACTAACCTGGTCGAATGCTTTTGTGAGGTCTATAAAGGCGATATATAATGGTCTTTTCTGCTCTCTTGATTTTTCCTGAAGCTGGCGGAGAGAGAAGATCATGTCTGTTGTTGATCTGCCAGCTCGGAATCCACACTGTGACTCTGGATATATGCGCTCATCTAACTTGTGTAGTCGCATTAAGATGACTTTGGCAAAAACCTTACCAACAATACTAAGAAGAGAGATGCCTCTGTAGTTATTGCAATCACTTCTGTCTCCTTTATTTTTATACAGTGTTACAATCTTGGCATCTCGCATGTCTTGAGGAATAGTTGTCTCTTCCCAGCACTGGCACAGCTTCCTATGCAGGGGATGTAATAGCGTGCTCTTACAGCATTTGATTAAATCAGGAGGAATCCCATCACTGCCTGGTGCTTTGCCAGAGGCCAAGCTATCAATAGCCTTGCTGAGTTCCTCTAATGTTGGTTCGGCATCCAGCTCCTCCATAGTTGGCAGACTGTTGACACCATCAAGGGCTGCAGGCGTAACGGTATTGTCTCTAGCGTAAAGCTCAGAGTAGTGCTCGACCCACCTCTCCATCTGCTTACCCTTATCGGTTAGCTTCTCTCCGCTGATGGTTTTTAGCGGTGCCGTCTTACTTTTATGGGGGCCAAGTGCTTTCTTTATACCGTCATACATTTGTCTAATGTTGCCTGTTTGCGCTGCGATCTGGATGCTCTCACTGAGCTGGAGCCAGTAGTCATTTGCACAGCGTCGAGCAGTTTGTTGAACTTTGCTTCTCGTAGCCCTCAGGATCTGTAGGGTTCTGGCACTCGGTGAACGTTTGTATTCATTCATAGCACTGCGCTTAGCTTCAATGACAGGTGCCATCACATCTGATGAAGCATCAAACCAGTCATTTGACTTTGCTGTTTTCTTACCAAAGGTGGCAAGTGCAGTACTTTGAATGGTGTACCGTAGATGCTCCCAGTTCTCGGTAATAGTATCACCATGCTGAGGGCTACTGAGCACTTTCTCGAAGGTCGCAGTGAATTGAGCGATCATGAAAGGGTCTGACATCTTGCTGGTATCAATGCGTGGTTTCCCTTCATGTCTGACACGATAGAGTTTTCTTGGTTGTGCTCTGATTTTGCAGCAAACCAAGGAGTGATCTGTATCACAGTCTGCACTATGGTACGAGCGCGTGGTGAGCACAGACCTGAGGAGTGGCCTTCTGACGAGAATCAGGTCAAGTTGGTGCCAGTGCTTGGATCGTGGGTGTCTCCATGACACCTTATGCTGGGGTTTTGTCTGAAAGTAGGTGTTGGTCACGCAGAGGTCATGGTGGACGCACAACTCTAAGAGCCGTTGTCCATTTTCATTCATCTTGCCAATACCAAACCTGCCCAGACATGAAGGCCATGAAACATTATCGGCACCCACTCTAGCGTTAAAGTCACCAAGGAGAACAAGCTGTTCTTGCCTAGGTATGCTTTTGATAATTGCTGTTAGATTCTCGTAGAACTCATCGTTAGCTTCTGAGGCAGAGTACAGAGTAGGAGCATACACACTGACAAGGGTGATGGGACCTGTGCTAGTTTGCAGGCGGAGCGTTAACGGGCGTTCTGATCCATTCTCGCCTGGTTCAACCATTTTAGTTAGCGATTTTTTGACCGCAAAACCTACTCCGTGTTCTCTAGCTTTATTAAGATCTTTCCCTTGCCAATAAAATGTGTAGTCCTTCTCGCTCACCGTTCCGGAGCCCGCCAGGCGCGTTTCCTGAAGTGCAGCTATATCCACCTGAAGTCGTTTAAGCTCATCATTAATTATGGCTGTCTTCCTTACATCGTTTACATCCTGTAGGTTTTCGGATAGTCCAGTCAACATAGTCCGGACGTTCCAGCATCCCAATCTGAGAGTTTGCTTATTTCTATTTTTTCTATAATTGCTTGGTGCAAAATTTTCTGTCCACAGTTCAGGTTTGACCCTAATCCCCATGCACCCAATGGGGAAAGCAGACAGTGGCGGGACAACACCTTATTGACTGGGGGCTGCCCAGCTTGAAGCGGGCGGTAGCTGTCCAGGGAGATCCTAGAACCTCTCCCACTGTCGGAAGTAGCCCCTGGCGCCATGCCCTACGCCAATTGGGCAAAATGCTTATAACCGGTAACTGCTACTTCCCGTGTTTTGCCGACACCTATAGGGTGAAGCTGGAGTGTCCTCTCCAGGGCGCGAGCTTGGGCACAGTTATATGGAGATCAAGCTGTTGCCCATGCAGCATGTTCCCCCTCTCCACACAGCCGGTGGATCCAAAGGAACGGCAGTAGCCGATACAGTTTGGTACCAGCCATGTCGCAGGAGTTGCCAGAATAATGTCGAATCGACATTAGACTGCCTTAGGGACTCCGACTCCGGATTTATCCTCAGGGTTTACTCCCGAAGCCAATTCCATAAATGGATATTCCCGCAAGGCAGCGGTGGTTTGAATTCAGAGTTCCTTCTCTTAGATAAGCTACCAACCAAGGATCACGAGCCCTATCTGCCCGAAGCTGCTGGTTTTAAGGCGCCAGTCGCTCGCCTTTGCCCCTTCTCCCGTCAGTGGAAACAGTTCCGCCGGGCTCAAATTGAGCCACACGTGAAGGCCGGGAGCTGGACTTGGTTGTCAGAGGCTGTTTGAGGCGCGTGCCATAGAAGTATTTTATCTGCAGTGAGAGCTTATCCTCACTACAACTCCCGGCAATAACAACCTTTGGAACCAGTAGAAGACTTAAGGACATTAGTATAGAACAGAGGGTAGGTTTCTGGTATTGTATAAACATAAATAACACATAAGGAAGGGAAACCCGAGGCCTGTAAACAGTAAATTAATATTAGACAAACATAAAGGTATGTTTTCAGGCACTCGTAAGAAATAAAGAAGTAGAACACTTGGACAATAGAAAAACAACATTAATTTACTGTTTACAGGCCTCGGGTTTCCCTTCCTTATGTGTTATTTATGTTTATACAATACCAGAAACCTACCCTCTGTTCTATACTACTGTCCTTAAGTCTTTTACTATTTACTGGACCCAGTATCAAGGTCTTTGTCTTGTTTGGACTGACACATACTGTTAATAGGGGAACAACAGAAGTGATTGCGTCATTAAGGGGGCTGAGTTGCCCACTGTATACTTCCGGTGTTATCTTGTGTTTCATACTGATAAATAGTCAGTAAAGCATCTTTTTTGGGGATGCCCAGCTGGCCGTGGGGTCAGTGTGATTCGCTTGATAGCTAGGCGGAGTTGTCGTACGGAAGGTACGGGGTTCGAACCCTGGGTAAGCCACTCACGTCTGTTGTTTTTCTGTTGTCCAAGTGTTCTACTTCTTTATTTCTTACGAGTGCCTGAAAACATACCTTTATGTTTGTCTAATATTAATTTACTGTTTACAGGCCTCGGGTTTCCCTTCCTTATGTGTTATTTATGTTTATAAAGAATTTAAGCGCTCTTCAGTCATGGTAGACCGAAATTTTTTTTTTTTGGGTAAAGGATAGCTTTGAAAAATTCCTTTCTGCTTCACAGCTCGTGATGGGCATTGTTATGTACAGCTTAAGCGCAGTAGTAATATTGGGGAACTCTTCAATTAGGTGTTGCTCACAAATAAGCTGAAGAACTTCTGCGCATTGCATTTTAGATGGCGTGTTTTCTTCTGTGTTCTGGGATTTCCTAAGGTGCAAATATTCTTTGAACTGATAACACTCGTTTACTAATTTGTGGTCAATATCATCTTTGTAATACGATATTATTAGTTTAATACTGCCCTCATCAATTTAAGAATTGATCACCAATTCTGAGAGGAACTTGAACATTTTCACAATCTGCTCATATGGGTCTATCCTCTTGCGTAACTGGATTATCTAGCAGTCATAGAGTTGATATAGAACTTCTATCCTAAATTTGTCAGCTCCTCTCAAAGAAGCAACACCCCTTGTTCCATCTGAAAATTTTCTTGTAACAATGCGTTTGGAAGCATCAGAATAACTTGAAGTGATATCTTCACACAAACCTTTTGCTTCTGATTCATAGTGTGCAATCCTATCTGCTGAATTTTCTCTGAGTTCTTTAACAAACGAAAGTAAAGATGAAAGCAGAAGATAACCTTCAAATACATCAAAACCAGGGGTTTGGAGTTTCTTACTTGTTTTGTTAAAACGCTCCAGTACTTCTTCCCAAACGACTGTTAAAATAGCATATTCCAGCTGCACCAACTTCTTGTATAAATTCTTTGCACCTCATTTACATTCAGGCTTCTCTTCTGAGTCTTCAAAAATATGTTTGAGAGTTTGTAAAATACACATATATCCATTTTTAATTGCCCGGACTGCTTCATAGTGTGCAGACCATCTAGTTACACTTAAGCTCTTTAGAGAAAAATGTAGATTGCCCTGTGTGTTTAAAATCCCCGATCTTCGTGGAGACCCAGAAAAGAAAACATACAGCTCCTGCAAAATAGTCAACAACTTCAGGTACAGTAGACACTACCTTTTTCTCCAACAAGGTTAAGTGAATGGGCTACACATGGTACATATTGTGCGTATCTGTCAATGTATTTAAAGAGTGCTTGCAGCCCTTTCTCCGAGCCCTTCATGTTAGATGCATTATCGTAGGACTGAGCGAGAATATTTTCAAGTGAAAGCTTATGTTCACCCAGGACTTGTATTTTGTTGAACAAGGTCGCAGATGAATGGTTTTCTATAGGTAAAAATGTTAAAAATCTCTCACTTCTTTATTTTCCCACTGAGTGCCTGATCATACGTTTGTGTGTTGTTTGTTTATTTAAAAATCTCTCACAGGGTTTTCCATTATAGCAGTATCGAAGCACAATTACCAGATAGTCAACATGTGTCAGGTCAGGCGTAGAGTCAACAATAATAGAGTAGTATTTGGTGTCTAGGTTGTTGATTTGATTCACAGTTTTACCTTGCACATGTTTTCCCATAATTTCTATCACTTCCTCAACACGGTTTTGGATAGGTAAGTAGAATTTACTTTTTCATTTTTACATTTCTCGAGATGTTCATATAAAAATGGGTCGAATTCTGCAATACGTTCAATGGCCCCCATGAAGTTTCCATTATCTGGTTAGCTCCACTTCTCCTCATGACCTCTAAATGCCAAACCTCTTTCACTTAAAAACTTTATAACAGCTACAACTCTTTTCTGTTCTTCAAAATAGTACTGTATGGTTTTTGTTATCTGTTCTTCAAGTTGCTGATTCACAGTATTTTTATTTGACTTTCTTGTTATCCAACACAACATCGCCCTCTTGTTCCATGCTGTCTTCATGATTCTCCAGAGTTCTGAGTTCATTCATCCAGTCAAAAACCCCACCTGTTGTAAGTGATGTTTGGCATTTAGAAAAGAGTTTGCAAACAAAACAGTATATACAGCCTTTGCTCTTTGAGTAAACTAACCAGGATCTCATCACAGTCTGGCCATTTTTCAATCTCTTTTCAAAATATTTGTTTGAGAAACTTCTGTTTTGCTCCTTGTAAACCCTGCTTGATTTGGTATATACATCATCTGATTTTTTATTTTGAAAAAATCCTGTCTTGCATTAAACAATTCTGTATGAAATCATTATCAACTGTTATGGGCCAATTTTCGAGAATCACTGAATTCGCTTCCTGTTTTATGTTTCTGCTCAGTCTCAGTCTCTTCCGCGGTACATTCATGTTGACCACTGTGATCGTCATGTTGACCACTGTGATTGTCATGTTGACCACTGTGATCGTCATGTTGACCACTGTGATCGTCATGTTGACCACTGTGATCGTCATCTGTAACAAAAGCGTCAACAGTGGGTTGAATATTGCTAGAAAGAGCTTCCACCGTGTGTGCACTATCAGTGGCTTCAATGGTGTTTGCTTGGCGTGTTTCAACTGTAGGTGTTGACAAACTTGACAATTCCAAATGTTTGTTAGTTTTTGACATTTAGAGATTTCGTCAGATCGCTTTTCCTTGAGTTTGCGTTTTTGGTATTCACTTAAGTACTTTCGTGAACTCATTGTTATTCCTCTAGGGTCTTGACCTCTGTTAAAAAGGGAAAACACTACATTAGCCACAGCAGAACAGCCAACTTACCGCGACACTCCACCTTTACAACATCTGTGCTACTGACTCTCAAACTTTGGGATTGTTGAAATATATACAACAAAGGAAAAGACGATGGTCATATATCGGTCATGTCCTACGAATGCAAAACAACAGAATACCACTACAGGCGCTCACTTGGGTTCCTGAGGGTAAGAGGAAAAAAGGAAGACCAAAAGAAACACTTAGAAGAACAATAACAAGAGAAGGAAGAACGTTGGGCCTAAATAATGTGCAAGAGTTAAGAGGAGTGGCGTCGCAACGAACAACCTGGAGAGCAATGGTTTCTGCCTTATGCGCCGTGTTTGGTGCTTAAAGAATTTATTATTATTATTATTATACAACAAAAAGTTAATCAATTTGAGTCGTACGACTATTGTCGCATGCTTTAAAAGGAAAAAAAAATTAGGTCTACTTTCTGAGAAAGCGTTTTTTAGTTTACGGCTAGCCTACATGATACTTTAATAACCTTTTAATTTTTATTTTAACTATTATTTTGTATTGAATTACACTATATTATTAATATTATTATTTTTTTAAAACCCCTTCTCATACAGTAGACCCAACATTTTTAAGCAATGTGGACTAAAGTCGCTTTTGGGGCCCCTCCGGGATTAGGGGCCCTGAAGCTTAAGCTTCATTAGTTTCATAATAGATCCGCCACTGGTTGTCATAGCTAGCCTTTGACTAAAATGTACTTTACTCTAATAGAGAATATAAAAACAGAGGCTCGCTAATTCGTAAACAGCGCGTCATAAGAACATCCAATAATATACCTGAAAAATATTGTTACATTAACAACACGAAAGATTGCAGCCAATGTTTTAGATGAAAGTTATGAATCAAATGTGCAAGCGAAAAGGAGAAAGGATGTGAAGAAACACGCAGCTAAATGACATAAAGATTGCATAAATTGTGCAAGGGAATACATATTTTTAAAATCCGGTTGCAAGGAATAAAAACATGTACTGTAACTGAAAAAAAATAAATCCACAGGCAAATACAGAATAATATATTAATTATTGAAACATCTGGGAAGACAAAATACAAAAGAACTTACAAAATAAACGAAAGGTAGTCTTTCGACTTGTGTGACTACCTTTTCGTGTCTCCCTACTTTAGCGATGTCTCTCCTGCCGTTATTGCTTCGAGGATACCGATCACTTTGTCGTCGGGTAGGACCCTGAGCGATGTCTCACCTCCCGACATCTAGGTGATTTTAATTTTCCTCTCCTATGGTGCCTCCTGGGTCAGATTTTTGTTTGTTTTGTCGGGGTGGTATAATCACTTTGCTTCCACCCCCTCAGCGGCTCGGATTGTTAGTATTGTGTGTTGACCGTCTACCAAAAAGATACCAATCTAGTGGTAGTAACTACTGATGGAATGACACGACCTGAGAGATAAATGTCTCAATGTTGAAGGCGATCTTCTCTGTTGTTCTGGAACATTCAATTTGACAACAATGTTCCATATAATGTCAATAAAGTGGTTATAAATTCTGGCCATGTTAGTTGAGTTCTTATATGGTTTCATTCAAGATTTTCATCGTGTCAATTGGTGTTGCTTTACGCAAATGCGGGGTGGGGTAGAAAAACGTGTGGGCAAACATTTGAAAGTTGCAATTATATTGAACTTGTAATTCCATTGACGTGATAAGTCGGTTCATTGAGTCCATACATTTATTCACAGTGATACATACATGATGATCAATTCCAATAGGGGTAGAGCGTAAGTCCATATAAGTAATGCATAAATTAATCAACAACGTAGACTGCTGGTTATGTGTCAATGTCCGTTATGAGGATACAATGCAGTATTGTCGTCAGAACGTCACAGCTATATGCACGAGCAGATAGACATGGCTACCTGCCGACAGTGAGACTGCGAGTCTGAATATATTCATACGAATTTGACGATTATTCTTCTCCTTCTGAGAATTCTAGTTAAATACTAACCTCCATATATTTCCCTCTCATATTGAGTTCTAGGACTGACCCTGGTCCATCAAAAATACACATATAAATGGCTATATCATGCCATTGAACTGGAAGGTTAGAAAAACGCAGCTATTCAGCTTGGCGGTCAAGTAACAAAGGGTAGCGTTTCTTAGTTACCGACTGTGTCCTAAACAACGCTATACACGTCATAATCGATCGTGTATGAAGCGTTCAGTAATTGAAACATCTATCGCAATATATTAAATGTCTTAACCTTTACAATTGCACGTCTGGTAACCTTTAGCAGACGGCGTTAATATCATATACCGTAACAATTCCCTGTACACCGGGGAAAAAAAAATCGATAGATTTTTTTTCAATATCTATCCGACTTAACAATTTTTCAAAAAAATTTAACACAATTGTGACATATGGCCGACGATGTTCTGAGTAGAACCGTGTTGCGGTCGTGTCAACTAACTATTTGTCATAGTCATCTAACATAAATCACATTATATATCAATATTATACATATTATTATATCAACTTAATAAATGTCCAATGTTAATAGTGAATGATAAAATTAAATTAAAGTAAGGTCTGTCGTATTAGTTAGTCATATAGGAATTAATTTGACTAATTAAAATTAAATTAATTAATTAAATTAAGAGTTAAATTATTAAGGTTCTAATGTAACGCGATGTTATGAGAGAAGAAAAAGACAAAATAAGTGAGAAGAAATAGAAAGAAATTCGAATATAAGTTTTAACTTAATTGTGTGTGTTAAGTGTTAGTGAATAATAACTATCTAATTTAACTAACTAAATAATGTATAGGTACATTAAAAAAAAATTATTAATCTAATACTTGTGTGAGATTTATTTTCTCTTTTCATAATTTCTTCTTTTAGTATTTCGTTCTCTTTTTTGTTCTTTCATTTCATTTTTTTCTCACATTTCATTTTATTGATAATAATTCAATTAAGAAGTTAAGTTAACTAATTAATTAGTATAGGATATGATGATCCATCCGTAGTCTTGATCCTGATGAATTCTTTTAGGCAAAAATGTTCAAACGTTTACGTTGGAAAGAAATGTCATTTATCCTAGCATCCAAGAATTAAGTGCACATAGAATAATAAGTTCGACTTGTCGTCAGATATTGTTCCATGATTGATCAATGATATTCGTATATCGTGTATGGACATTAGACGAAGTTCGAATGTCAGTATATATACCTTGATTGTCTTGTAGTTCAATTCTGTGATGCATATAGTGTATATAAAGTTTAAATTGAAGGCAAGGTTAGTTCCTTTATAGTTGATACTTCGTTCAATCCAATGTAGTGCTGATTGAAATAGTTTAAGAGTGTCAATGTTGATTATTCGTCGTCAATAGGATTACGTGACAATGCATCTGCCACACAATTTTCAGTGCCAGGAATATGTTCAATGGAGAATCAAATGGCTGTAGGATGATTGAATATCTGGCGAGTTTATGGCTTTTATGATTCGATCGACGCAAGGATGCTACAGCACGTTGGTCCGTCTGTATGGTGAAGGGAGCACCGAGCAAGAATTTTTCAAGTTTGGTTATTGCCCAGATCACAGATAAAAGTTCCTTGTCGACTGTTGAATACTTTGTTTCTGCCGGCTTCAGCTTTCTTGAAATGTATAACGTAGGATGTAGAATGCCATCATGGTTCTGGAGCAGGCATGCACCAATGCCGTAGTTACTAGCATCTGTTCGTAAGAAAAATCTTTTGGAAGCATCGGGAAGTCTTAAAATTGGTTCATGCGAGAACAAATTTATAATTTTGTTGAAAGTTTCATTGCATGTACCAGTCCATGTCACCTTCACCGGCATATCTTTTTTTAACAATGAAGACAATACAGCCGTGATGGATGACAAGTTTGGTATGAATCTACTGTAATATTGAACAAGTCCTAACAAACTCCTGACCTGTTTCTTCGTCTGAGGAACTGCTATGTTTAGAATTTTGGAGACTGTACTAGGTAACGTTCGGATATATCCCGATCCAATGATATGTCCCAAAAAGGTTATCTCATTACACGCGATTTGCACCTTTGTAGGTTTAGCAGTTAGATGATAATTCCTTAGAGTGTCAAAAACATATCTAAGTCCCGAAACATGTTCCTCAAACGACGAACTAAACAAGCATATGTCGTCAATATATGTAATAACGTCTGGTCTACCTGATAAAATTTGTCGCATCAGGCGAATGAAGGTAGCTGGCGCATTAACAAGCCCAAAAGGCATCACATTCCACTGGTATAGACCTTGTGGAGTGGAAAATGCGGTGTAGTACTTAGCCTTTTCGGTCAGTGGTATCTGCCAATAACCTTTAGTTAAGTCTATCTTACTAAATATAGTTGCGTTGGATAGACGTGGTAGTAAGTCGTCAATAAGTGGATGTGGTTCGCTGTCAACTATAGTCTTAGCATTTAATTTTCTATAATCAACACATAGTCTGATGTTATTGTCCTTCTTCCGGACAATCACTAATGGAGAAGAGAATGGCGAATTACTAGTCTCAATGATTCCCAGAGACAACATCTGTTCAAGTTCCTTAGTAGTTTTAGCAAGGAAATGTAAAGGAACAGAATAGGGATGTACACGAATAGGTGTATCATCATTGAGAGTAATGTCATGACTGATAGCCGATGTGCGACCCGGGACGTCGGTCAACACATCTGGATAAGATTGTAATAGATTAGCAATCTGTAGACGCTGTTGCGGTGTAACCGTTGAAGAGATGGTTACATCCCGCCAAGATTCAGTAGGTTGAACTACTGGTACCGGTAACGGTAACTGTACCTCAGGAAAAGAAGATTCTTCTTCCTGGATGACAGATAAGTTAGAATAATGACAAGTGGATACTGTGTTGTCATCTAGTTCATGAAAAATTGACTGTAAGTGTTCAGGACGTGTATGAAATTGCTTGAGCATGTTAATATGAAATATCTTTTTGTGTCCCCTGATATCTAAGACGTAATCAACGTCGGAAATTTTATCAATGACTTTGTAAGGACCATTCCAAGATATCAATAATTTATTGTTATTGTGAGGAAGTAACACATAAGCTTCGTCGCCTGGGAATAATTGGCGTAATCGTCGAGACCTATTTTGTAGAGATCGAGCCTTAGCTTTTGCAGCCTCAGAAGAAGCTGTTGCCAACTGGCAAGACTCAATAATGTTCTTCCGAAGATTAATTACGTACTCGTAAGATGACTGAGTGTCCTGAGTCATCTCCTCGTCAATTAATAAGTTTTTTATTAGTCCCATAGGACCTCTTGGGGGAGCACCAAAAACTAATTCAAAGGGAGAGAAGCCAGTTTGTTCATGCGGTACCTCCCGATAAGCAAATAGAACAGCTGGGAGTGCTCTGTCCCAGTCATGAGGGTGCTTAGCAGTAACCTTATGTAGTAGTTGTTTAAGTGTACGGTTAAGTCTTTCAACCGCACCATTACTCATCGGATGATAAATACTACTTAAATTCCTATCAATGTTCCAAGTTTTCATGACTTCCTTCATGGTGTCAGATATAAACTGTGACCCATGGTCTGATAAAAGTTTTCTAGGAAACCCTATTCTAGAAAAGATGAGATGTAGTGCATCAGCTACATCTGTGGTAGTGGTGGTCTTTAATGGGATAGCTTCTGGCCATCGTGTGCACAAATCAATGCACGTAAGGACGAATCTATGTCCTCTGGCCGATGGTAGCAATGGACCAATAATGTCTATGGCCATCTTGTCAAAAGGTCTCACTGAGATATCGCAAGCCTGAATAGGCGCCGTGTGAAAAGCTCCACGTGCTTTCACTTCTTGGCATGTAGTACAGGAACGTACATACTGCGAAATATCTCTTGACACCCCTGGCCAAAAGAATGAAGACAGTACTCGAGATCGTGTTCGAGTATATCCCATATGTCCAGCACAATGTGAGTCATGTGCATGTTGAAGAATGTACCGTCTAAAAGTATATGGGACCATAACTTGTTGTTTCATTTGTGATTTGTCATTAAAACATCTAATCAATATGTCATTTTTAATAACAAAACAATGTTTGTTATTATTACCTGAGGATAGATTGTCAACTTTATCAACCAACTTAAAAATTTTTTTTAAAGATTTATCCTCTTTTTGTTTGGTTGCAAATGTTTCCCTGTCAATAGGTGAATTGACTACAAATTCCTCTTGGTTGTCTGCATCCATTTTATTATCATCAACTTTCTCCATGAGTTGAGTCTGCGCTCTAGTCGTCACGGCGTTTCCAGTGCATAGGTTATGTTTCTCCCATTCTATAATCTCATCTGGAGTACAATCTTTACTGCCGTGTATACGACCGACCATCAGATCAGCTATAGGCTTTTTTAGCATACATACTTTTACGTTCCCTGTGAAAAAAGGAGTGTTAACATGAATAATAGCTGTGGGGTAAAACTCTATTGTTCCACCAAAAAGTCATGCAACGGACATATTCCCCCGTTGCACAGCTAGGATGTACCAGCGACTGTCGTACACCAATCGTTGTGGATCCCGAATCCCTCAACACTGAGACGACGGATCCATTAACTAATCCCCTGTTAAAAAATTAGTAGGCCTGTTCCATCGTTGACTGCAAGACCTACCTCTGGTGTAATATGTCCGCAGTTAAGCACTGTTTCTTTCGCCTTCTGAAAAATAAGATTGCATTGCTGGCAACTATTTGCCACATTATAATTAATAGCAAAACATGCAGCAGAAGACTGTGTTGTATTATTGTCAAGTGGGACCTGAGCTATAGGGGTAGTATTATTTGTAACTGCCGCCCCTGTATTATGGTTGTAATGAGATGATCCCCGAGAATGAGATCGATTCCGAGTATAATTGTTAGAATTATCTCGTCGTCCTCTATAGTAACTATTATCTCGATGTCTCGAGCCATGATTATTACCATTCCAGTTATTATTATTATTGGGAGTATGTGATCGATTATAATGAGTGTTATGTTGACCATTGTGGTAGTTTGTTTGAGGTGAATAATTTCTATCTCGTGATCTACCTCTGTTGAACTCATTTTTATTGTTGAAATCATTATTATGTCCCTTCTGAAAGTTAACATTGTGATTTCTTTGGAACCTGCTTCTGTCTACACTGTGATGTCTTTGTTTGTTATTGTGATTGTAGGCCATATTAGACGCCACAGGTAGAGGTTCTCTTAATGAGGAGTTAGAAATGGTTGCATTCGGATGTGCCGAACAGTAGTTTAAAGAAATTTTTTCTAACTCATCCATAGTACCTGGTTTACGCTCCTGCAAATATGCAAAAAATGGCTGGCTAACCGAAGATAATACCTTATCCCGTAGTAGTAAATCAACTAATTTGTCGTATGATTTGTTGACTTCTGCCAGTTCAACCCATCTATTAAATGTATTGCGTATGTTCGCAATGAATCCTGCAAAATCCTTTGGAGATTCAGGTAAAATTCCCTTAAATTTCAACCTACAGTGTTCCTCGTCCAGGTGAAACCTTCGTAAAAGCAAGGACTTAATAGCACCGTAGTTATTTGCTATTGATGGGTCAGCATTTTGAGAAGCTGTCAATGGTTCTCCAACCAAGAATTCATTTAACTTGAGTACCCATGACTCTTCAGGCAAATGGTTTGTTTTGCAAGTCTGTTCAAAACGTGACAGGAACGATGAAAGGTCGTCCACGTTCAAGTTGAGAGTGGGTAATTTAAAGTTGTAGAAATGTTTAGGTTGGCTGGATGATGATCCATTTTGTGCGTTATTATTCTGGTTTGCATCAGCACTTTGTGCTTGTAATCTTGCTGTCTCCAATTTAATACGCGCCAATTCCATTTCTTGTTGTAAAATAATTTCCTCTCGTTTCAATTTATTCTCTTCTTCCTGTCTGGCGATTGTTCTTTGCTCTTCTCTTTCACGTTGAGCAATCTCTCTCAATCTATTTTCCTTGTCAATTTGCTTCATCTCACGTTCTGCTTCCTCTTTCTTTAATGCGGCCTTTTGTTCCTCTTCCTCTTTCTTTAATGCAGCCTTTTGTTCCTCTTCCTCTTTCTTTAATGCAGCTTTTTTCTCTTCTTCTTTTCTTTCATATTTTTCCAGTTCTGATTCAGCAAAACTGACGAAGTTCTTGAGATTTATAACCATATTCCCGACCAATTTTAACGAAATGGTCTATAGTAAGCATTTTGACTTTTATCTGTAAGTAATTATTGATAATTACTGATTAAAATAGTCAATAGTAGCTTCAGAGTAATTATTATACTTACTCAACTTAGAAATATTCAATATAAGTAATCACAATAGTACTGAACTTAATGTCTAAGTTCAACTAATAGACAATATTTTGTAACAATATTGTATCTAAATAATACTATATCATAAATAGTTATGATATCTGTTAAATATAATGTAATTATATCACACAATTAATCTCAATATCCAATAATGTTGGGTATAATTCCTAGTAATTATATTGTTCAATGTACTAAGTCACTCTCTTAGTACCAGAAAAGTATATTAAATAATATACAATGGGTCTATTACCTCCAAGGTAGCTATAAGATTATTTTATTTTGTCAATATATATATTATATTATTATGCCCTAGGCATCTATTATAAATTGTAGTGCTACTTTCTTGGACTATCACTGCATAATTATGCAATGTCCCATATTAACCTTAATTATCAGAAAAAATTAATTAAATTAAATTACAAGTGTATTATTGCATATAATATCATATTATTAATGTAGTATTAATATATATATTATGAGGACAAACAAAACAATGATGCAACTAAAGGGTACAAACAATGTTAAGACGCAAACAAGACATTTGCACAATTAAAAATGAATTTATGAACTAAATAAAACAAGCGGAAATGTCACAGACCAAATGAAGGGTCAAGGTCTGACCCGAGGTCAACTGAATATTCAAAGTACACACAAAAAAAAATGACTGCGAAAAATGATGACGTCACAGGACTCATAACGGACGAAATTTAACAATCATCAAATAAATGATAGTAAGAGGAGAATGGACGAAATAGTTAACAAACATGATACAAAACTAAAAAAAAATTGTTAACTGAGTACGAATAAAATACACCTTGTAACTGTCTTTTTTTTCTTGTTGATGTGATCACTGGCCCAAGACAGTATACATGTTGTTAGATGTGTAGTGCGAGCGTATGCAGGCATGTTTCAAGACATTTATTTACGAGAACACACATAGTATCAACAGGAACAGTCAGTGTAACAAGGTCATGCTGACCTGACATCGATAGGTATACATTTGGCATTCAAAAAGGTAAACATCGGAATAGACGTGCATGGTCAATAGCAAAGTTCTTCAGTAATGACAGTTCGTAGCGTCGCCCTTGGCGTCTCTGACTAAACGCGTCAGATGCCTTAGTTACTATGACACATAGGTGCAACTTGGCACTCCCCGCCAATTGCACATATCAGGCTGTAGTATAATAGCCGAAAGCACAGGCCTCGTTCTGACGTCGGCCGTGTACTTCTGTTAAATAGGTTATCATCAACCCTGCAGTAATACTTATTGTAGATAGAAGTTCCGCCAATCTGCGGCTCCCACAATATATCTTCGTCACTGGATTTCTGGACAATATAAGACTAACAGTCTTGGATGGCTACCTCGAGCACAAATATATAAGTTCTGAAATGGCGGATCAGTGAGCTGCTGTTCACCCTAGGTAATCCTTTACATGTTCTGCCACCGAAAAGCGTAATAATGCATAAAGGTCGGTATTACCTGGCAAATGAATCCTCAGAACATCACAAGGAATTCTGTCGTCATCCCGACGCACAGAGATTCACTGGGGAAAACTGCCATAGCAGTTACTTCGAAGATTCTCCCCGAAAAACAATGGACTCTTGGTCCCTTCAGAAAAACAGGACCTCCCGGCTTCCCGGAAGTATATCTCACTCCCGCTTAAAAAAAAACCTTCCCCTAGGCCTACGCCGAACTGTCAACCTCTGACCCTAAAGGTCAAACACAATGAATGAATAAACAAGGGAAGACAACCCCTAATCAACCTGACATCGCAGGTAAAGACACAATTATACTTATGATACAAACATAAGCAAATAACTTGACAGATGACTCCGTCGAAAATGACAGCAACATTACTACCACCCCCCTGTAAAAAAAAAAAAATGCAATTTTTTTTTTTTTTAATATGTTCATGAGCAAGATAGCACCAGTATCACTTCTGTGCTCATGCAAACAATGAACCTAATATCAGGTACAATAGAAGAGGGTACAAATCATCTCCCAACATAGGAGAAAATATTTCCTTTAAGCCAAACAAACTAAGGGATACCATTCAAGAAACCTAAGTTGCTGGCAATACCAATCATATATCAAACATTACTAAATAATATAATCATAGCAATATACAAATGTCAATGCTATTTTAGCAACATATCACTGATGGATGGACAAAATGAAATTTGTTAAATTATCTAAACATCATCCAAATACATTTGTATTACAACATATTATGATATTAAGGACAGACCTAAGTCTGAAAATATATCAGGAAAAACTAGAACACAAGATTTAACTGGAATCATGTGGGCATCTAGACAATATGTCCGCCATCACATTATCCGAACCACGGATAGCTCGCACCGTGAAATGGAAAGGCTGAAGAGCAATAGCATAACGAGTAGATCTCGAGCTCTTCAAATCCTTACTTTGCATAGCCGTAAGAGCTTTTTGGTCGGTTTCCATAAAGAAATGCGCGCCCAGAAGGAACCTTTGTAGCTTAAGAATGGACCAAACCATAGCCAACAATTCACGGTCCAAAACCGAGTAATTCCTTTCTGCCGCATTCAGCTTCCTAGAAATATACATTACAGGATGCAGAGTTCCTGAATATTCCTGCATTAGTGCCGCTCCAATGCCAGTGGAAGAGGCATCACTACGAAGGACAAAAGTCTTATCAATCGTCGGTAGTCTTAAGATAGGATGAGATGAGAACAAATTCTTAACCTGATCCAATGAAGATTGGCATTCTTGGGACCAACGCACCATATTAGGAGAACCTTTTTTCAATAACGTTGAAAGTGGTGCCATAATGGAGGACAGATTCTCAATGAATCTTCCATAGAATTGTATCAATCCCAAGAGACTACGCACTTGCTTTTTTGTCTTCGGAACCGAGATATTTAATATCTTTGAAATGTTTTGGTCCTCTGTCTTCAACAGACCATGACCAACTCGATGACCTAGGAAGGAAATTTCACTAAACCCAACAAAAGCTTTAGAGGGTTTAGCAGTCAAACTATGCTCACGTAGAGTAGATAGCAATTCCTTCAGACCCACATAGTGTTCTTCCCAAGTATCGCTGAAAAGACAGATGTCGTCTAAATATGCAATGACATCTGCACGATCTGATAGAATTCGTCGCATCATGCGTACGAAAGTCGCTGGGGCGTTCATAAGCCCGAAAGGCATAAAATTCCATTGAAACAGACCCCTAGGTGTCGAAAAAGCAGTGAGAGGTTTGGCGTGTTCCGTCAATGGGACTTGCCAATAACCTTTCGACAAGTCTAGTTTAGTAAAGAATTTAGCTTTAGAAAGTCTAATAAGTAGATCATCTAATAACGGCATAGGTTCAGCATCGAACTTCGTAACTTGATTTAATTTGCGATAATCAACGCAAAGACGTATGTTATTGTCTTTCTTTCGAACAATAACTATTGACGAAGAATAAGCTGAAGTGGATGGTTCAATTATTTGTAGTTGAATCATTTCATCCAATTCTTTCTCGACTTGTGCTTGAAAATGAATAGGTATTGGGTATGGTCTTACTCTGATCGGATTACGATCAGTAAGTATGATGTCATGTTCTATGACATCTGTGTGTCCAGGAATGTCGGTAAGGACATCCTGATATGATTGTAACGTAGAGGATACTTGACGTTGTTCCTCAAAAGACAAGTTGGAAGAGACTGTAACGTCTCTCCACGATTCCGTTGAAGTAAGTGGAATCGCAGGAAGAGGTAAGTTCACGTCAGAAAAAATAGTTTCCTCATCCTGTATAACGGACAGGGATGAGATGTGACCATGTTGAACTGGAGAGTCGTCCGTCGCCTGGAAAATAGGCTGTAAATAGTCTGGACGTTCAATAAACTCTGTTAACATATTTATATGGAAGGTTTTATGCCTTCCATCCACATCGACAATATAGTCGACATCAGAAATTTTCGAGACTATAGTGTATGGACCCTTCCAAGAAATGAGAAGTCTATTCTCTCTTGAGGGCAGTAAGACATATGCTTTGTCTCCAGGACAAAGTTGACGTAGGCGTCTTTTCTTGTTAGCAAATCGCCTAGCTTTTTCTTTCGCAAATTCGGAAGATGAAGTTGCTAACCTGCACGATTCGATAATCTTTTCTCTAAGAGCTATAACATATTCATATGACGATTGTGTATCATCGTCAATATCATCGGAAGTTATCAAATCGTGTAACAAGGACATTGGCCCGCGCGGTTGCGCGCCAAAGACAAGTTCGAAAGGAGAAAACCCTGTATGCTCGTTGGGAACCTCTCTATAGGCAAAGAGGACTGCAGGTAAAACCCTGTCCCAATCTTCAGGATGATCCTCCGTTATCTTGCCAAGTAAGTTCTTTAGTGTCCTGTTAAGACGTTCTACCAATCCATTGGACATTGGATGATAAATACTACTGAGAGACCTTTTAATGTCTAGCGTAGCCATTACCTGAGACATAACGTCCGAAATTAACTGAGTGCCGTGATCCGACAGTATTTCTCCGGGGAATCCCAGACGAGAAAATACGAGCCAAAGAGCATCAGCGATATCGACAGTTGATATGCTCTTCAGAGGAATAGCCTCTGGCCAACGCGTGCACATGTCCACGCAAGTGAGGATAAATTGGTGTCCTCTGGCTGACTTAATTTTGAACGGACCAATGATGTCTATAGCCATTTTCTGAAACGGCCGAATCGGAATATCTGCAGCCTGAATAGGAGCAGCATGTCTCGGACCCCTAGACTTGACCTCTTGACAAATTTTGCAAGATCGGCAATAAATTCGGATGTCTTTATTCACGAATGGCCAAAAGAATGACGCAAGGACTCTAGTTTTAGTTCTGGAAAAACCCATGTGTCCAGCACACTGAGAATCGTGTGCATGCCGAAGAATTAAGGCTCTCATACACTTAGGCACAAGAATTTGCGAATGCATAGACTTGTCCGAGTTTTGTACCATTCGTACCAATATACCATTCTTCATAGTAATATACGATTTGTGATTCGTATTTTGATTGGGATCCCCTTTCTTTGCAAGAAGGAAGTATTTCTTCAAAGAAGGATCCTCTTCTTGACGTTTAACAAACGAGTCATGGGAAAATCACCAAGTGCTCGTCTTGGCTATCAACTTCATTACTATTATCAGATGAAGTTGGGGGATTAAGAGCTTGAGCTCTTGTCATCACTGCATTGACCGTTTGAATGTTTTCTTCTTCCCAACTAGAAATTTGTTGCGGGGTGCATTCCTTAACCCCATGAATACGACCGATTATAAGATCCGCAATAGGATTAGGAAGAAGACATGCATGGACATCTCCTGTGAAGAAAGGAGTGTCAATCCTAATAATAGCAGTAGGATAGCTTTCCATAGTACCACCAAATGTAACACATTTGATTGTTTTTCCCGTGGCACAGCAAGGATCTATCAGAGACTCCTTAACCCCGACGGTAGTACATCCCGAATCGAAAAGTACTGAGACTAGCCTATCATTTATTAGACCTTTATCTAAGATGAGAGATCCTCTCCCATCATGCGCAACTGTAGCAGGTAGAGCAGGAAGAGGGTGACCACAACTTAGCGTAGATACAGTTGATGAGTCAAACAATGTTAAGCATTGGGGGCATTCAGTTGCTCTCCCAAAATCGAAAGCACAACCAGTGATAGCCCTAGAGTTACCACTATCATTTACTGTATTACAGGCTCCATCAAACTCTTGTTGCGCAGAGTTTGCCTGTTGGTAAGGTCTTTTCTTGTTAAACCTAGGTCTACCTCGATTATCATTTCCCCTGTAATTATTTCGACTATCATTTCCCCTGTAATTGTTATCATATTGCCTATTGTAATCATCATTCCGGTTTGAATCCCGGTTTCTAAATTCACCATCGTCATAATCTTGACGTCGAGAATGATTACCTCGAAAATTTGAATAGTTATTATTTGGATAGCCTTTGCGAAAGTGTCTCAAATTATTACCACTAAAATTACGAGAACTACCATCTTGTCTCCACTGCATAGACGAAGAACCATCATGTGTTGGATTACTCCGCTTCTGAGTGTAATTTTGATTACTTCCCCTATTCCAATTTTGTTGAGCACCCTGAAATTTTTTTTTGAAATTAGGGCCATATGGTGTTGCCGAAGCAGCTGGCAACCCTTCTTTCACTTTAGAATTGCTAACTGTAGCATGGGGATGTGCTGTGGCATACTGACAACAGTATTCCTCCATTTCTTTTAAGTTTTTAGGCTTACGCTCATGAAGGAATGCAAGAAAAGAATCATTAACAGATGACAAAACCTTATCTCGCAATAATAAGTCCATTAGACCTTCATATGTTTTCTCAATCTGAGACAACTCAACCCATCGTGTAAATGTACGACGTATCTTTGTAACAAAATCAGAGAAATCTACTCCATTTTCTGGCAACATTGTCCTAAAACGAAGACGATAGTCTTCTTGTTTTAGTTGATATTTTTTTAGTAATGCTGCCCTGACAACATCATAATTAGTCCTCTCATGTTCGTCTATTGTCATAAGAGTAGTCACTGTGTCACCTGTAAAAAATGGCATCAGTTGTTCAACATATTTTTCCTTTTTTATGTTATGCGTATCGCACAAAAATTGGAATCTATCTAGATAATCTGCTACGTCATCCTTTAAAGGATTGAAATGAGGCAATTTAATCCTACTAACAAACTCCCTTGTCGTACTCGAAGTTGTTTGCTGAGCACCCGTACTCGCCAATTTCAATTTCTCTAACTCCAAAGTTGCGAGTTTTTCATCAAGTTCCATCTTCTGTTTTCTTTCCTCATGTTCCATTTTTCTGATTTCAGCCTCAGCTTGAGCTTTCCTCTCCTCTGCAGCAGCTTCTTTGTCTAATCTCCTTTGTTCAGCTTCTTTGTCTAATCTCTTTTGTTCAGCTTCTTTGTCTAATCTCTTTTGTTCAGCTTCTTTGTCTAATCTCTTTTGTTCAGCTTCTTTGTCTAATCTCTTTTGTTCAGCTTCTTTGTCCAATCTCTTTTGTTCAGCTTCTTTGTCTAATCTCTTTTGTTCAGCTTCTTTGTCTAATCTCTTTTGTTCAGCTTCAAATCTCCTTTCCTCGACCTGCATCTGCAATTTCTTTTGTTCAGCAGCAATATTAGCTTCTCTTTCTAATCTTTTCTCTTCAGCCTGAGCTTTTTTCTCTTCTGCAGCTAATGCTTTGTCATACTGAGCAACAGCCCATTGTTCTAACTGTTGACCAGTCTTATCAAGGGCTCTCCCTTGTGTAATAAAGTAGTCCAATGTAGACATCTTGTCTAATGAGATCAGAAACCTGAAAAAAAAATTAAATAAATTACCTTATCCCACTTCAATGGGAGACAAGTCTGAAATGCTAGACTTGTATACTCACTTCACTTTCTTTCACACTCTTAGTCTTGTTTATAATGTACCCAAAAAATCACCTGAGTACCTGTGGAAAAAAAAATTCCCTTATATCCCACTCACTATGGGCACAAGTCTTTTTTATAAAGAACTTGAATATGTATTTCACCTTGTCTCAATCTTTGTAGATAACAAGTCTTTTATCAAAGAACTTGTATAAATATCTTATATAATATTATTTAACAAACTCTATATGAAGAGTCTACCTTATCAATAATATCAAAACATGACCAAGTATGTGTATGTAGACTGTGCATGACAGTAATGTAGTACAACCAAAAAAAAAACACAAAGACAAAAATACAAAACAATACAAATGGCAACACTGTTTTAACCAAAAATGTGTAGAGAAATACACAAGAAAGGAGAGACCTACAGAATACAAACAAAACAAATCGACAATCAAAACTGAAAAACAGACAAAATATTACAAAAACAACGTTAAGTACAATTACATCACAGCTAACATCAATAGCGACCAATTGTCACTAGCAAATTTCCAAATTAAGAAAATTTGCACCTACAGAACGCTTACAGTAAGCCTCGATCAAGTGGCATATTTACCGTAAGACCCACCAACCGAAAAACCCGCAGAAAAATACACAAAAACCAGTAGAAGTAACATAATATAGCAATCAATTTCAATGTGTTGCAGAACAAGTTCAGTCACAGCTGAAACTAAAATAAATTCCTTGCTCCTTGCGAACACAGAAACGAAATGTCAAACGCGCACTGAACGTCAAATCCACTGTAACATAAAGTGGTATTCACGAACCAAAGTTACTATGACCTTCTCAAATTAGGGCTTGCACATTGAATGTTTACTATTTCCACGTACTGTTTACAGACACTTGACCTCCAACAATGTAGCTTGAATGCTCTGACCTAGAAAAGTCTGTTGTTGAATGAAACGTGTAACAACCAGCAGTACTGTTTACAATAGGAACCCGCCTTCTATGCAGTTATGGTCCACGTAGCAAATGCCTAGATGTTAACTTCAGTACATGTCTTGTTATGGTTTATCTAGCATTATAATATAAAATGCTCGTACTGTTTATTTGGGTCAACCGTTGATGACCTATATCTGTCCTGTTGTAGCCAAAACTTGCAAGTGTAGAATTAGCGCTGTGTGTTACGGCTGTCCCGTGTGTAGCTTAGACCCACAGATCAGAAGTGTAATGTGTACTTGTCCTTCTTGTAACTTTCTCGACAAAACTGGAGACATCATACATGTAACAGCCAACCAGGAATGTAAATTTCTGGATCCATAAATGTCAACAATAATGTCAAATGCTCGCTCTGTTCTTTTTAAACCCACAGATCTGGTCCATCAGAAATGTAAGTTTCTAGGCCACATTGGCGACAAGAAATGTATCATAAGAGCCCACGTAACTGGTCCACCAGAAATGTAACTGTCTTTTTTTTCTTGTTGATGTGATCACCGGCCCAAGACAGTATACATGTTGTTAGATGTGTAGTGCGAGCGTATGATGAATTGAGTGTGGGTGCGAATGAAGACGCGAATGTGTTTAGGCTCGTATAGATGTAGATCCTGCAACCCATACTCTCACATGCAGTAATCAAGGATGCTTTGACACTGCAGGCATGTTTCAAGACATTTATTTACGAGAACACACATAGTATCAACAGGAACAGTCAGTGTAACAAGGTCATGCTGACCTGACATCGATAGGTATACATTTGGCATTCAAAAAGGTAAACATCGGAATAGACGTGCATGGTCAATAGCAAAGTTCTTCAGTAATGACAGTTCGTAGCGTCGCCCTTGGCGTCTCTGACTAAACGCGTCAGATGCCTTAGTTACTATGACACATAGGTGCAACTTGGCACTCCCCGCCAATTGCACATATCAGGCTGTAGTATAATAGCCGAAAGCACAGGCCTCGTTCTGACGTCGGCCGTGTACTTCTGTTAAATAGGTTATCATCAACCCTGCAGTAATACTTATTGTAGATAGAAGTTCCGCCAATCTGCGGCTCCCACAATATATCTTCGTCACTGGATTTCTGGACAATATAAGACTAACAGTCTTGGATGGCTACCTCGAGCACAAATATATAAGTTCTGAAATGGCGGATCAGTGAGCTGCTGTTCACCCTAGGTAATCCTTTACATGTTCTGCCACCGAAAAGCGTAATAATGCATAAAGGTCGGTATTACCTGGCAAATGAATCCTCAGAACATCACCTCCCGGCTTCCCGGAAGTATATCTCACTCCCGCTTAAAAAAACCTTCCCCTAGGCCTACGCCGAACTGTCAACCTCTGACCCTAAAGGTCAAACACAATGAATGAATAAACAAGGGAAGACAACCCCTAATCAACCTGACATCGCAGGTAAAGACACAATTATACTTATGATACAAACATAAGCAAATAACTTGACAGATGACTCCGTCGAAAATGACAGCAACATGCATATACAGGGTTTATTCGTTGACTTTGTTATTTTTTTCCTCCGTAGAAACTAGGCTTGCTGCTGTCAACTTGTATGGCATGTACACGAACTTTGGTGACGTAAGGTTGACCTCTTGTGGTAACTATGCGTCATAGGTCATAATTCAGCACATCATGTGATCGTCCTTCAAATGTAAACAATTGTTAATTTCCGAATTTTTTTTTCGATCCCCAATCAATGGACACCATCTGTTGAAGGCGATCTTCTCTGTTGTTCTGGAACATTCAATTTGACAACAATGTTCCATATAATGTCAATAAAGTGGTTATAAATTCTGGCCATGTTAGTTGAGTTCTTATATGGTTTCATTCAAGATTTTCATCGTGTCAATTGGTGTTGCTTTACGCGAATGCGGGGGTGGGGTAGAAAAACGTGTGGGCAAACATTTGAAAGTTGCAATTATATTGAACTTGTAATTCCATTGACGTGATAAGTCGGTTCATTGAGTCCATACATTTATTCACAGTGACACATACATGATGATCAATTCCAATAGGGGTAGAGCGTAAGTCCATATAAGTAATGCATAAATTAATCAACAACGTAGACTGCTGGTTATGTGTCAATGTCCGTTATGAGGATACAATGCAGTATTGTCGTCAGAACGTCACAGCTATATGCACGAGCAGATAGACATGGCTACCTGCCGACAGTGAGACTGCGAGTCTGAATATATTCATACGAATTTGACGATTATTCTTCTCCTTCTGAGAATTCTAGTTAAATACTAACCTCCATATATTTCCCTCTCATATTGAGTTCTAGGACGGACCCTGGTCCATCAAAAATACACATATAAATGGCTATATCATGCCATTGAACTGGAAGGTTAGAAAAACGCAGCTATTCAGCTTGGCGGTCAAGTAACAAAGGGTAGCGTTTCTTAGTTACCGACTGTGTCCTAAACAACGCTATACACGTCATAATCGATCGTGTATGAAGCGTTCAGTAATTGAAACATCTATCGCAATATATTAAATGTCTTAACCTTTACAATTGCACGTCTGGTAACCTTTAGCAGACGGCGTTAATATCATATACCGTAACACTCAAAGATACATCAAAAAGGACAGAAGCCTATATCCCTCCGGTCATGCAGTGCTCTAATTGCCAGCAGTTTTCCCACACCAAGAAGACATGCAGCAGAGAGACAGCGTACCGGTATTGTGCGGGGAGCACCCATATCGCGACTGTCCCAATGCGAAGGAGGATAACAATTACAAAGTCAAAAACACAAACCGTTCCTGTGCAAACTGCCTCGGAAACCACGGGGCAAGATACCGAGGCTGCCCTGTGTTACATGACACGAAGAACATACTGAAGGAAGCTGTGTGCAAAAATATTCACTTCAGGGAGGCAAGACTCAGAGAACCTTCAGATGACACGAACAGACAGAACACAATAGATATAGGACAACTGCAATCAGCTGACCGTGGATGTCAAGGAAATAAAACTAAAACTCCAGGTCGAGAGTAGAAGCAGGCAAACTACCGAGGACCAAACAAGTGATAATATGAAAGATTTACAGAGCGTTAGAAGTATGATGGAGGAGACGACAAGTGATAATATGATAGATTTACAGAGCGTTAGAAGTATGATGGAGGAGACGACAAGTGATAATATGATAGATTTACAGAGCGTTAGAAGTATGATGGAGGAGACGACAAGTGATAATATGGTAGATTTACAGAGCGTTAGAAGTATGATGGAGGAGACGACAAGTGATAATATGATAGATTTACAGAGCGTCAGAAGTATCATGGAGGAGACGACAAGAATACAACAGCAAATAGAAGCAGATATTAAGAAGCTGACAGAGTTGAAAGAGGAAAACAAAGAAGTCATCAAGAGTATAGAAACAGAAAGAATGACAATTGAGGAAACTGCATCTAAAAACAAACAAGAAAATAAGAAAAACGACCAACCCAACCAAAAAGTCACCGTTGAAATTCTAGAAAGGTTACTCCCAGCAATAATAGAAAAAGTACTATATCAGTTCCAGGAGAAAAGGACGACACACACAACAGAACCAAGGAGGTTAAAAACACACAAAACCTCACAAGCCAGCTAGTAGTCCTTTTTAGGACTAACCCTTCTCAGGGCTGCCACCAAACTAGCGAGGCAGGATGTGAAATACACGCCACGATTCCAAAAACAGACTAACAACGAGAGGAATCCAGACAGTCAGCTAGTGGTCTTTTTTAGGACCAGTCCTTTTCAGGACTAGCAAGCGGCTAGCACCGAAGAATTTAACGCACAATATACCCCAAATATAAACGCTATGTTGAACAGGGTAAAACTGCAATATACAGAATATACAATATGCGTCATACAGAAAAAAAACGTAAGTTAGAAAAAGTGGATATTATATCATATTTCATATCAAGAAGAAAAAATTAATTATTCACGTCCATAGACAAGATCAAAGAAGACATTTGCCAGGCTGCGTAACATAATACAGGCGCGGTTTTCATGTTGATTAATTTTAATTAAGACATTTAATTCTCGACATCTGCTATAAAAATTATCGACTGTCCGCAAACAGCAAACATTAGAGCACAAACACAGTGGGAAACAAGGGACTGAGTCTCCGCGTTTTTGGAAAGCAAGAAACTATTAAAAAATCTCGATACACATTATAAAAAACAATTAATAATAACATAAAAAAAAACCAAATCAGTGGATGAACATTGTAATAACAAATACTACCTCGAGATTGAACTTTTAGTTCTCGAGTAAAGTGCCCATAATTCTAATCTGATTTAGATAAAATCTTGTTGATAAATTTCGCCAAGTCGTAAATACAACAATTTAGCACATTTGGACTATTAGTTAAAATGTTTCTTGGTACAGGCAAACAAAAGTAATTAAATTAGTATTCATTCTGGCGGCTAAAAAGATAGAATAAAACGTACAAAACAAATATCTAATTTTCTCTATTTGCACAGGTAAACGTGTCTGAAGAAATGTAAAAACAATATTTGGTGTCAGAACAAAATAAAGCATACAGTGTTTCACTATATGAAATTTAATTATAATTTTTTACTGAAAAAATGCCGTCAAATTGAAATACTATCTATTCAACACAAAAAAGCAGTCTATAGGGTAAATTGTCAAGCTCTGAATAAACACAAAAGCAGACATTCAGATAAGTTGTCATGTGCGGAATAATAACAAAAATACACATTCAGATAAGTTGTCATGTGTGGAATAAAAACAAAAAGACACATTCATATAAGTTGTCATGTGTGGAATAATAACAAAAATAAACATTCAGATAAGTTGTCATGTATGGAATAAAAACAAAAATACACATTCAGATAAGTTGTCATGTGTGGAATAAAAACAAAAAGACACATTCATATAAGTTGTCATGTGTGGAATAATAACAAAAATACACATTCAGATAAGTTGTCATGTATGGAATAAAAACAAAAATACACATTCAGATAAGTTGTCATGTGTGGAATAAAAACAAAAAGACACATTCATATAAGTTGTCATGTGTGGAATAAAAACAAAAAAAGACATTCAGATTAGTTGTCATGTCTGGAATAAAAACAAAAATACACATTCAGATAAGTTGTCATGTGTGGAATAAAAACAAAAATACACATTTAGATAAGTTGTCATGTGTGGAATAATAACAAAAATACTCATTCAGATAAGTTGTCATGTGTGGAATAATAACAAAAATAGACATTCAGATAAGTTGTCATGTGTGGAATAATAACAAAAATAGACATTCAGATAAGTTGTCATATGCGGCATAAAAACAAACTGTAGAACAGAGGTCAACGACCATTCAATCCCGATCTACCAGTAGATGCCAGTGGATTATTTGGTAGATCTTTAGATGCAAGCATTGAAAAAAAAATGGACTTTTTAAGATAAGTAAATTTTGGACTTACCGCTAGTGGAGGCAGAAAGTTCTGAACCGGCAACACGCACTGCACAGTGCATGCTATCGTCAGGTAGGGAACACTGGACAAGTGAATCCTGCCTAGGTAACAGGCACTTAACTCAGGCACGAAGCACTGTACAGTAATTCTTGCCTGAAAATAATAAATAGGTATATCGCACTGCCTTGTAATAATTATAAACCATTTGGTAGATATTTCCAACGTTCCTTCCTTTATAGGGCAAAACAAGTTAGTTGCTTATCCTTTACAGGACGTGGCAATCAACCCCAGCTTTTATTGGCTGTTTTGTGATTTTTCTATGCAATTTTTTTCATTCAGTAGTTTGCCATTGCTTTCTGAACGGTACGGCGCTTATACCATTGTTAAAAATCCACAGAAAGCGATCTGCTACCAAACCACATGCAGCTGGTTTCGAACCTGGTACATCTGGATTATGAAACTACGTTCATTTCCATTAGGACACATTTATAGGGCAAAAGACTGGAGACATAAGGAGTAAATATGTTTTTATGTGTGCTCCATATAGTATTATTTATAGTGTGTAAACACATGTTATTAAATATATGGTAGGAAATTATTATTTCATTGTTAATTCCAAACAGGTATCGGTGTGGTGCGGTATGGTGCGTGTAGTGCGGTATGGTGCGTGTAGTGGGATCATAATTTTGACAGTGAATAATAAATAAAAGGTAAAGGTGACCCCATATCAGATACTATCGTAGTGGAGTGAAGTGTTAGAGACTTCACTATACTAGGTCCAGCATCGAGAGGGGGGGGGGGGGAGACCAGTTCCCTTCCTCGCTGCCTTTTTCTTCCCTAACTCAGCTGGGTAGACTGGAGCGTGAATCGAACACGGCATCTTTACCGCGAGAGACCAACGCTCTAATCATTCTTTCGATCGAACGCTCGATAAATATATAAATAAATAATACTGCATATAATTGAACATCTGAATTTTTATTAATTATAATTGTTAAACTAAAAAAAAAAATAAAAAATATCTTGGTTGTTATATCACAATGTGTATACAAACAGACCGTCTCCGTTAAGGAAAAGACATGAGATAAGCTTCATTTAATTATTAATAGGCATCATACTGAGACGAAATGTCAAGAGTGGCTGAAGTTAAATCTTAGTATTCGTGTTCAAAAACCAAATTTTTATTAGTTAATTTTAGGGAGTATATTTGAGACATAACTACCGTTACTGGTTTTACATAAAATAATTTATTTATAATGATAACATTCAGTTTTGTGTATGAAAATGTGGAGAAATGAAACGAAAGCGCTATAACATACACTTAATTGAATTGGTCAGTGATTTTAAACTTGCAAGCAATATGTACAGTACTGAGTGTAGAAAATACAAATAAAATAACAAACAAGATGTTTTTATCAATATGTATAATTCATTATATGCTGCGAGACTTGGACACTCAATAAAACAGTTGCAAAAAAGATTACATCATTCGAAATGAAATGCTACAGAAGGATGTTGAGAATACCCTGGACAGAAAAAAAGACCAACAGAGAAGTACTGCACTCACTAAACGTACAGGAACATTGGCTCCTAAATACCATCGCAATAAGGAAGCTGAAATTTTTCGGTCATATAAAAAGACATAATAGTCTGGAAAAAACAGTGATGGAAGGCATGGTCCCTGGAAAAAGGGGAAGGGGTCGACCTAGACGACGGTGGACCCAAGACATCACAGAGAGTCTGAACTTGTCTTTGGCTGATGCAGGTCGACTTGACCAGAATCGTGATGCGTTCAGAGCAGCTGTAATGGAGACAACGTTCTGGAAAGAATACGTCACATGATGATGATAATTCATTATGGAAACCTGTTTTAGAAGTTAACCACTTTCATTTTAGAGTAAGTTTATTTTACATGGGAGCCGCGTTAGCACAGTGGTTAGTGCACTGGCTTCCTAGCTTGGTGGTCCATGGTTCGATCCCCAGTTGATGTGGGATTTTGTTTAGACCGCAAACGGCACCGGGGTCGACCCAGCCTCTTGAATCCAGCCTCCAGAACAACTCTGGGAAGGTTAAGGCGGCCGGCGTAATGCTGACCACATCACCCCTAGTATGCCGATGGTCAAGAAAATACGGGTGTAACACCGTATTTCCAATATGCCTCAATAGGCGTGTAATGGGATCCTACCTTATTTTTACATAATCTGATCACGAATAGAGTTCTTCTCACAATTTGAAATGTGTTGGCAATTATTTTAAATTTTACATTCAACTTTCTGTTAGAGTTCAATAAGAGCTGCAGTTATCATGTCATTCAGTGCTAGATTCTGTCTTTGAACTTCCCTGGTATCACAAGGCAGCGGTTAAACGTAACAGCCCTCTGTGGAATTTTGCTGCACATGGGTGGTATCACCTATTGGTTGCCTACTCTGCAAGTTAATTAGGTTATACGTGATAACAGAAACGACTGCACACTTTTCGCCGGGACTTATTGCATCACAACTGCCCATTGCTGTGAACGCTTCACGTTATCGGTCATAAATGCCTCAAACAAGCAGGCAAATTGAGAGAATCGCCCAACTCAGATGCACCAGGAGGAGAGACAAACCCGTTTAACTATTGGGCATGGAAGCAACATGATATGTTTATTGCCACCATAAATTTTCTGAAAGGTGAATAGTGGATTGTTCTGAGAATATTTGCAACAGAAATCTATGCACCGGTGATGGAAAGCCAAATATGTTTATCACTCCAACAATGACTTACAAGAGCACTTGAAAAGCTTTAGACATGTTCAGGAAGTATCATCTGAAGAAGTGACCAAACATATATAAAAAATCTCAAAAAAAGACGAAAAGAAGACTACGAAGACTTGTGACAAAACCCAATTTAAAAAGGGGGGAGAATTTAAAGCGAGCAGACAGAAAGGGAGACAAGTGTCACTTTGTTGGGGATGAATCTTATACAATAGTAAAGGTTTTTGCTGACAGAAGCGTATACAGTTTACAGACGTCTGCTGGTCACACTCTTAAGACTAAGCACCATGGGTCAAACTTGAAGTTTTTCATGCGGAGAGATAATAGAACTTTTAATTTACACGAATTTCTAGAAAGTGACAAACACGAAAAAAAAACCTTCCAGCATCACAAGACTCTGACATATACGAGGGGCGTTCAGAAAGTAATGCACCACATCGTTTTTCTCAGGAGCTGTTTATCCCAAAAGCATGAAATGTATATACAATATACATGGATATGTCATGTAAACATCGATATTATTCAACATAATCCACATCAACTTGTACGGCTTTACGCCAGCGCGAAACAAGTGCATGTATTCCTAGCCCGTACAAGATTTTGTCTTGATCATGTAGCCATTTCTTCGCTGCATGAATCACTCCTTCATCATCTTCAAACCTTGTCCCACGGAGTGCATCTTTAAGTGGACCAAATAGATGAGAATCAGAGGGTGCCAAATCAGGACTTTAAGATGGATGGGGTAGTACAGTCCAACCCAATTTGGTGATTGCTTCCCGTGTTGCCAGACTTGTGTGAGGTCGCGCATTGTTGTGAAGGAGAAGCAGGTCTCCTGGATTCTTGTGCGGTCGAACTCTGCGAAAACGTTGATTGAGTTTTTTCAATGTCTTAATGTAAGCTTGCGAATTGATTGTCTCTCCTCTTGGCATAACGTCCACAAGAATCACACCTTCAATGTCCCAAAAGACAGTGATCATGACCTTTCCAGCTGAAGGAATTGTCTTGAATTTCTTTCTTCGTGGTGATTGCGGAAGATGCCACTCCATTGACTGTCTTTTTGTCTCAGGTTCTAAATGATGTGCCCAGGTTTCGTCACCTATAACGATCTTGCCAAAATGTTCTCTCCATCAGCATTGAAATGCTCCAACAATTCAGAAGAAATTGCTTTCCTTTGCAATCGGAGGTCATTTGTGAGACTTCGAAGAACCCATCTTGCGCAAACCTTAGAAAATCCGAGAGTTTTTATAACTGCATTTGCACTACCAATGCTGACTGACAGCTGTAAGGCCAATTGTTGAGTAGTGATTCGCCTATCAGTAAGAATAATGCCCTCAGCGCATTTCAACATTTCTGCGTTGGTGGCTGTGGCAGGACGTACACAGCGCGGCCGATCAAGCAGCTCCGTATCTCCACTTCCTGATTCTTTGATTCTCTGAACCCAGCGACTGACTGTACTCCTGTCGACTGCAAAACTTCCATACACATCACATAGACGCTTGTGAATGTTCACAACAGTTTCCTTCTCTGCAACGAGAAATTCTATCACAATTCGCTGCTTATAACGCAATTTGCTAACACGCTCCATTTCAACGGTTTAGGGCAGCCGTATTATTTGACTAGTTGCGGTGCAATTTGGTGCACTTAATTGGCACATGCCATATTTGAAGTGTGCAAAATGTCATGCTTCTATTTTCATTATTAGCTGAGAAAAACGGTGTGGTGCATTACTTTCTGAATGCCCCTCGAATAATGTTAGCTCCCCTCAAATGTCTCATGATTCCCGTATGGCTGTGCCTTTAGTCTCACATTGCCATTGAAAGTATGAAAAGTTCAGATTACTGTGATGCTTTCACAAACTGTCTCTCAATACCCGTTTCCCAGCATCTTAAAGAAAGTAAAATCACAGAGGACAAAAACTGGGGTACACATGTTGAACTATTTGCACTTGCCACTGCACAAGAAACACCCATTTATGTGCACTATAAGGCCCCAGGTACATCTGATTATACTTGCCATTTCCACTGTCCAGTTAAAAAGATGTAGAAGATTTGGAGGCTTCAACATTACAATTTCTACCAGTTTTGCATATATCTATTAAACAATGGTACTCACTACGATAGGGTTTTAAGCGTAGCTTAACTCTTTGCTTGTGTAATTATTTTCTACCATGTGACGTAATTATTTTTTGAAGAATTCAAAAAACGAACGAACGAACGAAATCTTTATTTCATCAGGGTAAAGAAATAGGCATAATTGCCTTTTTACATTTCTGCCCTGCAATACAATTTTCAGCGTTTTACAAATAAAATTAAAATATTAACAACTTCAGACAGGATTAATTAATATTATCATCACAATCTGAAACTGAGCATACACAAATACATTTACTCATAGTCATTCACGCACATAGAGAGAGGGACACAGAGAGAGAGAGAGATAGAGAGAGAGAGAGAGCGAGAGAGAGAGAGAAAGAGAGAGAGAGAGGTCAAGCAATAAAGCTACTTAATATAAAAAAATTCAATTTAAAATGAAAATATTACAATGACAGTGAAATGCTCGTGGAAACGTTGAAATAACTGAAACAGAATGGTCGTTAAATGTGTGTACAAGATTTCATGACACATGAATGCAGATGTCTTTTGAATGAGATGTAATTATCAGTTTTGACAGACTTGTGTAGGGAATTCCACGCTAAAGCACGTGCATAACTAAAACAACTTCGGAAGAGTTCAGTTCGAGGTTTTGCAAGGTCCAAAATTAGGTCGCCTCGTATAAAATATGAGCAGTATTTATAGCGAAAGAACATTTGCAAATATGAAGGCGTTCTGCCGTGTAAAATTTGATGCACAAATAGCTAAGCACTGGGAATGTTATCATTCAGGCAAATAAGTCGTAGCGCCCTTATATGTAGGGATTCTAGGCGTTTCAAAAACGACAAGCCACAGCGACTCCAGATATTTGAGCAATAAGAAAGGTGATTTTTATTTTTACTTTATTTATTTATGTTTTTTTAAATCGGGCAGGACAGTGGTAACTAAAAATGTTAATGCTGACTCACAACACGTGGCTGCCATCTTGCCAACAGGTAATATGTACATACTCAATTTCAGTCATAGAACTCTTTCCTGCCTGTTTTCATGAATGAAATGGTTCCTATTATATTCTCGCAGCCGTGATCTGGACTTAACACGACTAATAAAACCTATCCACACATTAATTTCACTCATCTATAACTTTACAACTAAATCAAATGTCCAGGAAGCAATTCTAAAGCCACAGAACACGAATGCTAATCTGCTTAAAATTATAACGTCACTTGCCTCCATGCCGCGTGCAAACTTCTGCTGACTCTATGTGTCTTCTCACATCTTGCCTCTACTGAGAATCTCACCAAACTGACCGCTTCTCCTGCGTCAGACTTTTCACACGCCAGCAATGAGGGCTCGCACATTCACGTGGGCAGAGGAGTTATTGTGGCCGTCGCGCAGTCACGTGGGCTGGCGTACTCGTTGGAGCGCGTACATCGAAAATACATGGGCGTTCAACACATAATTATGACATGAACTTAAGGGGGCCTCTGGGGTGTTTTTATGGCCCCATCACATATCTTCCTCCTGAAGATGTTGTGGTCCCCACAACTTACTCTCCACCGTTGGCTCTGCACCTTTTCTTTCTGAGCGTCGAGGCTTGGGGCTCAGATTCTGTAGGAGGTACCAACCGGGCTTGTGACCCTCTTGGTCGTCATGTTCCTCGTCGTACGTTGTCCGGCTGGAAGTTGCTGTGGTTAGTATTTAGACCAAATTAGTGGTGTTGCCATGGGAGCGAAGATGGGTCCTAGCTATGCCTGCCTGTTCATGGGCCAATTGGAGCATGAGATATGGCAACAATACCCCAGTCCTTTCCCCGGGGTTTTACTGCAGACATATAGATGGTGGCATAGGTCTCACAGATATGTCCGAGACTGATTTATACCGCTTCATCGACTTTGTCAACCACTTCCACCCCACCATCAAGTTCACCTCCCTCATCTCCACAGTATCTGTCAACTTTCTTGACATTACTATTACTGTCACGCCTTCCGGCCTTAATACCAGAGTATACTACAAGCCAACAGATGCCCATAGCTACCTTCTGTATACCTGTTCTCATCCTCGGGCTTGTCGTGACTCCCTTCCATTCTCACAACTTCTCCGCCTCCGCCGTTTGTGCTTAGACAATGCTGACTTCCACTTCCGAGCCAATGACATGTTGGATTTCTTCCGTAGCAGACTTTATCCGGAACATGTTCTCACCTCTGCCCTCCAACGTGTGCTTCCCATCTCTCGTCAGGAGGCCCTCAAACCTCACTATAAACCCACTTCGGATAGAGTCAAATTGATCTTGACCTATCACCCTCACAGTACTGCAGTCAAAAAGATCCTTTTCCGCCATCTCCCTATCCTCCAAGCAGAGTCTGTGACCCAAGAAGTATTCGGTGAAGCACCTTTGGTGGCATATAGGCACGACAAGAACTTGAAGGATCTTCTTGTTCGCAGCCGTTTTCCAAAGGAGAATGCCACTCAGTTTGGCACACAGCCCTGTGGTCGGACACGATGCAGCATGTGCAAGTATGTCATCTAAACCCACAAAGTGTCTTTTCCTGAGGCTACGTACACCATCACCAGTAGCTTCACGTGTGAGTCGCGCAATGTCATTTATACGATCATATGTAAACGTTGCTGCAAAACCTATATTAGCCAAACAGGCAAACGACCTGGGGACAGATTCAGCCAGCACTTGAATGACATCTCTCAGCAAAAATCCACACCAGTTGCCATACACTTTAATGGTCCTGACCATTATGGTCCCATCGACATCCAGGTCACGGCGATCAGATCCTGTTCCTCTGACACTGCTAGCCGAGAACAGTTTGAGAACCGTCTTATCCACCGCATGGAATGTCTAAAACCAGCCGGTCTTAACACTCTGCAGACCTTTGTCTGAGGTCACCCTTTCCGCTCTTGTTCTATTTTGACTCTTTCCACTCTTATCCTATTTTTCTATTTTTCTGCCGCCTTCTAATAATATCTATGAATATATAATACACTGTTTTTAATATGTCTTGATTTTTTATTTCATATTTATTTATATCCAACTCATTCTGTCCTCTTCTGTTTCCAGTCCCCACTAATATTACGTTTGGGTAGTTTATTGTTCAGTTTCGTTTTTTAGTTTCTTAGTATGTATTGTGTACATCCGGTGGTGGCAGTCATTTCCTTTTCCGGGCACGCCAGTCCGTTCGCGGGAAGCAAAAGTGGTAGGACCTCGATTCCTTCAGGGAAGTACCTAGGTTTAATTTTTATATTTATTTAGGTTCTTATGTGTCCTATCTAGCCTTCACTTTCTTTCCTTTCCCTGACGAAGGCCTTGTGGCCGTAACGTTGGCTATTTTCTTTGTCTTTTGTACTCGTAAGACGAATCCACTTTTTTCTATTTTTTTTTCACACCCATCCATTGTGGTTTGGAAGAGTCGTACCCTCCTGCAGTATCACTGCTTGCGTGTGAGTTCTGCAGTTCAGTGCATGCAGTTGTCGACCTTGGCGGTGGATTGCTTTCAACGTGTTTTACACTCGTTTTCTGTGGACGTTGGCTAACATTCCTCACAATCTGCTTAACATACGTTTCCTCTTCTGAACATCGATGCGCATTCCCTCCTATCTGCTTAGGACGAGTTTCCTCCTCTAAACGTGGACCAATTTTCTCGGCGCCTTTAGGGTGACAGTTGTCACGGTCATCTCTTGGCTTGCACCCTAAAGGCAACAACCTAGTTGTGGCAGTACGTTTAGGGAAAAAGCTCCTTGAGGGACAAGCGGATGTCAAATATTATGTGGACTTGCACTTAAAGCATCGTTTCGGGAGCGGGCTTGAGGGTATTTGGCTGCCATGTGGTCTGAAAACACTCCACAATTGTAGCATTTCAACTTTGTAGGCTTTCTCTGTGCCATGGGTCGCCTCCTACTACCCTTACATTCCTGGCCGCCAATGCCGCATACATAGACTGCTTCCATGCCCTGGACAGAAATTTTGCTATCAAACTCTACTTGCTCGTTCCTTGCCAGACTCCGGAATCCCTTTCTGAAGATCTTGGTCTGATGTACGAATACATCAATACCTCCATCATCTGGCGTAATAAACCCCCATCCCCTGTCGACACTATACCATTTGCAAACCTCTTGTTACCTTGTCGGTACAACTGCGTTTGTAGTTACTGTCGTAAATTTATTTTGAAGGAAAGAGTCGTGGAAATAGTGGTCCGGTTTAGAGTGGAGGATGATGGTGAAAGATCAGTGATAGAAAGGGTAGAGAGTAAATAGTTGCTTCACAGAGTGCTGGGAAGAGTAAGGACATATTTATTTACGACAAATCGTTCCTCTCAATCTTCTCTTTACTCTCCTGGTCAAACAATTATTTACCAGTTTCCAGACACACACCTCCGATCACACCGATTTTGTACTTCAAACACACAGACGCACGTGGATACAAACTATACTACTCGTCAAAAGTCAAGGGAAACCCTATTATTTTCAATACACTTTTATATAAGCGCATAGAATGATCAAATGAAGAAAGTTTTTAGTAAAAATGGGTGCAATATCTTCCTCTGACAGTCCTCTATGCACGTTAAGCATAAAAACAACTCACCGACTACCATGGTGATCACGTGCAATTTGTTTTGCTGACCATAAATTCAAATTTTTAATCTGTTTTTTCAAACTTCCGTACAACCAAACAGGGGAAGTAATCGTGCTGATTGACATTCCACGTGCAATGGCGACTTTTCGTGAACAGAGTTCACTCTTAATTTGTTTTACAATCAGCAGACTTAGGGTAGTTTCATCACTTGCAAAAACCATGCCACCGAGAAGAAGTCTTGACACCTTACAAAGAATTAGGGCTATAGCGTGGGTTGAAAGTGGTTTATCTGTCCGTGAGGTTGCTAGACGGCTTGCAGTGTCACACTCTACTGTCCAAAGAATTTTGGAGAGATTTCAGGCCACAGGAAGTGTGGAGGATCGCCGCCGGCCAGGTCGCCCTAGGCGCACCAATAGACATGATGACCGGTACCTCTTGTTGTCAGCCCTGCGCCATCGAACAGTGACTTGTTCCACTCTAAGATGTCAGCTGAGACAAACTGTAAACGTTAATGTCAGTCAAAGCAACATTCGCAGACGTTTACATGAATTTGGACTGGCTGCTCGACGTCCTGCAGTCAGAATCCCTCTTACTCCTGCTCATCGCAGAGCCCGTGTTGCTTGGTGTCGCGAGCACATCCGATGGACAAGGCAACAATGGAGTCAAATTCTCTTTACTGATGAATCTCGGTTCACTGTGTCATTCACTGATGGCAGGATTCGAGTTTGGAGACGACCAGGAGAGCGATTTACTGATGGCACAATTCGAGAGGTTGATCGTTATGGTAGGGGTTCTGTCATTGTCTGGGGAAGCTTCTACAGACACGGCAGGACCCCACTCTTCATCATCCAAGGCAACTTGACCGGCCCAAGATACCAGAACGAAATCTTGAGACCAATTGTTCAGCCTGCTCTGGAGGCCATAGGTGGTAATGCCATCCTCCATGATGATAACGCTCGACCCCATCGAGCTCGTGTGGTGAATGAGTTTATTCAACAACATGGGATCATCAGGATGGCGTGGCCAGCTCATTCACCTGACCTTTCTCCGATTGAGAACCTCTGGGATGTCCTTGGTCGAAGATTGTCAACAAATCACCCCCTGCCAATGGATGTTGCACAGCTGACTGCATTTCTGCTTCAGGAATGGCAAGCTGTTCTTCAGGATACTCTTCGGACCCTTGTGGACTCGATGCGTCTACGCTGTCTTGAATGCCTTGCTGCAAACGGTGGTCATACCCGATTTTGAAATGTCTATTTGTCCAATATCTATTTAGTGACTTTTGAAAAGGTGGGTGACACACTTCACAGCTTCATTGCGTTTGAATGTGTGTTTCCATTTCTTTACATGACATGTCAATTTGGTATTCAATAAATGCCGTTTTGACTGATACCAATTACGTTTATATTAGATTTGTTTTATGGTTTCAACCAAGGTTTTTCTAAGTGGCCCTTGACTTTTGACGAGTAGTATATATTAAACAGATAGGGGAATTTGGGCTTTGGTATTCCAACACAGTAAATACGTTTATGCTGTTTATTAACATTAAATCAAATCACAAACAATTATCAGGTGTTACAGAAAAAAATCATCATAAGTACAAAAAATACAAATGGCAAGGGGGAGGAGGGGGTGAAGAAGATTGTTATCGACTAAGCCCTTCCCGCTTATTAGACAAAGATAAACCCAGTCCAAAGATAGATATTTATCAGGAAAATGGGTAATGTAACCCAACAGTAATTTAATTACTCTGAAAGAGGTGTTGCAATATTAGGTATGGGTGGTAGACAAAAATCCTGTTATTCCCCATTGTTCTTCCCTTTATTAAGCAAATCAAAAAAAAAAGGGGGGGGGGGGGTTAAACAGAGTTTATCAAAACTATCCCACATATAGAAACAAGGCAGGGTATACAGAAAAATGTATTACCCGGTAGGTAAGTTAACAAATGGTTTGCAAAAAATTAAATCTCCTGTCATTCATGCACGCTTGTGAGGGCCCACACTCATATATACTCACACACACTTACCGATTGCAGCATCAGACAATCCATAGAATTATATAAACAGCAATTACACTCTTGACATATGAAAATGTCTGGTACTTCGTTGTCCGCCCCAGATGTAGCGAGGTTAGCTGAAAGCAAATATTCCCACTTATCGCCGGACTTGAAGACTAAGAGTTCTTGTGTTTTATTATATAAAAAGGAGTCTATGGGATGGCATTGACACAGTTCGACATAGGGGTGAAAATGAAGTGGTCTCTCTAATTTCGCTGCTGGAGGTAAAATTCCTTCAAGGCGTGATGATAGCGACTGACCGGTAGGTTTTAAATCCAGTGAGAAAAATTTAGGATCAGTCACAGTTCAGGTAAATAGGTACTCTCTCACAGTAGAGCAGTAAATAGAATATCGCTACTGGCACTGTTCATCTTCCAGTTTATCTTACAGATTGTAATTTAATTTGATGGTTTATTGAAATGTTCTTGGGTAGGCTTTCTTTCATGTAATTATTATAGCTAGGCCGCAACGGACCGCCACAAGATTAAATTTAAAATGTTTCATCAATATATATATGGAAGTTTCAGAACCGAGTCTGGAAGACTCTGTATGATTGCGTTAGTTTCCTGGGATTGCAAAGGTGATCCTTCTATAGAAAAAGATATAAAAACCATGACAACATAATCATACCGCAAAAATCAAATAATATTCTAACGCGCGATAAATTTACCTCGCGTATTTAGTTATGTATTTAAAAAACACTGCGAGAGTCAATGGTTAAAATACACATCTATATATATAGGACTTAACTAAATTTATTAATTACAAATTCTTTCGCGACTTTAAAAGTTACTTTAACATTTAAGCATCTATTATTTTTGGAAATATTATAATAGATATATCATTAAATTTACCACTAGAACTTTTGGGATGAGTTTAATTAAATAGATTTAAATAAAAACAAAATCCAGTGAAATAAAATGAAAGCACTAGACCACTGATCACTTTAACAAATATATTATACCGTGCACAGAAAAAGAAATCACTCCTAATGTAGCCACCAATTCAGATGGAAATCTAGCAAAATTTCTACTATAGCTAGTGGATCTTAAATCTCTTGCGACCGAATGATAAAATGGCTTTCTTCGTGGTCTGTATATATCTAAGATTGAATGTAAGATGAGTGGGACATGTTAAAATTTGACACCTTTTTAGATCTCAGGAGGCTTTCGGGGATCTGACCGCCAGACTAAAGAAAGATGCCGCCCCTGGTCTTCCGTATCTCCGCTCGCTGCGTCCATGTCGGCTTTGCCGTTCGCTCTCACTGCGATCGGTTTTATGGTTAACACCGAGATGCGAAATACCGGCAAAAAACTTGCGTCGCTCGTTTCAGGGACCACTACTGTCTTTGATAGCACCGCCAGTCTTTCCTGAGATCCCTCAGTTCCTGTTTGATCGTGTGCTGCTACATTCTGTTTGATTCTGGCACCGCCCCCACTGGGCCAAGTTTATGAAAATAACTGCATATGATTGCTCAAGAGATATCAGTGGGCGTGATTTAACCTCTCCTTAAATCAATGCGATGACCAGAATGGACGGTAGATAAACTCTCCACATATTAATCAGCAAACGTGTTGACCATCTACGTGGAAAGGTTTCATGCTAATGAGTCCAGGTGAAACATTCCCGTTTGACGAAAGGTCACCACAATATTCGGGGGCACTGATGCTATCCGAAGGGGTCGTTACACGGGGTCGTACTATATCATCCAACACTTCAGGGTCATTCAGGGTCAGCTGAGTTCGTCTGTCACAGTTACTGTCAGATCACAGCTTTCCTTGTCAACAGCCTGACTCTCACCAACAAGAAAATCTAGTTGAGGTTCCTGCTCACACACCCTTCGTCGGGCTCTGACTGTTTCCGTGGTTGGCGAGGTGTTTTCTTTCTTTGCACCTCCTTTTGTGCTGGCGAACTGATCTGTGATAGCTGTGCTAGCTGGGACTTTAGACTAGCTACTTCTGATTTGAGTGTTTCCTCTTTTTTGTGAGCTTCTGCACTGGCTATCTGCACTAGTGCATCAGCTGTTTGCCTTCCCAGAAAATAGCATAGTCCCTAATTTCCCTAAATGAGACACCCGGATTTTCTAGGAAATTTTTCTTCACAAATAACTTACTCGGATCATCTCTCAGCTGGGTAACAAAATGATCCGGAGCATGGATGGGTCCGCAGAAGCCAAGCCTTTCTTCAACCGCGTTGCATTCAATCTCAGAAATAATTCATGCAACAGGTGAGAGAATTTCGTTACTAATAAGATTGGCCACTGACTCATGGCATAGAAACCCCTAGTCATCTCATTGACTAGTTGTCGCTCACTATATGCTTCTTCCACTATTTCGAGCAACTTCTCAGTGCTGGCCTTGCCTCCGCCATGTATCCGTAATATCCTAGAGACCACTGGTGTAACATTATTCCAGACAATATCCAACTTATCATCTACAGTTAGCGGCGATACCTTACATGCGGCTTTTACATCTTTCACAAACTCTTGCCAAGTGGGGTTTGCCTTCTCACCGAATCGCCTTACCCTCCGGCACCGTCAAATAAATTACCTTCACAGGCGCATTGCTCTGGCCCTCACTTTGCAATATTGATGCACCCATCACTGGTATTGGTTCTGCATCCTCGCACTCCCCTCTGCTCGGAACACGTGTACTCCTCGAAGCCATCTTGCTGCAAGAATGCACTGCTGTGTTTACAATATTTGCTCGTTTGCTGTTGGCTCGGTGTCACTGTCTGCCTATCCTGCTCGTGACACCAATTGTGATAGAGTGTGCAAGAAAGTTATCACATATCACAACAGCATCATCATCTCTTGCCCACCCTATCACACTTCTGTCGTTGCATGTACCGCAATAAGTACGTTCTGGCCAAAGAGAAGGTTTATTTCACAATGCGAGCAGATGACGTTATATATTATTTGACTTTTTATATGAAGGTAAAATAGGTTTTAATGCTTATTTGGTAATAGTAGTTACTAAATAAGCAATATAAATATTTTTAATACAACAGACGTATACTGATTTTTGTTGGTTGGATCTTTATTTCGAAGAAATGTCATCTATCTTCTTCTTTCGTTCGCTTGAACTATATTGTCTATATCTGCAACGTTGTTTCTTGTATAAACTTCACTGTCTTTTGTAGTTCATACAGAGGTCCGTATAGTTTTGCTTCCAGTGTTGTTTCTCTGTGCCAGTGGGTTTGCCTCAATATATCACATTCGGGGCAATCTTGAAGTACGTGCTCCGCAGTCTGGGATGCCTGTCCACATGTACACATGGCTGAATTGCCAATCTTGAATTTTGTACACATGTGGCTGCAGAGACTGTTGTGTCCTGTTCTGAGGAGCAGAGTGACCATTTGTTCTGATCTGTTCATTGCTTGGTAGTCATCCTGTGTTGGTGTTGGTGGCTTGCTGATTGATTTGATCATCTTTTTCTTCTGATGGTCCGTAACTGGTGCATCTGGTTGCTCGTCTGTAGCACCTTCTTTAGCCAGTCGGTCCGCTCTCTCGTTTCCTGATATTCCACAATGAGACGGTATCCACTGCATGGCGACCCTGCGCTGGTTGCACAGTTCAGAAAGTAGGGCTTGTATACCTGGCAATTTTCTGGACAGAAGTGCTTGGAGTGCAGATCTTGCATCTGTCAGGAATACTACAGGCTGTGAACCGAGATTGGTGTTCAACAGTTTCTCAGTTGCCACCTTGATTGCCTGGATTTCTGCATCACACAGTTGTTACAGAATTTCCTCGTTGGTACTCTGAAAGTATCCTTAGTGTTGTTTGGGTATTCTATATACACTCCTGCTCCTCCATTGTTTACTGCATTCTGTTCTACCCATCCGGGTATACTTGGACCAATTATTCCTGTGGGTATTCATCATCCAAAAAACTGAGAGTGACTGTCCTACGTTGCACGCTGTTCTGTTCCTCCCTGTCGAATATTCATTTCACATTTGTCTGGATGTGTACTAGTAGTCCAAGCTCCTCTCTCCAAGGGGTTTGTTCTGGAACAGACTTTAGGGGGCTGTCAACTTCAGGCAGGTCTGAGGCTTGTCTACGAAATCGTTTGGCCTGGTGGATAAAGCTGCTTCTTTTCAATCGCCCCATTGCTAGGTTTTGGAATCTGTCCTTCATTGGATGGCTGGGCATACAGAGGAACTTTTCTGCCTCTGTTAGCACTTTCGTGTCTCTGCGTTCTCTCAGTGCTTGTATCCTCCCTATTTTCTCCATCTCCACTATAGGCGTTGATTTCATTGCCCCCGTGATGACCCTAAGTTCCTGGTTTTGTACTTTATCTAGCTCTTGTAATGTGGTGTTTGATGCCGGACACCACGCAGCTGACCCATATTCCAGGAGGGGTCGTATGCCATGCTGGTAAACTTTAATAAGTATTTTCCCGCTGGCTCCCCATGTGGTTCTACTTAGTTTTCTCAGAATGGCTAACTTCATCCTGGCCTTTGTTGCTGCCTTGTTGATGTGCTGCTGCCATGTCAGCCTATCATCGAATGTAACTCCGAGATAGGCAGGTTGTTTATCTTCTCTCATGAGCTCTTCGTTTATCTTGTGTCATCTATCCAGTTTTCTTTATTGATAATCTTTATTTATACACTGCTAAATTTTTGAAAAAAATCGATTATTAAGTATTATTATCTAGGTACCGCTCACTGTACGGTTTCCGGTACCGTCAGGAAGGAGGCACTGTACAATGTTCCCTTCTGTTAAGTGCGTTCTGCCTGCAACCCTGACGTTTAAATTGTGATATCCACAGGAACAAAGGTCATTTTTTTGCAATCCCAGTGAAAACTCTTGAGATGGATACTAAATTATTTTCTAGTCATGCAAGCGACACTGAAGCCGATCTTTTCTTTCATGTGAAGTAAATATTCGATACAATATCGTTTAGTTTAATTTTCGTAGCAAATGTACAACGTTGAGACAATGAGTTAAGATTAAGATGTTGATCCCCAGAAAATTGACTTTATCTTGGTTTATGTGACAATAATGACTGAAGGTGGTGGATAACAAATAACTCCCATTAGGCATAACAAATCTGACAAGAGAACATTGAATTTCTGAAGTTTGAGTAGAGCAGGGTGTGACAAGAGGTTTTCATGAGAACATAGTAGACGGAAGTTTGTGTAGAGCAAGGTGTGACAAGAGGTTTACATGAGAACATAGTAGACGTAAATTTGTGTAGAGCAGGGTGTGACAAGAGGTTTACATGGGAACATAGAAGACGTAAATTTGTGTAGAGCAGGGTGTGACAAGAGGTTTACACGTTGACGAGAGTGACAGAAAGACTGAAAGAGTGAAACATGAAATATAGATGGGTGTCAACAAACTTAACTGAACTTCTTTTTCTTGGGATATAGACCACTAGAAAGCTTTGTCTCAGGAATAGAATAATTGCCTGTAATGTGGATGCAGTCCATTAAAAGCTCTAACTCGGAGAAGAATAGAATAATTGTCTCTACTGGGGATACAGTTCTCTAAAAGCGTTGACCCAGAGAAGAATAAAAGAACTGATTGAGTTAACTCCTAATTCTTTCTCAGAAGACCTACAAAGGACTACAGAGAGTATGTGGATCTGAGAAAGAGAGTTGGTCTCCGGGCCTCATTACGATATCTCGACCCCTTTACAATGTTTACGGCATAACAAGGAAAATGACAACACATTGTGTTACGTTCTGATAACGACCGGTAATAAATTGTCACTATTCTTTATGTTAAAAAAAATTACAAACGATAAATTAAGTTAACTACTTAGTGTTCTTCTGTTTTTAAAATAGTATCATCCTTTTGACTGATCGAGCTCTGTTCCATGGTGTGATATGTTCTGTTATAGTACGGTACTCATCTGGTACATACGATGGGAGTACCTTATGAGGGATCGCTCTTCAGGTGGGTTTGTGATAGAAATGGCAAGGAGTTTTGTATTATACAAACCCTGGGAACTACCATGTCAACTAACATTAAAAGCATATGTTACATGACGGACCTAACATCTGGTGGCTTATATGATTACAAATACCTGTTATCAATTCATACTATTTAAAATTTGCTTACTAATACACTGACTGGTTTGTTAACATTCATTATGAAGGTGGGCGAGATGTAGTGAGTGATGTTGACTTGTACGACTGAATTGTGGCCACGTTTGACTCGCAGCAGACCTGTACACTAGTATAACTCAATTATTGATAATAAGGCAGGGGTTGTATTTAATAAAGTTTAACAACCCAGTCAGTGTGACAGTAAGCACATTTTAAACAGTTATTCAAACATCTAACTTACGTAGTCACATTAAGATGATTTTGGCAAAAACCTTACCAACAGTACTAAGAAGAGAGATTCATCTGTAGTTGTTGCAATAACTTCTGTCTCCTTTACTTTTATATTGTATTACGTCGCATAATTTTGGCATCTCGCATGTCTTGAGGGATAGTTGCCTCTTACCAGCACTGCCACAGTACCATGTGCAGGGGATGTAATAGTATGCTCTAACATCATTTGATTAAATTGGGAGAACCCCATCGCTGCCTGGTGTTTTGTCAGAGGATATATAACTCTTAAGATATATCGATATAATATAAATTCCTACTTGCACTTCACACGCACACATATTGAACATAAAAAACACCTCATTTATATTTTTGGTTTATCAAGCCGGTGCAACGCACACATTGTCAATCAGAGGTGTGTCTGCAAAAATTATTGTGTGGTTAAGAAGGAAAAATGAGTCTGCGAGTACATTTTATGACATTACAGCAAATCACAAATAGGATTTTTAAGTATTTCTGCAATGAAACTACTCGAGGAAAACTATATCATTCTATTTCAAACCCACAAAAGAGGACTATTCACGCCTTGGGGATAAGCAAACGATCATTGCACCGCTGGATAGCGACATCTGAAATGTCTAATTCCAGTGTTTTACACATGAAAATTAGGCCAAGAGTGGTTGATAATTTTGACAGAGAATTGATCCGCAGAGAAATTTGCAATATGTTTCACAATAATGAGGCAGTGACTTTAAGGAAATTGAAAATTTGGTTAAGAAAGAATAATGACATTGATATTTTCAAATCTACGCTATGGAGGACTATTAGGAGTTTGGGATTCACTTTTAGAAAATATGTTGGTGGTAGAAACCTTATTTGTGAGAAGCCTCTTATAGTTGCAATGAGAAGCAAATATTTACGCGAGGTCAGAGAAATGAGAAGAGATTGTTATGATTTTGTGTATTTAGATGAAACTTGGATCAATGCGCACCACAGTAATGAACGAGAATGGCAATCATCTGATGGAACAACTAAGAGACTAGTACCAAGCAGCAAAGGACAGCGCCTAATAATTGCACATGCAGGAAGCAGCCATCATGGGCTTCTAAATAATACTGAACTCATATTTGTTTCAAAATCCACAGATAATAGGGATTATCATACAGAGATGAATGGCAAGATATTTCAAGATTGGATTGTGAATCATGTACTTCCTTCATTGGATAGACCGTCGTGTTTGATAATGGACAATGCTTCATATCACAACGTTGTGGCACCAGAAGATAAAGTTCCTAATTCATCAAGTACTAAAGATGTAATAAAGATTTGGCTGACCAAAAACAACATTCCATTGAACGAAATGTCCCTGAAGCCTGAATTACTTGAAATTGTAAAAAATACACAGCATACAAAGATATTTCACATAGACAAGGCAATCCATGAACATGGTCACAGATGTTTAAGATTGCCTCCTTACCATTCTCACTTAAACCCAATAGAATTAGTCTGGGCTAAAATTAAGGAACAGGTAGCAACAGAAAATAGGACGTTCAAATTAAAAGATGTTGAAATACTTACAAAAGCCGCCATCTCGAACATAGCCAGGGATTATTGGAAAAAATGTGAGAACCATGTGTTGCAAGAGGAAGAGGAATATTGGACGAATGATGGTTTGTCCTTCATTCAGCCGAGATTGATTATCAATTTCTCAGAGACATCTGATTATGATTCGGATGAAGTTTAATTTCTTTAAAGATGACCTTACCGTTATTTACAAGCACAGTAGAGGAGAAACTTTCCATTATGATATTTATGAACCGCAAAGTGGTGATACCTATTGAAATAATTAGATCAATGAAGGTCCAGTTTGGTAGCGCATTAAATGTCAATGACAAACAATGTCACGAGTATCTCCCATGCCGATTCATTTAAGAAATCATCTTCAACAGGTATTCATATGCAAACGTGATGGCCACATTATTGTAATAGTAGACACGCCTATGCCTATTCAATTCACATAATCTGTGACTGAAGTGGTAAAATTTCTTTTTTCGATACACAATAAGTAGTATGCCGACAAAGATCAAAGGATTTCATCCGTTTATGTGAACTGGACAAGATGCACAAATATAAAGTATATATTTGTTGGGTCTAACCCAATATAACATCGTATGCAAAAAATGGCATTAATACGTTCGACGGTTAATCAGATAATTACATTTAAAGTTGGGCAAAGCTAGTGAAACGTGCTATAGACTTTGCTTCTCGTAGCTTTCAGGATCTGTCAGGTTCTAGCACTTGGGGAAAGTTAACTTTATTGACAGCGCTACACGAGAACTACTGGTTAGGCAAGCGAGTGGTTCTGCAAGATTTGATGAGCATCGTTATTTTAAAATATTTAGTCGAGGAACATTTTGTTCATCCAGGACAAAATGTTGGTCTATTATATTAGGGCGTATGTATAAAATACTCCTAATATAAAAGACCCGGTAACTGTGTTGAGACGATTAAAAAAACAAATCGTATGTCCGTCGGTTATATTAGAGCCTATGTCCAAATAAAACAAGATCATTAAGTCTGGTTTATAGTTTACTTTTGGGCTGCATCTTTGACAAAAAAATTGTGCCTTGTTTCCGCGAGGCTCGAGCCGGTTAACATTGAGACCTGTCGGTTATACATGGGCGTATCGTACAAATAAAATAGACCATTTCGTCTGGTTAATTGTTTAGTTTTGAGCTGTATTTTCTTTCAAACAAAATTTGCCCCGATTTTGCTAGGTGCCAAATGTAGACAGGGTTCTTCGTTTATATTAGGGAACAAGTCGAAATAAAACAGACCTTGTTAGTTGGCTTATCAAAGGATATGCTGTAGCGTGCTAGTTGTATACACGACGGATCCAGCCTCTCAGACGTCCATCTCTGCTAGCCTTACGTTTGATGCCATATTTCAACAATCTTAACCTTGTTGACTCATCTATTGCAGTGTCGTTCTATAACAGGTGATCATTAATTGTCTTTAGTATCTGTCTTACTACAGATGCTCTTGAGGCTAGTCTGTCAGCTCACATTACCGCAAACCCTTGCTTGACCAGGACAGTAGATCTATGCCACTTCCTGCAGATTTAAAGCTTCTGTGAATGTGTTCTGTCATGTCGTAGCCATCCATTTTGGACCTTCTGAAGCATGATCTAAGATTCTGACACAATTACTGCCCTTGTTAATGAAGTTTTAGACAACTACTTTAAGGATGCAGTAGCTGTCTCTACCTCCATTTTCATGCTAGATGTTGTTATCATGTAAGTCTCGTTATATTTAGTGACGATTACGCCATTTACTCTAGCAGAGATGTACCATCCCGATTTATGGCCACGTATTACAAATCCATCAGGTTACACAGTTGCATCGTCATACCCAGCAGGCTCAGTTATCAGTTGATTAATTTCCAGCTCTGCTTTCCTATTACAAAAAATCTGCACTCCCTGCCAAGGATAACGATGACTTTCTAGTAGTTTGTCCAAGTATTACCTGACTTACCCCATCTTCTCTCTTGGATATATTTTAAACTGGGATCAATTGTCTAACAGTAGCCTCTAGCTGTGCCAAACATGACTTTCTGGTAGTTTGTCCAAGTATTACCTGATTTACCCCCGTTTTCTCTCTTGGGTATATTTTCAACTGGGATCAATTGTCTAACAGTAGTCTCTATCTGTGCCAAACATGACTTTCTGGTAGTTTGTCCAAGTATTACCTGACTTACCCCCGTCTTCTCTGTTAAACATATTTTAAACTGAGATCAATTGTCTAACAGTAGCCTCTACCTGTGCCAAACATGACTTTCTGGTAGTTTGTCCAAGTATTACCTGACTTACCCCCGTCTTCTCTCTTGGATATATTTTCAACTGGGACCAATTGTCTAACAGTAGCCTCTACCTGTGCCAAATATGACATTCCTCTCTTTTATTCTTGCTCCCTTGATGTCAGTTATGTTCCCATACAGGGGGTGATTTCTGTCAGTGATTATCCACATGTAAGGTTTTGTCTGGGCGATCAAATCTGGATCTAATCGACAACTCTCTACGCATGCACCTCATTGTCACAATGGCGTTATCTTGCGTACAAGCTGGTAGTTTAACTTTCCATTTTAAACAACCCATTCCCTGTGCTTCAGGTTAACATTTCATTGCGCCGCAATAATCACATAATTTATCCACTTTTCTGATGAAAACTTTTGTGGAAACTGGTGATCGAAAATGGGATTATAACTACATGCTACCAATTTCAGATCAGAGCATTTCTTTCAAATTAAAAATGTACTGTTGATAATTCTAAACTGTGTTACAGCTGAGTAAGAAATACCCAATATTATTAACGTATGTGCTGTAATACCTCAAAATATATGTAGATTTTCATTCATACTGAAAGTGTACAGTTAATATTGTGTTTTAACATTTTTTTTTTTTGCTATAAAATAATCTTGATATAAAAAAAAAATTGCACACTGAAAAATAAAGTGTTGAATAAATATGGATAATCCTTCCTTTTACGTAAATGTATTTTAAACTATGCTATCATTGGTTTTAATATAAGTCGATACAGATTTGCTGCAATCTGACTACAACTTATATTATAATTGCATTTTAATTACACAGTATTATTAACACACATACTATACAAAATATATCTTTTTTTTTCATTTTCCCTTAAATTTATAATATGCAGCTATTAATATTTAATGATGTTGTAAAATAAAGAAATGTGGGATTGTTAATTACATAGATTCTCTTAGTTGGTTTTGATTACAAACTCGGGTTATTTCGACCTGATAACACTGGCTAACAAAAAAAAATTAACTCTGGCTTATATTCTCCTTCCTATGAATGAGTGAACGACAACTCAGGGAGGCAGCCATGTTAGATTTCGGTCATCATATGTTTTGATCACTGCCAAGAGAACAGATGATTTATCCTATTATCGGACAGTGACAGGGAGATCTCAATCTTGCTAGAAACCCCTCTTTCGTGGTTTCATAATATATGCTACAAACTATGGACGTCAAGTAACCTTAGTTATTTACCGATCTGCCTTCACTGACGCGTTTAGTCAGATAGGGGGATGCGGTCATAATATATCATGACATTGAACTTTTGATGTACTGCCCATTATTTCTGAATGTGTCATGACTTCAGATCTGCTATGTATACCTACAAATTGATATGTCAACATACCATGATGTACTCGTATGTCCCAGTGTGTACGTCTGAATAAATTGAGTAAACAAAGATTCCAGCAGTCTGCATTGGTGCCTTGTAGACACATGTGTATGAGTGGTTATATTGGTCAGCACACGAACAGTACACCATTCGCGGTAATCACACTCTACACTTCTACTTCATACATACACCATCCTGCGTCGGTTGAAGTGACCAAGTTTAGGGCCTGCTTCCCCTGGAGCCTTTGCCTTCCCTAACTCAGGACTAGGGTGAGTTACCCATTTACAGCTGGGTAGACTGGAGCATGCCTGATCTCAACAACACACCACTCTTTCTTACAGAGCACACCGACTGACACTTTACAGAGTGGAAAGAAGAAAAGAAACTTTACAGTGGCGAGCCAGATTCCTGGGTCCAGCTTACGCAGTTTTGTGTTGAGAATCACAGTTTACAGCTGAAAGAACATTTGTTTTAACACATCAGCACCAGTAGGACAGCTATACAGTCGATGTCAGCTTGACCTGTATTACCGATAGGATGCTGTATCTAGGTCAGCGCTTGTTGACAGTTTTTCGCTGTACAGACAGTATTACACAGAACAGTGGTATCAAGTGTAGAAAATATCTGGAGCAGTATTGTTGACATTTCTCAACGTACAGAAGAATCACAGTGTTGTTGAACATAAAGTGCATAGTTCATCGTTGGATCTTCATATGCTCAAAAGAGAGAAAAAGTGTAATTTTAGAATTAAATCTATTACTCAATAAAGTGGCAAGTTATTAGTATTAAAATAAACTGTGCCTGCTTTACAACACTATACCTGCAACACATTCCATTCATGACATAAGGTGACTAGTACAAGGTATGCCGAGTGACATTGGTCTGGACTAGTATTCTATAGGTACACATTTTCTTAATTGGAAATTTGTTAGCAACAATTTGCTGCTATTTCTGTTAGTTGTGATGAGGTGTTCTTTTCTTCGTTGTTTTTTGGTAATAATTTTGTGTTCCTTAGTTTTGTTTGATTTGTTTGTATAATTGTAGGTCTCATCTTTCCTTTCATTTCAGTTTTTTACACCCTTATGTTTATACACTGTGGCGTTATTTGTCTTGTCATTTTATTATTGCAGTTATCATCACGGTTTCTGTGATCATTTTTTTCATTTCTCCTATTTAATTTAATTTGATCTCTGCAAATGTGTTCATATTGTCTTTTCTTGTTTGTCCTTTGTAATGTCTTTAGTTGACATATGACGTATAGTGGTATACACTGATAGTATAGTACAGATCAGTACTTTATGATTGTTATTGTTATAAAACAAAATGTACAAGACCTTTGTAAGGCTTGTCTCCCAAAGTGATTGGTAAAGGGAAATATTTTTTTCCACAGGTACTCAAGTGATCTTTGATTACATTGAGGTATACAAGACCTTTGTAAGGCTTGTCTCCCACAGTATTTGAGATACAGTTATTGTGTCCATAGGTACTCAAGTTATCATTGGTTATTATAAACCATACAAGTTTGGACTAAGACTAAGTCTATGGTATAGACTTGTCTCTCATTAACGTGAAAGAGGGTAATTTATTTACTTTTTCAGGTTTCTGATTTAAGAAGACAATATGTCTACATTAGATTATTTCATTGCACAAGGAAAATCTCTTGATAAGACTGGAAAAGACTTAGAACAATGGGCTGTTGCTCAATATGACAAAGCATTAGCTGCAGAAGAGAAAAAAATTGCTGCTGCTGTTGAAGAAAAAAAAGCTGCTGCTGAGGAAAAAAAAGCTGCGGCTGAGGAGAGAAAACTTCAAATAGAAGAAAAAAAAGCTGCTGCAGAAGAAAGGAAAGCTCTAGCTGAAGAAAAAAGATTAGAAAAAGAAGCTGATACTGCTGCTGAACTTAAGAAATTGCAGATGCAAGTGGAGGAAAGGAGACTTGAGGCAGAACAGAAGAAATTAGAAGCTGATGCAGAACAGAAAAAACTAGAAGTTGCTGCTGCTGCAGAACAGAAAAAACTAGAAGTTGCTGCTGCTGCAGAACAGAAGAAATTAGAAGCTGCAGCTGAACAAAAAAAATTAGAAGTTGCTGCAGAACAGAAGAAATTAGAAGTTGCTGCAGAACAGAAGAAGTTAGAAGCTGCTGCAGAACAGAAGAAATTAGAAGCTGCTGCAGAACAGAGAAGATTAGATAGAGAAGCTGAAGAGAGAAAAGCAATAAGAGAACATGAGTTTGAATTAGAGAAATTAAAATTGACATGTATGAGTAATGTTAATCAGGCATCTGGTGGTAATGGTAAACCCTTTGTGTACAAGGTCAAAGTACCAGCGTTTAACCCTACCAGTGATGACATAACATTTTGGCTTTCTAGATTTGAACGGGCTTGTCGATCTCATAATGTTGACAAATCACAGTATGTGAATCAGTTGTCTGAAAATCTAAAAGGGGAGTCCCTAAGTAAGTTATATTTTGTTGAAGAGGCCGACAAAGATAATTATGATGCTGTTAGGGCAGCTTTGATAAAGAGATATCAGCTGTCTGAAGAAGGTTATCGTCTTTTGTTTAAAACAATGAGACCTGAGGTAGGTGTAGAATTCTCAGAATTCATCTCAAAAGCACGAATTACACTTTCACGATGGATTGAATTATCCAAAACAGAGAAAACATTTGATGGTCTTACGGATTTATTGCTAAGAGACAAGGTCATGTCTTCTGTAAATAAATCATTCCTAGAATTCTTACATGAGCGTAAACCTGGTACAATAAAGCAAATGGAAGAATATTGTGACCAGTATGCCACGGCACACCCTGACATGATTCTTAGTAACTCTAACATTAAAGAGAGTATGCCAGTTGCTTCGGCAACAGAATATAATCAGAATTACTCACACAAATTCCAAGGAGCTAAAAATAAATTTGATAAAAAGGTTAATTGGAATAAGTATCAAAACCAAGATAACCACTCAAATCAGGGTTCTTCTTCGAAGAACTGGAATCGAGCTGATAGTCCTCGACACGCGAGGGGTACCCATAATGTTAGAAATTCTCGAAAAGGGAGTAGCTATAGGAACTACCCAAGTGCTTCATGGAGACAACAGAAACAATATTACAGGGATACTCAATATAATGAGCGTGATGATTATGATCATGAATATTATGATTCAAACCCAAATAGGGGTTATAACAGAGGCAATAATAATTATAGAGACAATTATAACCGAGGTAGATCACAACACAAAAGACATGGTAAATCTTATTACCAGGCTAACTCTGCACAACAGGAGTTCCACGACACCGATAATCAGAATAATGATAAAAAAGACTCCAACAGTGTAGCAAATTCCGCTTTCGATTTTGCTAGAGCATCTGAGTGTTCGCAATGCAAAACATTATTCGATCCAACCACAGTGTCTACTTTAAGCTGCGGTCACCCGCTTCCCGCTCTCCATGCGTCAATTGCGCATAATGGAAGGGGTGCTCTTGTCTTTAATAGGGGCCTAATAGATGGTACTCCGGTATCAATTCTTTTCGATTCGGGGTGCACTACCATTGGAGTGAGGCAATCACTCGTAAATCCTTCTCGAGCTACAGGCAATATAGTCAAATGTGTAACATTTGGTGGCACATTGGAGATGTACTCCACTGCCATTATCAATATTGCTACGCCTTTCTTTACAGGAGAGGTGCAAGCATGTCTCTTGCCGAATCCGATCGCTGATCTTATCATCGGTCGCATTCACGGAGTGAAAGAATGCACTCCACAGCAAATTTCTAATTGGGAAAATGTTAATATGCAATCTGCTAATGCAGTAATCACTAGGGCTCAAGCTCTTAATATGCCACAATCTTCACATTCTGAAGATAATGATGCGCAGATCCAAGATGATCCCTTGGAGATTTCCCACGATTCCTTTATCAAACAGCAGGAAGATGATCCTACTCTAAAGAAATTCTTTACTCTGGCAACAAAAGGTGATCCGAATAAGGATACAAATCGTAAATCTTGGATTACGATGAAGAATGGCGTACTTGTACGTATGGTACAAGACTCCGCTAAGTCCATTCATTCTCAAATCCTTGTGCCTAAAAATATGAGAGTTAAAATCTTACAGCACGCTCATGATTCGCAGTGTGCTGGACATATGGGTTTTTCCCGTACTAAAGCTAGAGTTCTTCAATCTTTCTTTTGGCCTGCTGTGAATAAGGACATACGAATCTATTGTCGATCTTGTAAAGTATGTCAAGAGATTAAATCCAGAGGTCCACGCCATGATGCACCTATTCAGGCTGCAGACATTCCCATTCGGCCATTTCAAAAAATGGCGATAGACATCATTGGTCCATTTAAGATAAAGTCTGCTAGAGGACACCAATTTATTTTGACGTGTGTTGATATGTGCACACGTTGGCCGGAGGCTGTTCCTCTAAAGAGCATAACTACTGCTGATGTCGCAGATGCTCTTTGGTTAATATTTTCTCGTCTGGGGTTTCCAGCAGAAATATTATCCGACCATGGTACCCAACTCATATCGGATACCATGTCTCAAGTAATGTCGACTCTGAAGATAGAGAGATCGCTGAGTAGTATTTATCATCCTATGTCCAATGGGATGGTGGAACGTTTGAATAGAACTCTGAAAAACCTACTAGGTAAGATAACAGAAGATCATCCTCAGGATTGGGATAGGGTTTTACCCGCGGCTCTCTTTGCATATAGAGAGGTCGCCAACGAACATACAGGATTTTCTCCCTTTGAACTTGTCTTTGGCGCGAAACCGCGAGGTCCTATGTCCTTACTTCATGATCTTATAACTGCTGATAATATTGTCGATGACACACAAAATCCTCTTATGAATATGTCATCGCACTTAGACACAAGATTATTGAAGCATGCAAATTGGCAACTGCTTCTTCTGAATTTGCGAAACAGAAGGCAAGGGAATTTGCCAATAAAAAGAGATGTTTGCGTCAACTTTGTCCAGGTGACAAAGCATTTGTCTTGCTACCTTGTAGGGAAAATAGACTTCTCATTTCTTGGAAAGGTCCGTACGATATAATATCAAAAGTTTCCGATGTTGACTATATCGTCGATATTGACGGGAAGCGTAAAACCTTCCACATCAACATGCTCACGGAATTCCATGAACGTCCTGATTATTTACAACCTGTTTTCCAGGCAACGGACGATTTTCCAGTCCAACATGGACAGTACTCATCTCTGTCAGTAATACAGGATGAGGAAACGAGTTTCTCGGATGTAAATTTACCTTTTCCAATGATTCCTCTTCACTCTAATGAATCATGGAAAGATGTTGCAATTTCTCCAGAATTATCTCCAGGAGAGCAGAAACAAGTTTCTACTTTGTTAGAACAATTTCAGGATGTCCTTACTGACATTCCTGGTCAAACGGATGTCATTCAACATGACATTATTCTTACTGACCATAGTCCTATAAGAGTCAGACCGTATCCTATCCCGATACATTTTCAAGCACAGGTAGAGAAAGAGTTAGATGAGATGATAGAGTTAAAAAATTATTGAACCATCCACATCAGCATATTCTTCGCCGATGGTTATAGTACGGAAAAAAGACAATAACATACGTCTTTGCGTGGATTATCGCAAATTGAATCAAGTGACTAAATTTGATGCGGAACCTATGCCTTTACTAGAAGAGCTACTTACGAGACTGTCGAATTCTCACTTCTTTACTAAACTCGATTTGTTTAAGGGATATTGGCAAGTTCCACTATCCGAACACGCCAAACCGTTTACTGCTTTTTCGACGCCTAGGGGTCTATTCCAATGGAATTTCATGCCTTTCGGTCTTATGAACGCCCCTGCAACATTTGTACGCATGATGCGTCGAATCCTATCTCATCGCTCAGATGTCATTGCGTATCTTGATGACATCTGTCTTTTCAGTGATACTTGGAACGATCACTATAATGGTATAAATGAACTATTGTCTATCTTACGCGAGCATAACCTGACAGCGAAACCATCGAAAGCATGTATTGGTTTTAGCGAAATATCTTTCTTAGGACACCGTGTTGGTCATGGGTTCCTAAAAACAGAAGACCATAATACAAGTAAGATACTTAACATTTCTATTCCTAAGACTAAAAAGCAAGTACGAAGTCTCTTAGGTCTAATACAATTTTATGGACGATTCATCCCGAATCTGTCCTCCATTATGTCACCTCTTTCTTCCTTGCTAAAGAAAGGGTCTCCTAATGTAGTCCATTGGACTCAAGAATGTCAATCCTCTTTGGATAAGGTTAAAACTATGTTTTCTACTTCACCTATCCTAGTATTGCCTTCTAAGGATAAGACATTTATTCTTCGTAGTGACGCTTCATCCACCGGGATTGGAGCGGCACTAATGCAAGAGTACTCTGGAACTCTGCATCCTGTGATGTATATTTCTCGGAAATTAAATGCCGCAGAGAAGAATTACTCGGTCCTAGACCGTGAATTATTGGCTATGGTTTGGTCAATCCTTAAACTGCAAAGATTTCTTCTGGGCGCGCATTTCATTGTGGAAACTGACCAGAAAGCTCTTACGGCTATTCAGAGTAAAAATCTGAAGAGCGCGAGATCAACGCGATACGCGATTGCTCTACAGCCATTTCATTTTTCGGTGCGAGCTATCCGTGGGTCAGAAAATGTGATGGCAGATATTTTGTCTAGATGCCCACATGATTCATAACTGTTATACAACTTTGATACAGTTGTTTCTATGTTGAAATGTGTACACATATGTAATATATCATATATTGATTGTAACACTACTTAGCGGTTCATTGATATTTATTCACCGCTGATCTTTCAATGTTTTTCGTCTTTGATGATCATGATGTTAAGATATCTTAGATGAAATTTATGTATAAACTAATGTGGAAATTGGGTCATTGCTAATATTGTAGTATGCGTTGGTGACACCTCTCTGGAAATATTAATACTTAGAGAAGTACCTTCTCTAAGGTCATAAAATTTATGCTTATCATCTGCGCATGGTATTGGTGCGTTGTGAGCCTATTGTCTGTTGCTCCTAGATGTGTTTCAAAAAAAAAAGTACCATTTTTTTTCCCGAGATGGTGTGGTAATCTGTTGCGTGCATATTTTGACGCACATATTACAAAAATCGATATGGCTATTTAATATGGAAAAAATATAGACATTCATTCATTTGTGTATGAAAATGCTGTCTATGGTAAAAGCGAGAGAATCCATGTTTGATTCACACTTTTGATTATAGGAGTAATCGTTCTTGATATTGATCCGGCGCATGGATTGCGCTTACGGTTGTACTTATTTTTTAGGGCCAGAAAATATATTAATTTGCTTATTATGTTTATGGCCTGAATTCATATGTATTACATATTATTAGTACAAGTAGAATCAGTCCTATATTGTATATTTTGGATGGGTAGGCGGGACTAGATTCTTATTATTCCGGTCTAGCGGAAGTATGAGTTGTCTTGACAAGTCGTGATGAGTTCCGATGTACCGTGTTAATGGCGGGTACGCATTTTTCAAAGGGCTGGTAGATTCTTAAGGAAATACGATTCATGGAGTGGTTTTCTCCTAAAGGGGATGGTATCTCTACTATAGTTTATGTTAGAGACTCTCCTAAGGTACGGTACAATGTATAATTCGGACTCCATGTATTGCCAGACCCTATTTTGATGATCTCATGTCGATTCGACCTAGATGGAACATTGTGCTTCGTATCGCTAGGGTCGTGTTTTGCATCGACAAAGATGACAGATTTTCCTACAGCGGTTATGGCTACGTGAATTAACCTGATCATCGTAGAGCTGTATGGGAACATTTATGAAATCAGTTATATACCCATTATAAATTAACTCTGGCTTATATTCTCCTTCCTATGAATGAGTGAACGACAACTCAGGGAGGCAGCCATGTTAGATTTCGGTCATCATATGTTTTGATCACTGCCAAGAGAACAGATGATTTATCCTATTATCGGACAGTGACAGGGAGATCTCAATCTTGCTAGAAACCCCTCTTTCGTGGTTTCATAATATATGCTACAAACTATGGACGTCAAGTAACCTTAGTTATTTACCGATCTGCCTTCACTGACGCGTTTAGTCAGATAGGGGGATGCGGCCATAATATATCATGACATTGAACTTTTGATGTACTGCCCATTATTTCTGAATGTGTCATGACTTCAGATCTGCTATGTATACCTACAAATTGATATGTCAACATACCATGATGTACTCGTATGTCCCAGTGTGTACGTCTGAATAAATTGAGTAAACAAAGATTCCAGCAGTCTGCATTGGTGCCTTGTAGACACATGTGTATGAGTGGTTATATTGGTCAGCACACGAACAGTACACCATTCGCGGTAATCACACTCTACACTTCTACTTCATACATACACCATCCTGCGTCGGTTGAAGTGACCAAGTTTAGGGCCTGCTTCCCCTGGAGCCTTTGCCTTCCCTAACTCAGGACTAGGGTGAGTTACCCATTTACAGCTGGGTAGACTGGAGCATGCCTGATCTCAACAACACACCACTCTTTCTTACAGAGCACACCGACTGACACTTTACAGAGTGGAAAGAAGAAAAGAAACTTTACAGTGGACAATATACAAACTTTACAAGTTCCTAGCTTCTCAGGTCTTTGACACGTACTGCATGACGTCTACTTGAAAAAACTTGTACACGAAAACTATACCTGGCAAAACTGTAAATCTTGACTTGACATCACAAAAAATTCCGCTAGTTGATATCCTTCTATGGAATGCTGTTAACTTCTGTTCTTCTATCGTACCCCATAATACTGGCTCACCACGTATGTTAAAACTAGTTTCTTTGTAGACACTTATATTAATATACGTTTTCTATAACAGGCCACACAGACCATCACTTCTGCTACTATGAAGAAAATTCGTTACAACTGTTCTGTTAGAGTTTCTGTTATAGTTGCCACTTCTGTTGGTGTTGAATGTTTGTGGTGGGTGGCACGGTTAGACAAAGTTAATACAATTGCTGATGAATACGATCAGCCTTGGTCTGGCTTACAGGTGGCCGACAGGTGTGTAAATATGTATATATATATAGGCGAATGTCATGGGTATTTTAGGTTTGTTTACATTCTGTAATCACCCACACCACAGTAACGTTGGGTCTGGAATAGACCAACTAGTTTTAACTTATACACAGTTTATTGTACACAGCAACATCAACATCACAGACGGTACATTGTCACAGGTTACTACAGCGTACAAAAAATCCATGGCGAATAGGTTGCAGGACATTAGAAACTCATAATAGATCGTGTAAGTAAATATCCATCAGAAAAAGGATTGCATACATTGCAATGTGGTTGTTCGTCCATCACGGGTGATGAAGACCACTCTGTTCATCCAATTATTTAGGAATATGTTAGGTTAGTCTATGGGTACGAAGGTGACTGATGAGCCCGATGCGGGCCTGGAAAGATCTCGGACAGTGTGGGCAGGGAATGTTTGCTTCATGTGAAGGTTTTATTTCACGGTCCTTTCTAGCTTGTCTCCGCTGTTCCGCTGCTGCTCTTCTGGATGATTCGCATGCCACTGCACCTTTACGAATAGATGTGCGCCAAGCAGTTCGGTCTTGCGCAGCAGCTTCCCATGTGTAAGGGTTTATGTCAAAGGTTTTCAATGACGTCTTTAACGTGTCTTTGAAGCGCTTCTTTTGGCCACCATGGGAGCGTTTACCCTTCTGTATCTCACCATAAAAGAGTATCTTTGGCAGTCGATGGTCTGGCATGCGGACTACATGACCTGCCCAGCGAATCTGTGACTGCTTCAGAATAGTATCAATACTAGGGATACCAGCTCTGTCAAGAACGGCGGTATCCGGGATCTTGTCTTGCCATTTGATGTTCATTATCCTCCTGAGACAGACTGTATGGAAGTGGTTTAGCTTCTTTACGTGGCGCCTGTATACAGTCCATGTTTCACTTGCATATAGCAGCACTGGAAGCACCGCAGCTCTGTACACCTTCAGCTTTGTCTGTAGACTAATGCCACTTCGATGCCAAACGTTGGTGTATAATCTGCCAAATGTGCTGCTGGCTTTGGAGATCCTGGTGTTCACCTCATCATCAATGACAATGTTCTGGGATAGTGTGCTACCAAGGTATGTGAATCTGTTCACAACATTCAGTTTCTCACCATTAACCTTGATGATTGGCTCAGTATAAACTGTGCCAGGAGCTGGTTGGTACATAATTTCTGTTTTCTTCGTGTTGATGGTAAGCCCAAAGTTGGCGCAGGCTTCGGAGAATCTATCCACACTATGCTGCAGATCAGCCTCTGCGCCAGCATTGAGGGCACAATCATCAGCAAACAGAAGATCTCTGATGGTGTGTGATTTGACCTTGGTTTTTGCTTGAAGTCTCCTAAGGTTAAACAATTTTCCATCAATACGATAACTAATGTCGATTCCTGTGTCCCCGTCTCTAAAAGCATCAGTCAGCATAGCAGAAAACATGATACTGAACAGAGTCGGTGCAAGTACGCACCCTTGTTTAACTCCATTTGAGACGGGGAAAGGCTCTGATAGCTCACCGTTTTCCTGAACTCTATAGCCTGCATTCCATCATGCAGTTGCTGCACTATTGTGATAAATTTCATTGGGCAGCCATATTTTGCCATAATCTTCCATAGATCCTCTCTACTGACCGTGTCGAACGCCTTTGTCAAGTCGATGAACGCTGTGTACAGGTCACAGTGTTGTTCTTGGCATTTTTCTTGTAGCTGTCTTGCAGCGAATACCATATCTGTGGTTCCACGTTCTTTCCGGAATCCACACTGACTTTCAGGTAAAAGACCTTTGTCAAGATGAGCCGTAAGGCGATTCAAAAGGATTCTGGCGAATATCTTCCCAGCGATTGATAAAAGAGAGATGCCTCGATGATTGTTACAGTCTTGGCGATTACCTTTACGTTTATATAGATGTATAATTGACGCATCTTTGAGATCGTGTGGGATGGTTTCACTCTGCCACATTTGCTGGAAGATCATGTGAAGTTTCTCTATCAGAACTGCACCGCAATCTTTATAAACCTCAACAGGAATTGAATCGGAGCCGGGGGCCTTTCCACTAGACAGTTGACGAATCGCTTTCTTAGTTTACTCCAGAGTTGGTACATCATCTAATGCTTCATGTATAGGAATTTGGGGCAGGCGGATGATGGCTTCGTCGTTAATAGATGATGGCTGGTTCAGAATATTATTAAAATGTTCAGCCCAGCGTTGGAGCATTTTTTCCTTGTCTGTAATTAGTGTTTTTCCATCTGCATTCAGGAGGGGAAATGATCCTGATGATGTTGGACCATAGACCGCTTTGAGTGCAAGGTAAAAATTTTTCAAGTCATGGCTGTCAGCAAAGCCTTGGAGCTCATCTGCTTTATTACTCAGCCATGAATCCCGCATCTGGCGTAGTTAATGTTGGACGATTCTACGCATGTTGTTGAAAGCGTCTTTCTTGGATGTAGATTTTGGATCATTTAAATATGCTTTATGGAGATGGTGTTTCTCAGCCAACATCTGCTTTATATCATCTGAGTTCTCATCAAACCAGTCATTTTGTTTCTTGATGGAAGGACCCAGGACCTCTGTAGCAGTGTTGTAGATCTGCTCACTTAGGGCTGCCCAATTTGCTTCCACACTTTGGCCGTCTAGCGAGATAGATTTGAGACGGTCTTCTAAGGTGTCAGTAAATGACTGTTTGATTTTTGTCTTCTTTAGTTTGGTGACATCCAGCCTCTTTTGAGTTTTCTTCTCCTGAGGGCGCCTGGCTGGTTGGATACGAATTTTAAGTTTAGATACAATGAGGCGATGATCAGTCCAACATTCGGCACCACACATGGACTTGGTCACCCGGACATCTTGCCTGTACTTCTTCCTAACAATTACATAGACAATTAAGTGCCAATGCTTTAAGCGAGGGTGCATCCAGGAGGTCCTGTTGCGGGTAGGAAGTCGAAAAATGGTGTTGGTGACAAGGAGGTCATGTTCTGCGCAAGTCTGGAGGAGAAGAAGTCCATTGCTGTTACAGCGACCCACGCCGTACCTTCCAATAGTGCCATTCCAGGAGATGTTATCTGAGCCTACTCTTGCATTAAAGTCACCAAGAATGATGAGCTTATCTGCTTTAGGAACCGATGCAATAACTGCATGTAGTTCTTCGTAAAACTTATCTTTGACGTCATCCTGGTTTGTCATTGTTGGTGCATACGCGCTAATGATGGTGGCATGTTTTCTTCCATAGAACAGGGGGATCTTGACCGTCATCAGTCGGTCATTTATTCCCTTTAGGGGCCCCACTAACTTGCTGACAATTGCTGTTTTGATTGCAAATCCAACCCCTGCTTCTCGTCTTTCTTCAGTTCCTCTTCCGCTCCAAAAGAATGTATAACCTGCACCCTTTTCGCAAAGTTGGCCCTCACCTGCAAGTCGAGTTTCACTCAGTGCTGCTATGCCAATGTTGTACCTGGCCAGTTCTCTCCCAATCAGGGCAGTTCGTCTCTCAGGTCTGTTTGCTTTAAAGTCTTTGTCAAGGAGAGTGCGCACATTCCATGCGCCTAGAATGAGGGGGAAAATCTGTCCTTTCTTTTTCTTATATGTCGCCCGCCGAAGTAGGGTACCCACCAACGGCGGTAAGCTGGTTAGGTAATGGTGGAGCAGGCAATGTTTAGGGTACCTTTTCTAGCCCCTTCCTCATGCCATGGAGGTGAGCAGTGCTTTCCTAAAGAGGGCTGCTCAGTCACTCAGGGGGCTGCCGAATCCCACTGCTGCTCCGATCAGTGGAAGACGGCCATATGGCCTGAGCCGTTTGTGTGTAGGTCTGCGACTACGACTGCCAGCGTACCCACGCCTGCCGCTTCGCCGCTCGCCCATCGCCACAGGACTTGTTGTGAGTGGACGGATGAATGGATGAATGGATGAAAGAGTGACTTGCGTGGTGATTTGGATTAAAGTGAGGAAGAGTTGCGCAATTCGTCGACCTCACTCTCTCGCCTGGGTCCATCTCAATCCAGTGGCAAGACAAGTCAAGACGACTGGAGATGAAGTCAGGTGCAGTGGATGACCAGGGCTTTCTACGTGCCTCGTCGTGCTCCTTACGCTCCACAGCGCGTTGCTGGTAATCGCCGTCATGCCCGTTGAACAAACAGGTGGTTTCTTCCGCGCAGTCTATCGAATCCAGTCTTCGCATGCATGGGTAGGCAGACCCTAACTCACCGAAGGTTTATAACCATTCGGCTACCCTCACCTAGTTTAGCCGGCCTGTCAAAGCCGTTGCCCGGGGCGTGGCCGCTGTCGCATGCTGACAGCTACGAGGAGCCACAGGTGAGAGCTGGATGCCAGGTTTGGACCAAAGGTGGCCGAGCTGCCCTGAAAAGGGCATGACAGCTCCTTCACCAGAGGTACTACCAATTCCTGACTTCCCAACACCCCCCACATTGCAATACTAGGTACATTAATATCCATATGAAAGAACATCCATCAGAAAAAGGATTGCATACATTGCAATACTAGGTACATCATATGAGCCAACGTAATCCATGGCATTAGAATAATAAATCTTGGAAAAAACTCTTCACTTCAATAATATACTCTAGTCACACTAGCGAGACAAACAACCGACTCGAAGCCCTGCCAGATACCTAATGACTGAGATTATAGTTTCTCAGTACAACTCAGTAAAGTCGCTCGTGCGCGAACTAACTGCTTGACATCTGAGCTCAGCTCATCCGTCTCTCCCCCCAAACTACTACTAAGAATATTCGAACAGTTTCTTTATTTTTTTTTTTTTAAAAACTAACACAGACTCAGTTGTGCTATGTTCCAAAATAATCGTACACAAAGTACCCAAATAAAAAAATCTACTCATTACTTTAAACGTGCTTGCAAACCAAAAACACTGGCTAACAAAAAAAAAAATGTTTTTTTCTTTCTCTAACATTTCTATGTTTTTCTGGTCAATTTTAATGCGCTGTTTTTAAATCTGCAAACCGTTTTTCTCTATCAGGTCGGGATCTCTAGAAATACGCAATTGAAGTTTTTTAACAACGCATACAGTTTTACAACATCATTCGTACAAGAAGTATAACAGTTATGTAGGCTTGAATTTCTTTGCAGTCGACTTTCGTCGGTGAATGGCATGTGGTACATCGCCATGAAGCATCCAACAATAATCGGCAAGCATGGTCACACTCCACCGTCCTTGATAACGTGACTCCATTACGGCGATATCTTGATGGAATCGTTCTCCATGTTCATCGCTGACTTCGCCAAGGTTGTCAGGAAAAAAGTCAAGATGCGAATCGAGCAAATGGATTTTGAGGGACATGTTTCAGCCCGTAATTCTGTATGCATCTATGCACTGCTTAACAATATGCACATAGTCGACAGATTTGTGATTTCCCAGAAAGTTATCGACGATCGATTTGAATGTCATCCATGCGCGAAGTTCACTACCATGTAACAAGTTCTCGAAATGTTTGTCTGCAATAACGTTCCTAATCTGAGGTCCTACAAAGATACCTTCCTTTATCTTTGCATCGCTAACTTGAGGAAACTTTTCTCGAAGATAAGTGAAAGCTTTGCTCGTTTTATCTAACGCTTTTACGAAATTCTTCATGAGCCCCAACTGTATATGTAACGGTGGTAAAATGATGCTGTCTTTGTTAACTAATGGCTCGTGTATTACATTTTTATGCCCGAGCTGCATACGATCCCTGATAGGCCACACCTTTCTTGCATAATGTTCCTGTCTGTTGCGGCTGTCCCATTCACATAGGAAGCAACAAAATTTAGTATACCCAGTCTGCATGCTCGTGAGAATTGCAATAACCTTTAGGTCTCCACAAATCCGCCATTGTACTTTATTTTTGCCAAAAGTATAGCCATATTGTCATAAGTTTCTTTCATATGAACAGAGTAGGCGACTGGAATTGATGAAAATAAATTTCCGTTATGCAATAACACGGCTTTTAGACTAGTCTTGGAAGAGTCGATGAAAAGTCGCCATTCGTTGACTATGTGCTCATGACCGAGATGCACCATTAGACCTATTACATCTTTGCAATAGCAAATGTCATCATCCATCTCAAAGTATTGAACAAGTTCTCTGTGTCTATGACGAAATTTAGATATCGGAGTATTGGGCGCTAAAAGATTCCATTCTTTGAGTCGCGAACCGAGTAATTCCGCTTGTCCTTTGGTAAGAGCGAGATCACGTATTAGATCTGACAGTTCTGAATGGTTATTTAAGTGAACACCATCATTCACCGGTATATAATCCGAGTCAGAATTAGTTTCTAAAGCAGGTAAACTATCACTTTCTGATGGTTCATTCACGTCTAACAGATATTGTTCTGGTGGAACTGGGATCGGACACGTGATTGGATCATGAGGCACTGGTTTCAAAACCGATTCAATATTTGGATAAACCACAGACTTTCTAGTTTTAAAAGTGAAACCATGGATATTTGTCAAGCAGAAGTAACAATCAATAGCGTGATTTGTCGGTTCACGCCATATTACTGGCACTCCAAAAGGCATCGACTTATGCTTCGGCGATTTTCGTAACCAACCTGCCAATGTATTTGCACAAGTCGAACAAACTGCATTTAGCTTCCAAGATTTATTTGCATCATCAACTTTCGAATCGAAATAAAGTTCATATTCTTTCTTTAGTAATGGTGTAAAGTTTTTCTGGTGAACACGATCGGTAAAATATCCGCACACGTAACAGAACAGATCAGCCGAATTTCTACAACTTCTAGAAGCCATATTTCGCTCAGAATTATTTCAAAATACAGTAACTATTTGAAAAATAGCGTAACATATGTCATGCATCTTTTAGCAGTATAAAAAGTGGAATTATTTTGCATTTTATTAATTTTTAATAAGTTATAGAGTAAAAATGAAACGGAGCAAATAACGGTTTCCCAAAAATATATTTATTCACAAATATCTTAAGAACCCGATGTGATAGAGATAAACGGATTTCAAATTTGAAATCAGCGCAAGAAACTGACCTAAGAACACGTATTCTTATATGAGAAAGAAAAATGTTGTTTGTCAGTGTAATTAGAACTGTTGGATGAGGCGTGGTAATGGTAATTGTTCAATTCCAACTCAAATTTGGTCGTGCTTGAGCAAGCCGTTCTGTCTCTATCACTCTCGTAAGATGATTTTTTTTAATATATGTATGTGAAAGCACATAATTTTTTGTCGACTTAGGAAATACATGGTTTGATGTCGGGTGGCAGTCTTGACATGACTCTAATCGAGCATATTTAGGGAAGAAAGGGTTATCCCTTAAAACGTAATCGCAATCCTAAACAGGCCTCACGCTTTATGAAGGAAACAGCGTGGTTATATGAGAGCAAATGAAGTATAAGTAGTAGAAGGCAACGTAATCTTGACGAGTGGCTACGATCATACGCTTCGGAAATCATTGATGGGCAGTAAACAGTTGTTCTTACCCCCGTTTTTTAAAAATGACCGCGTAGAGAAAGCCAAGTTAACATAAAAAGGTAAAAGAGGTGCAATAGCAGATACTTTCTTGGGTTGGAGGAGGGGGTGAGTGGTGGTTTGAAGCTATTAAGATTTCATTAATGCTTGATCTCAAAACGAGAACAGAAGTCGAGCTCTCAGAGAGGACTTCTGTTGAATGGTGTTGGGGTAAACATTCTCATGTGCCCATCATAGAAGTCGAACTGAATATTTACTGTCACTTGTGATTCAGAGCTTCTATTCTTCGTGTTATCTTTTTCTTGTCCCTTGTTTTCTCTTTATGGAACAAAGAACCAGCACTGTAGCTGGAATCCTGCATGAAAACTTTGGTGTCTTCTTACAGCGGTAGTTTCTATAGCAACGATTGTTTACATAAGTTGATTTTTATCAATAATCCTATAATTTACTTTTTCTCTTTACTTTTCATGATAGCAATCTTGGAGTTTTGATATATTCCACTTGTTTCACAAAATTATTTAAATGTGGTTTTTTTTCAAAAAATTATTTAAATGTGGTATTTTTCTTTTCTTTCCGGTAATTATTCATTATATCTTGAAATGCAGTTTCACGTTTTACTTTTGTTTGCAATAATTTTGCAATTTCGTTTTGTGACCGTATGGCCTACTACCTCAGCATTATACGTGCTATTAGTCAAAACTAAATTGATGTAGAACAAGAAACGCAAACACTGCGTTTTCTCACAAAACACCGTAATAAAAAAATAATAATAAGTTATACGATTCTAAAAGTAGATAACGGTATCTTTAAGACAACGCAGTGACGTCAATGGGAATAGCCAAGTTGTCTACGGAACAGCACAGCCGTGCCCAAAGAAATAAAGTTAATACATTTTAGTTGCACCAATCGAAACCATCGACGGTGGCAAGAACCCACACCACCTTCCAGCTAGCTAATATTTGTAAGAATACGAAGGACAAGTCCTGATAGAAAACCTTCGGCGAAGGTTGTGTCTGTACATGTGTGTTGGGGAGCCATGTTTGAGCCATCTCATCTATACAGAACAACCAAGGCATTTCTAAGTTTTTGATTCTTGAAGATCTTCAAAATGAAGTTAGATTGTGATAAAGTTTAATGCTATTATTCACAGAACAGAGTAACGGCAGTCGCTATATTCTGAACTAGGAGTAAGATAGTAACTGAAGTAAGTACCTCTCGATTCTCAGTCAACAGCTAGAGTTTATTGTATTATGGGAAGAACCCGAAGAACTGCTATAAATCAGGTGTAAGGATAGAAGCTGGAGAAACATTAAATTTAGTTAAGAAAACAGAGGCTCAACTACGTTATGGAAAAGAAGGTTGAGGTAACCTAGGTTATGAAGCCACACATGATTTTTGTACCTCACACGCTTGAAGGGAGAGACGGAAGAATACTCGTGCATATAGAAACCACCTTCAATGAAGGAAATTGATTTGGTACCAGCTGCATTTGTTCATTATGTTTCATGTAAATAAACTATTTTATTTGACCCGGCTGAATTATGCAGATCTTGTAAAGTTGAGTTCAAAGTTACAGTTCTACTAATTAGTACACCACAATAGCACACAATAACAACTATCGAGAGACGAACGAACCTGTTGCACATCTACAAGAATAAAAATCTCTAGCGGACGGCTAGTAAACTAACTTGTCAGATAGTAAGAAGCAATACTGTACCTGCAAACTGTCACACTGAATTTACACAGAAGTGACCCGATCATTAAAGACGTACCCACGGACACATAATAAGTAAATAGCGCGGTCACATATCTATTAAATGGTGCTGTGACCATCTCTCGAGGTGCACCCATAACAGAGGAAGACGACGATACCTATGCTAGATATATAAGAAGAGCACCCATAACAGAAGAACGACCTCAACGGAACTTGTTGAAATATTGAAATGTATCCTAATCATGACCAAGCACTTCAACAACAACAAATATTGACATTTTTGGGCTGTGCAGTGGCATCTCAAGGAATTGAACGACACTTAGTTGGCATTTTTGTTGATGGCCTCTACTTAGATAATCTCAAGCTCCATCTGATCCTCAAAGACACCAAGACTATAATCGAAACAATACAAGCAGCGGTTACGGACGACAACGTCCACAAGAGATTTACACAAAAGATAGATAGAGAGCCCAGGTTCGAACCACATCCTGAAAACGACCCCATGGAAATTGGTCATTCTCGTCAACAGTGGAGATGGAATGACAGTCAACAAAATCACTACTACCACAGACAGGACCACCAACAACACGATATAGAAATACTGATTATACACCGCCACCCAGATCACAACAGATTCGTAATGTATCCCAGATACATTGCTACAACTGCGGCAAACCAAACCATATTGCCAGGGCATGTCAATCAAGACCTACAGCAATAACTACGGAGGACACTAATATAGTGGAAATAACCCAGGTTCTCAAAGGAACGCCTCTTATGACAATGGCAACGGAAGACAATTCCAACAACAACCATGGAATCCCAGACAACGACAACAGTTCCATGCTTCACAGGGTACGAGTTTCTCCAAAATGACCAAACATCACGTAACCAGGGAAACGGTCCAGTCATGCTCTAGGTAAGATGAGTAGTCATGACAACCACAGAGAGTACAACACCTATAACTCTGACAATAGGTCTCTCACCCTGAGGAAATGAAACCATCCACAGCAAGAGCAGATCAAATTTATGAAGGTACAAACATAGAACAAAATAAAATAAATTTACACCATTATCCCAGTTCATGTTTGATTAATATCCAGAACAAAAACTGCATGGCAGTCATTGACACTGGCGCCTCTGTTAGCCTGATCCGAGAGCAGTTTTGCAAACAAATAAAGAAGTCAGTCAGGTTTCAGCACTCAGTCACTCAAATGGCTTCAGTGACGGGCCAAGACCTACAATCATTAGGAACAGCTCACGTTACCTTTCGAATTGGAACACAGACGATTACTCATCCTTTTATCTTCACCAGAGGGATGTCCCGTAATCTTATTTTAGGCCGAGATTTCCTTGCGATTCATAAAGCTAGAATTTATTTTGACTTGCATCAGATCATAATTCATGACGAGTATGTGGCGTTACAAGATGACATCTACATATCGTCATTAGTCCGTCTCACTGCACCAGTTACCATCGCTCCAATTGTCCTAATTATTGCGAAAGGGAGAGTGAAGTCTTCCCAATATGTTAAACCGGGACAAACTGTACAGATTCTTTCCTTGCCAGAAGAAGACATTAATGACGACCCGCTGCTGGTCCTCACAGAAGGCATTGTAGAGATCACAAGCACAATAGACTTCCCAATTATGCTAGTGAATACTTCGGGAAAATCTACTACACTATCACGAGGAGCAATAGTATCGCAAGTACAGTTATCGTCCTTACGAAATGCAAAGCAATCAGGAAACAAAAATGCAGGACAGAGTCAAACCAGTCAGTCTACCGCCCAATGTCTGCCCCACTCAGCTCCCCACGCTCCCCAGCTGACTCTTCTACAAACTGGAATAATCACTATGTACCGAGGACCGATACAAGCGTTTACCTAACGGAGAATAGAGCTACAGTTTCAGTACACAACAGGGACACAACTACCAAAACGAAGACGGAAAATAGTAATGCGGTGTCACGAAGAAACAAAGAAGCAGGAACGAACTTCTCACAGGAATAACATGAGAGTCTACCCGCACTACACAGGAACAGTGCATCGGTGTCCGCAACGAAGTTCACATGATCACATCACTCCCCACCCCTTCATCAGCCCCAACATACTCACCGCGCGGCCCTGTCGCGCAAACCCAGTGATTATGTGAAGCAAACATTTGATGATAGAAGAAGACATAACATCGAACACAGAGGGCAAGCCATCAGGAAGCCAACTACAGAACACCTCTTACCTGGAGGATATCCAAGGGTGACGGGAAAGAACACATCGACCATGGAAGGAACGGGACAATGCAATATGCTGATATAGTCGACCAAGGTATCTTAAGAGAAGTATAAAAGACGGACATTCTAAGTTTGCACACCACAGGAACACACAGGAGGCGTGAGTATAAATGCGGTAAATACAAATGGCATAATTTGCTATTCAAGAGACAGACACTTTTCCATAACAGGCGATTACAGACTGTTTCATCCCATACGATGACAGGAATTACAAGCAGAATTAATACAATTCACAACGCTGGCGTAATTACAGAAACCCAAATCTACGAGCAGAGGTTCAGACATACCAAAGACAAAATAATCAAGAATACCAGTCCACAACACAGAGATACAGCCATAGTGGAAGAGAGAATAACCAAGCACAGCCACCCACACATGAAGAGAGGAAGACACGAGGTAATGAGAAGGATGGAGTCTCACAGTTATTGGACACACTAAACGCTGGTGCAGAACACAAGGCAAGGCTCACCAGATTCGTCATAAAACATCAAGACGTATTTGCCTTGAATGATATGGAACTTGACCGAACGGATACCGTCGTAATGGAAATACCAACTACCACCTAGGAACCTATACACCTCAAGCCTTACCACACCCTACTTAAGAATCGGGAAATTGTAGAGCGATCGATCAATGAAATGTTAGCCGCTGGGATTCGGACAGATCACTAGCCCCTGGTTAACTGGCTTACGAAAACCCAGGATGCACTATGGTACGAGCGAGTGGAGAGCACAGACCTATACAGTGGCCTTCTGACGAGAATCAGATCCCATAGGCGCCAGTGTTTGGATCGTGGGTGTCTCCATGACACCTTATGCTGGGGTTTTATCTGAAAGTAGGTGTTGGTCACGCAACGGTCATGATGGACACACAACTCCAAGAGCCGTTGTCCATTTTCGTTTATCTTGCTAATACCAAACCTGCCAGGACATGAAGGCCATGAAATATTATGGGCACCCACACTAGCGTTAAAGTCACCAAGGAAAACAAGCTGTTCTTGCCTACGTGTGCTTTTGATGACTGCTGCTAGATTCTCGTAGAACTCGTCTTAAGCTTCTGAAGCAGAGTACAGAGTAGGAGCATACACACTGACAAGGGTGATGGGACCTGCGCTAGTTTGCAGGAGGAGCGTTAACAGGCGTTCCGATCCATTCTCGCCCGGTTCAACCATTTTAGTTTGCGATTGTTTTAACCGTAAAACCATTTCCGTGTTCTCTAGTTTTATTAAGGTCTTTCCCTTGCCAATAAAATGTGTAGTCCTTCTCGCTCACTATCCCAGAGCCTGCCAGGCTCGTTTACTGAAGTGCAGCTAAATCCGCCTGAAGTAGTTTAAGTTCGTCATTAATTATGGTGGATTCCTGACATCGTTTATGTCCAGTAGGTTTTCGGATAATCCAGTCAACACAGTCCGGACGTTCCAGCATCCCAATCTGATAGGTTGTTTATTTCTATTACTTCTTGTTTTTTTTATAATTGCTTGGTGCAAAGATGTCTATTTAGAGTTCGGGTTTGACCTTAATCTTCATGAACCCAATGGGTAAAGAAGACAGTGGCGGGACAACACCTAATTGATTGGGAGCTGCTCATCTTGAAGCGGGCGGTAGCTGTCCAGTGAGATCCTAGAACCCCTTTCACTGTCGGAAGTAGGCACTGGCGCCATGCCCTGCGCCAATTGGACAAAATGCTTAAAGCCGGTAACTGCTACTTCCGGTGGTCTGCCGACACCTATGGGGTGAAGTTGGAGCGTCCTCTCCAGGGCGCGAGCTTGGGCACAGTTATATGGAGATCAAGCTGTTGCCAATGCAGCATGTTTCCCCTCTCCACGCAGCCAGTAGATCCAAAGGATATATCCGTTATTCGTGGGATTTGCTTAACTAGAAAGCTGTACAAAGACATTTATCATAAGTGAAATATTTTTCTTGAAATGACTACAAAGTCATTGGTACTAGAAATGCTAAACCATAAGGAAGGATAATAATTGTATATCTACTAGAACGAGAAATAAGTCAGCTTACGTCCCTTTAGGCAGACTGCTTAACTTATGAACCTTCAGCATTTTCAAATAAGAGAGAACCACTGCATCTGAAACTGACATTACAAATTGAAACAGTAGGGAAGCCATATACCACCTATATACCTTACCATGAATGTCCATGAACTGTATTTGTAAAGAAATAGGAAGAAGGAAGGAATTATTTTATCTTGGGATGTACTCCAAATTGTTACAAAGGGAGACGATAAGATGCAGAGCAAACTGCGTATAATTAATATATGAAAGATCCAAGGACATGGAATGAATCCATTTCCATGTTTGCTATCGCAATGTCTAAATGTCGTGTTGTTCAAGTTCTAGTTATTGAAGACAATATTCGTAATGCTCCTGTGCTCGTCAAGTTTTTATTATTGTGATATAAGTGTGGAAAATCAGTCGTGATTGTGCACGTCAACATGATTTAGTGCCTCTGTCTATCACTTCCACTAACACGTAGCAGCATTCTCATCCGGAAGAACGAACCTGCTGGGTTGTCGCATAACACACAACGCTAGAGATTTCCACTATACGATCAAAACACGTGCCTCGCCATTAAAAAAAAATTCAATACAAACACTAGAAACAAACATTACAAACAGTTCGAATCACTTTGAACATCGCACAATTGTCAAATCAACAACAGACAAATTCAACACGTTTATTTACAAACAAGCAAGGGTCACTGCTACAACAGCTGCTCGATGCTAAAGCATATCGGTAAATGAGACTTTACTAACGTACTTTTTACCTTTTTTTTCCACCACTGCCGTGAAGCGTAGTGGGGAGCTGACATTTTCGATCTTGAGCCAAGTGTGTGGCGTTGGCTACTCTGAGCCCCTAATGCTGTAGGATGTTTGTGGCTACTCTGAGACCATGTTGTTGTAGGATGTTTGTGGCTACTCTGAGCCACTGTTGTTGTCGGATGTTTGTGGCTACTCTGAGCCCATGTTGTTGTAGGATGTTTGTGGCTACTCTGAGTCCCTGTTGTTGTACGATGTTTGTGGCTACTCTGAGCCCCTGTTGTGGTAGAATGTTTGTGGCTACTCTGCGCCCCTGCTGATGTAGGATGTTTGTGGCTACCCTGAGCCTCTGTTGTTGTAGGATGTTTGTGGCTACTTTAAGCCCCTGCTGTTGAAGGATTTTTGTGGCTACTCTGAGCCCCTGTTGTTGTAGGTTGTCTGTGGCTTCTCTGAGCCAATGTTGTTGTAGGTTGTCTGTGGCTACTCTGAGCCCATGTTGTTATAAAATGTTTGTGGCTACTCTGAGGCCCTGTTGTTGTAGGATGTTTGTGGCTACTCTGAGCCCCTGTTGTTGTAGGATGTTTGTGGATACTCTGAGCCCTGTTGTTGTAGGATGTTTGTGGCTATTCTGAGCCCCTATTGTTGTAGGATGCTTGTGGCTATTCTGAGCCCCTGTTGTTGTTGGATGCTTGTGGCAACTCTGAGCCGCTAATGTTGTAGGGTGTTTGTGGATACTCTGAGACGCTGTTGTTGTAAGATGTTTGTGACTACTCTGAGCCCCTGTTGCTGTAGGATGCTTATGGCTACTCTGAGCCCTAATGTTGTAGGATGTTTGTGGCTACTCTGAGCCCCTGTTGTTGTAGGATGTTTGTGGCTACTCTGAGCCCCTGTTGTTCTAGGATGTTTGTGGCTACTTTACGCCCCTGTTGTTGTAGGATGCTTGTGGCTAATCTGAGCCAATGTTGTTGTAAGATGTTTGTGGCTACTCTGAGCCTCTGTTGTTGAAGGATGCTTGCGGCTACTCTGAGCCCCCAATGTTGTAGGATGTTTGTGGATACTCTGAGCTCCTGTTGTTGTAGGATGTTTGTGGCTTCTTTGAGCCAATGTTGTTGTAGGATGTTTGTGGCTACTCTGAGCCCCTGTTGTTGTAGGATGCTTGTGGCTTTTCTGAGCCCCTAATGTTGCAGGATGTTTGTGGCTACTCTGAGCCCCTGTTGTTGTAGGATGTTTGTGGCTATTCTGAGCTCCTATTGTTGTAGGATGCTTGTGGCTATTCTGAGCTCCTGTTGTTGTAGGATGCTTGTGGATACTCTGAGCCCCTAAAAGTGTAGGATGTTTGTGGATACTCTGAGACGCTGTTGTTGTAAGATGTTTGTGACTACTCTGAGCCACTGTTGCTGTAGGATGTTTGTGGCTACTCTGAGCCCCCGTTGTTGTATGATGTTTGTAGCTACTCTAATCCAATGTTGTTATAGGATGTTTATGGCTACTTTGAGCCCTGTTGTTGTAGGATGTCTGTGGCTACTCTGAGACCATGTTGTTGTAGGATGTTTGTGGCTACTCTGAGCCCTTGTTGTTCTAGGATGTTTGTGGCTACTCTGAGTCCTAATGCTGTAGGATGTTTGTAGCTACGCTGAGACCATGTTGTTGTAGGATGTTTGTGGCTACTCAAAGCCATTGTTGTTGTCGGATGTTTGTGGCTACTCTGAGCCAATGTTGTTGTAAGATGCTTGTGGCTACTCTGAGATCCTGTTGTTGTAGAATGCTTGTGGCTACTCTGAGCCCCTAATGTTGTAAGATGTTTATGGCTACTCTGAACCCCTGTTGTTGTAGAATGTTTGTGGCTACTCTGAGCCCTAATGTTGTAGGATGTTTGTGGCTACACTGAGACGCTGTTGTTATACGATTTTTATGGCTTCTCTGAGCCCTGTTGTTGTAGAACGTTTGTGGCTACTCTGAGACCATGTTGTTGTAGGATGTTTGTTGCTACTCTGACCCCCTGTTGTTGTAGGATGTCTGTGGCCACTCTGAGCCCCTGTTGTTGCATGATGTTTGAGGCTACTCTGAGCCCATGTTGTTGTAGAATGTTTGTAGCTACTCTGAGCCCCTGTTGTTGTAGGATGTTTGTAGCTACTCTGAGCCCCTAATGTTGTAAGATGTTTGTGGCTACTCTAAGACGCTGTTGTTGTAGGATTTTTGTGGCTACTCTAAGCCCCTGTTGTTGTAGGGTGTTTGTGGCTACACTGAGCTCATGTTGTTGTAAAATATTTGTGGCTACTCCGAGCCCCTGTTGTTGTTGTAGGATGTTTGAGGCTACTCTGAGCCCCTGTTGTTGTAGGATGTTTGTGGCTACTCTGAGTTTATGTTGTTGTAGGATGTTTGTGCCTACCCTGAGCCCCTGTTTTTGTAGGATAATTGTGGCTACTCTGAGCCCTGCTGTTGTAGGATTTTGAGTGCTACTCCGAGCCCCTGTTGTTGTAGGATGTCTGAGGCTACTCTGAGCCCTTGTTGTTGTAGGATATTTGTGGCTACTCTGAGCCCATATTGTTGTAGGATGTTTGTGACTACTCTGAGCCCTGTTTTTGTAGGATGTTTGTGGCTACTCTGAGCCCCTGTTGTGGTAGGATGTCTGTGGCTACTCTGAGCCCCTAATGTTGAAGGATGTTTGTGGCTACTCTGAGCCCCTGTTGTTGTAAGATGTTTGTGGCTACTCTGAGCCCATGTTGTTGTAGGATGTTTGTGGCTACTCTGAGTCCATGTTGTTGTAGGATGTTTGTAGCTACTCTGAGCCCCTGATGTTGTAGGATGTCTGTGGCTACTCTGAGCCCCTGTTGTTGTAGGATGTTTGTGGCTACTCTGATCCCCTGCTGTTGTAGGATTTCTGTGGCTACTCTGAGCCCCTGTTGTTGTAGGATGTTTGTGATGTTTTCTATCCATCAGTCTCTAGGTCTTCCCCATGCACTGAAATCAGAACGTTTCAATAAAACAATGACCTTTAATTATTTTTAGGTTCCCTTTATTAACTGGAGCGGAAAAAACGTGATTCCTGTTTCCCCCTCTTCTCTTCCCCCTCTCTCCTCTTCCCTCCCCCCCCCCCCGTAGTAGGAGTATCGTTCCGCCAGTACATATTACTTTTACTATTCCCATAAAAGAACATTTGAATGAAAAAGGTAATTGTTTTTATCAACAATGTCTTTATCTTTTTTTCTAGTGTTTACAAAAAAAAAGAAATTCCTCTTTAACTTCATTCTGATGTACGAGGCGTGTTCAAATGAAACCCGACCGTGCTGCGCCAAGTGGACATTCGTAGGAGGAGCATGATGACGTCACATCTGACGTAATAAGCACATACGAATGTACAAGTGTGTAAGTGTTCATTCTCCTAGTATTCATTGGTTGTGCTGCAGACCGTTAAAATAATGGCCGGTGTGATAAAGAATCCGTCCAAGGTCGATCAGCGAGTGGTAATTCAGTTCCTAACAGCCGAAGGATGTCGACCAGTCGACATTCATCGCCGAATGAAAGCAGTGTATGGTGACAAAAGTGTGTCTAAGACTACAGATAAATACTGGGCACGAATGTTTCGAGAAGGACGTCAGTTAACGAAAGATCTTCCGCGGCTAGGTCAGGTGCATATTGTTGCGACAGAAGAAGCCATCGCCGAGATTGATGCAGCAATACGGGTGAACCGTCGTCGGAGCTTACGTTCGCTAGCAGAGGAATTCGCGGTGTCTCTTGGGACAGTTCAAATGGTGGTTAGGAAGAAACTGAAGTATCGAAAGGAGTGTTCACAATGGGTCCCACGGATGCTGACCGATCACCATAAGGAATAACGCATGGGGTGGAGTTTGAACCATCTGCTGCGTTACGAAGAGGAGAGTGATGCATCTCTGGTGCGCATAGTGGCAGGCGATGAGTCGTGGTGCCACCACTGTGAGCCGTGCAGCAAATCAGCGAGCATGCAATGGAAACATCCCAGATCACCAAAACCCAAAAAATTCAAGTCACAGATTTCCGCCGGTAAGGTTATGCTGACCTCATTTTTTGACCATGAAGGGCTTCTGTTGGTAGACTTTAAAGAGCCTGGCGTGAACATCAATGCCATCCGCTACAAAGACACTAGACAACCTGCATACAGCCATCAAGAATAAACGGCCCGGCATGCTTTCGCGTGGTGTGATTTTGTTGCACGATAATGCTCGTCCACATGCTTCGTGCAGGAAGCGTTAGCAAGGAAAAGGTGGGAAGTTCTGCCACACCCAGCATACAGCCCCGATCTGTCACCATGTGACTTTCATTTGTTCGGACCCTTAAAAAGTTCTCTAAAGGGACAACGATTCGACTCCGATGCAGACGTCAGAGTCTCGGTGACCAAATGGTTCAATAAGCAACCAAAGTCATTTTTCTCAGACGGCATCCGCCGTCTACCCAAGCAGTGGGATGCGTGTCTGAATGCCTATGGTGACTATTTCTAAAGAACCCCAGTGGGTACTTGCTTCATAACAATTGCTTTATTTAATTCTACTACTCCAGCTGATGTACCTTACATATATTTGTTATAAAGCCACTGGGACGGGTTTCATTTGAACACACCTCGTATATATCAAGCAAACAAAGAAGTTATGCACAGCTGTAAGCATTCGTTGATTCATTTGTAAACCAATGTTTGCAGGCTTTTCTTGATTTCCTGCATTACCTGCACTCATAAGACTTCTGACATGTCTCGAAGTCGATCATAAGTTATTTAATTTGTTAATGGAACGTGTGTGGTTGTTTGCTTTGCCTCTTCACCATACATCAACTCAACCATATCCATACCATACTGATGTCTCAGCATTTGTATGTAGTTTCTTTATTTCGTCTATTCTCAGTGAGCCGCAGTAACTGGTATCCAGTACTGGTTTTTCGTGGAAATAAATCCATGGTCATGAAAGTGTGATACACTTTCAAGTTCTGGCTTGTTTATATGAGTTCAGTACGCTGTCTATCTGTGCTATTTCGCCCCCGCCTCTTTAATGTTGACTCTCCAATTGACAACCTTGTTTATTCCCTAACAGTGCTACTTTTGAAATATGTGAATAAGATATTATAGTTAATTACCAAATATCTCCAGTACACCTGGACAAGATTCTCGTACTCCTTGGATGTTTGTAACCTCAGGTGACAACCTCTGATATACGTTCTTTAAGAATATGGGACGAGCAAAGTTTGGGAGGAGCGGTGCGTTAGAGTTTGTTCAGGCTACGTTCTCATTGTAACTGCTCATCTCAGGACAGTGTATAATGAAATAGTTTTTACATGTGAGTGCTCAGTCAAGACAGTGTACAATGAAATAGTTTTTAGATTTAAGTGCTCACGTCAGGACAGTATATAATGAAATAGATTTTACATGTAAGTGCTCACATCAGGACAGTGTATAATGAAATAGTTTTTACCTGTAAGTGCTCACGTCAGGACAGTGTATAATGAAATAGTTTTTACCTGTAAGTGCTCACGTCAGGACAGTGTATAAGGAAATAGTTTTTACCTGTAAGTGCTCACGTCAGGACAGTATATAATGAAATAGTTTTTAACTGTAAATGCTCACATCAGGACAGTATATAATGAAATAGTTTTTACCTGTAAGTGCTCACGTCAGGACAGTGTATAATGAAATAGTTTTTACCTGTAATATATAAGAGGTAAACAAAATCACATACAATGGTGAGAGCTTTAACGGTAATATATAAGAGGTAAACAAAAACAAATACCATGGTGAGAGCTTTAACGGTAATATATAAGAGGTAAACAAAAACAAATACCATGGTGAGAGCTTTAACGGTAATATATAAGAGGTAAACCGAAACACAAATACCATGGTGAGAGCTGTAACGGTAATGTATAAGAGGTAAACAAAAACACGAATACCATGGAGAGAGCTTTAACGGTAATATATAAGAGGTAAAGAAAACAAATACCATGAAGAGAGCTTTAACGGTAATATATAAGAGGTACAGAACACAAATACCACGGTGAGAGCTTTAACGGTAATATATAAGAGGTAAACAAAAACAAATACCATGGAGAGAGCTTTTACGGTAATATATAAGAGGTAAACAAAAACAAATACCATGGAGAGAGCTTTTAAGGTAATATATAAGAGGTAACACCTCTACACCTCACGGTAGAAGGGGAACGACTAAGTATGATAGGTAATCAAAAACACATACACCATGGCGAGGGCTTTAATGGTAATTTTATCAGAGGTAAGCAAAACACAAATACCATGGAGAGAGCTTTAATAGTAATATATAAGAGGTAAACAAAAACACAAATACCATGGAGAGAGCTTTAATAGTAATATATAAGAGGTAAACAAAAACACAAATACCATGGTAATATGTAAGAAGTACAAAACCTAAATACCATGGAGAGAGCTTTAACGGTAATATATAAGAAGTACAAAACACAAATACCATGGAGAGAGCTTAAACGGTAATATATAAGAAAGACAAAAAACAAATACCACTGAGAGCGCTTTTACTGTAATATATAAGAGGTACAAAACAAAAATACCATTGAGAGAGCTTTAACGGTAATATATAAGAAGTACAAAACAAAATACCATAGAGAGAGCTTTCATAGTAATATATAAGAGGTACAAAACACAAATACCATAGAGAGAGCTTTAACGGTAATATATAAAAAGTACAAAAGACAAATACCATGGAGAGAGGTTAAACGGTAATATATAAGAAGTACTAAAAACAAATACCATGGAGAGAGCTTTTACGGTAATATATAAGAGGTACAAAACACGAATACCACGGAGAGAGCTTAAACGGTAATATATAAGAAGTACAAAACACAAATACCATGGAGAGAGCTTTTACGGTAATATATAAGAAGTACAAAACACAAATACCACGGACAGAGCTTAAACGGTAATATATAAGAAGTACAAAAAAACAAATACCATGGAGTGAGCTTTAATATATAACGGTAATATAAACACATACCATTGAAGAGAGCGTTATGGTATTATACAAGAGGTACAAGGTTCATGGACATCACAGACATGATAATGGTTGAATACATCCGACATCAATAAATCACCAGCAGCTTATACCTCAGAATGCTCATGGTCTGTCAACCTATGTTCTACTGATACTGTAGCTTGGGTACAACCGACTAAGCGCGTCAGGTACCTCTAGCAAACATGCCGCACACAAAGGGTGGGTTCCCAAGTACTTAACAATAGTCTATGACTCCTCTGACCTAACACGTCAGGTACTTCTTCTGATGAAAATGCAGGCCGCAAAAGAGCGGGTTTCTATCATATGGTAACCTCTGGGTTATCTCCGACCAGCAAGGCATCAGTCCATGCCTATATCATACCGCCATACTGTGAGCTCTGGGCTTCTTTTAATCAATTAAAACATATCAGTCTTGGACAGTATATGCTGTACAAATAGCGGATGTCATAAATAATATCATCCATAAACTCTTCTCCTCACAGGGAGAAAATCACCTCAAAATGTCAATCGACTATATATGCTGGCAACAAAATAATCTGCAGTTCTAGGCATAACAATAAAGATTCAAATGGGTATCTTTACCTTGGCAGCATCCTAGAATAATCACAAAATAAACAACACTCGCCATCCTTGGCGCTCAGAATAAACATGGGGAAAAATCACAGACATCTTTGTCACACAGAGGATTTCATTTCCCCATAAATATCGCCAGAGAAAATCTCCGATCTCTTGTCCGCTCAGAAGACCCAGGTAGACTGCCCCGATAGGAAGTCTAACAATCCCCGCTCCAAAATTTAGCGCATGCCCAGTAAGCACTTCACTGAGTAGTGCTAACACACGATCTAGAGCGTTCTCCGAAAAGATCGCTGAAGCGCTCCTTTTATGGAATCTGAATAGCGACTTGGGGAATGTCAACTATTTAAAACATTTCCCTGAACCAGAGCACAATCGATCCTTATAAGGATAGATGAATAAGACAAGGGGGATAACCACAAAATCTAACTTGACTCTAAAAAGTTAACAGCCAGTTCTTTCTCTTTGACCACAAAAAATATCAAACAGGCTGATGTCTATAATATACGCGAAAACTGACAGTAACAGTTTACTGCACCCCCGGGGAAAAAAAATGAACCATTTATTTTTTTTTAAATACATCAATGAGCACGATAAAAGGCTCACAAAGCATGAGTAATGCGCTGATGAAAGGTATCAAAATAAATATAACGCCCTAATGTCATTGATGCTAAATTAACGCACAATGGAGCGTCTGGTGAGAACAAAGATATCTCACAAGAGAAATTATTTTCTCAAAGTATAAACATATCCAGGGAGGAGTTACCAATGCACCCTAAGGTGTCGGCAATGTTACCATGCAAGCAAAAATTACATACATATATCTATATAATACAATATCACCATGTGTAGCAACCATAGCGGAGTCATTACCTTAATGTATTTTTTCCAGTAATTTCCCAAAATACAGTGATACAAAACCATGATTATCTAAAAGGTGTATCATAAATAAATGTAATGTCTTTTAATACAATTATGACAACACACGTATACTAATGTAGACTACATGAAGTTGACATCCGAAGTTTATGACAATACTCCATTCAGGAGGGCACATCTAAAAAAGCGTCTCCAGTGCAAGCATGGACATCATAAGGCATAAATAGAACTCTTTATAGGCTCTTCATAACAGCACTGGTTCGCTGAGAAAAAATACAAATGACACAATTCTATGATAATCGTAGGATGTTATAATATACTATAATTAGTCCTACATTTATACGTATCAAATGTGGCCGTACTAATTTCCGACCTTTATATCGTGATAACCAAACCTTCCTCTGTTATGCCAAAGACGGTAACAGAGAAAGAAATCAATCAATTTATAACCATGAATTCAAGTAAGGTGACAACAAACGTGCTAATATACTGTTATTGTATTGTACTGTCATAAATCTAGACGTGTATTAGGAAATCTAGGACATAAGAGTTAAGTAGAGTCATGTGGGCATCGCGACAGTATGTCTGCCATCACATTATCCGAACCACGGATAGCTCGTACCGTGAAATGAAAAGGTTGAAGAGCGATAGCAGCAAGTCCTTACTCGAGTGGAGCTTTTTGGTCTTGAGCTCTTCCCAACCATAGCTCCTCTAGGACAGAGTAATTCCTTTCTGCCGCACTCTGAATAGCTGTAAGGGGGGCGCTTTTTGGTCGATGGGTTTCGCTACTTCATAAACATTTAGCGCGCCGAGAAGGAATCTTCTTAAGCTAAGTTCAGTCTGAAAAGAATTATCCCAGACCATAGCTAATAATTTTCCATGTTTACTGCAGTTAGTCTAGGACAGAGTAATTCCTTTCTGCCGAACTATTCAGTTTCCATTTGAGAGACATACATGACTTTGAGGCAGGATGCAGGGCAGAGGCTTGCGTATCCTCTTGCATCAGTGCCTATTTGCCCCTACAAAAGATCCCCGACTGCATTGATGAGGAGATTTGAGACTTCTTTTAACAAACTTAGAACCAAATATTACAAAACTACGCAGAACAAAATTAGTAAGTGAATTTTTAATTATCATTATTATCAACAAATAATTTTTCCAATTTTTTCATGTTTAAAGTAGTTACATAAGGAGAAGGTTAAATTCAGATTTAAAGATATATATGCAGATTTAAATGATGATTATGATAGTTATGGAGTTGTAAGGACTAATTTTATATCATTTTCTCCGCCAATTTGTAATTCAACGATAATGAACTTGTGGTGTATATAATTCCGTACTTAAACTCAAATTTAATATAACTATGCTTTTATAAATGTGCTTTCTCTTTTTCTTTATATTATAAGAAAAGATAACTCATTAACTGCATTGCTTTTTTAAAAGTATGGTGGAATATATTTTATGTGTGTGTGTGTGTGTGTGTGTGTTTGTATATACACGATAAAGCGATAAAGAGCAAGGGGGTGTTAAAAGGGTGGGGGGCTTTTTAAAATATTAAATTGCTATCAGTGGTAGGTAGTGTTAAGATAGGAGATGAGAATAATGTCTTAATCTGATCCAATGAAGATTGACATTCTTGGGACCAGTGTACCATATTTGGGGTCCCTTTCTTCAATAAGGTTGAGAGAGGTGCCATGATAGAAGAAAGGTTCGGAATGAATCTTCCGTAGAATTGTATTAATCCTAAGAGACTACGGATCTGCTTCTTCGTCTTAGGAACAGTGATGTTCAGTATCTTGGAAGTGTTGTGGTCCTCAGTACGCAACAGACCATGGCCAACACGGTGACCCAGGAAAGAAATTTCACTAAACCCAACATAGGATTTAAAGGGTTTAGCTGTCAGATTATGATAGCGTAGAGTAGACAACAGTTCATATAAACCCAAATAGTGATCTTCCCAAGAATCACTGAAAATACAGATATCGTCCAAGTATGCAATGACATCTGAACGATATGAAAGAATTGATGCATCATGCGTACGAAAGTAGCTGGGGCATTCATAAGGCCGAAAGGCATGAAGTTCCATTGGAACAAACCCCTAGGTGTTGAGAAAGCAGTAAGAGGTTTGGCGCGTTCAGTGAGAGGAACTTGCCAGTAACCTTTAGACAAGTCGAGTTTGGTAAAGTACCTAGAATTAGAAAGTCTAATAAGTAGATCCTCCAATAACGGCATAGATTCAGCATCGAATTTCGTTACCTGGTTTAGTTTACGGTAATCGACGCAAAGGCGTATGTTATTGTCTTTCTTTTGAACAATAACCATGCCGAAGTGGATGGTTCAATTATTTTCAACTGTATCATATCATCTAATTCTTTCTCGACTTGTTTTTGAAAATGTATAGGGATAGGGTAAGGTCTGACCCTGATAGGATTATTGTCAGTAAGTATTATGTCATGTTTAATGACAGATGTGTGTCCAGGAATGTCCGTAAGAACATCCTGAAATGTTTGTAACATGGAAGAGACCTGTAGCTGTTCCTCAGTAGATAATTTAGGAGAAACTGTAACATTTTTCCATGATTCCATAGAATGAAGTGGAATCATTGGAAGAGGAAGATTAACGTCCGAGAAAGTAGATTCTTCATCCTGTATAACCGACAGAGATGAGTAATGACCATGTGGTGCTATAGGATCGTCCGTCGCCTGAAAAATAGGCTGTAGGTAGTCTGGACGTTCATGAAACTCTGTAAGCATGTTTATATGAAAGTCTTATGCTTTCCGTCTATATCGACAATATAGTCGACATCAGAAATTTTAGAGATAATCACATAAGGACCTTTTCATGCAATTTTCCCTACAAGGGAGCAATACAAGTGCTTTATCGCCAGGACAAAGTTGTCGTAGGCATCTATTTTTATTTGCAAATTGCCTTGCTTTCTCTTTAGCAAATTCAGATACGGAAGTTGCTAATCTGCATGCTTCAATAATTTTCTGCCTGAGAACGATGACATATTCATATGAAGATTGTGTGTCATCACTGATATCATCAGTAGTTATAAGATTGTGAAGCAATGACATGGGGCCGCGTGGTCACGCGCCAAAGACAAGCTCAAAAGGAGAAAACCCTGTATGTTTATTTGGTACCTCTCTATATGCAAAGAGAGCCGCAGGTAAAACCCTGTCCCAATCCTGAGGATGATCCTCAGTTATCTTCCCAAGTAAGTTCTTGAGCGTTCTATTTAGATGCTCGACTAACCCATTAGACATCAGATGATAGATACTACTCAGAGACCGTTTAATATGAAGAGTAGACATCACCTGCGACATAGTGTCAGATATTAATTGGGTGCCATGGTCTGACAAGATTTCTTTGGGAAATCCCAGTCGAGAAAATATCAACCAAAGAGCGTCTGCAATATCGGCAGTAGAAATGCTCTTAAGAGGTATAGCCTCTGGCCAACGTGTACACATGTCAACGCATGTTAGAATAAATTGATGTCCTCTGGCCAACTTGATTTTAAAAGGGCCGATAATATATATTGCCATTTTTTGAAAAGGACGAATAGGAATGTCCGCAGCCTGAATAGGTGCTGTATGGCGAGGACCTCTCGACTTGACTTCTTGACATACTTTGCATGAGCGACAATAAAGACGTATATCTTTATTTACGAATGGCTAAAAGAAGGCCGCCAGAACTCTCGACTTAGTACGGGAAAAAGCCATATGCCCAGCACACTGAGAGTCGTGGGCATGTTGCAGAATTCGAACTCTCATACTTTTAGGCACAAGAATTTGCGAATGCATAGATGTATTCGAATCTTGTACCATACGCACTAGTACACCATTTTTCATAGTGATCCAAGATTTGCGATTTGTGTTCTAATTTGGATCACCATTTTTGACAAGAAGGAAGAATTTTTTTAAAAACGTGTCGTCTTGTTGAAGTTTTATAAAAAAGTCACGCAAAATCACTGAGTGATCATCTTGATTAAGCACTTCATTACTTTCGGACGATGAAGTATGAGGCATATTATGAGCTTGCGCTCTTGTGATAACTGCATTAGCAGTTTGAATATTTTGTTCTTCCCAAGCAGCAATCTGCTGTGGGGTACACTCCTTAACTCCGTGTATACGTCCGATGATAAGATCCGCAACAGGATTCGGTAGTAAACACGCGTGGACATCTCCCGTAAAGAAGGGAGTAGCTATGTGGATGATAGCAGTCGGATACTTTTCAAGTGTGCCACCAAATATCACACATTTAACCACTTTTTTCGTGGCACAGGAAGGATCTATAAGAGATTGTTTAACCCCAATAGTAGTGCATCTCGAGTCAGAGAACTGAGAATGGATTATTATTCACTAGACCTTTATCTAGAATAAGAGATCCTCTCCCGTCATGCGCAGCTGCGGCAGGAAGAGCGGGTGGAGGATGATCTCACCTTAAGATAGTTATAGTAGTAGGTTCGAATAAAGTTGTGCACTCAGAGCACTGAGATGCTCTCTTAAAGTCGAAAGCAGAGCAAGCGATAGCACCAGAGTCATTATTATTATTGTTCACCTGATTATCAACTCCTTGAGACTCTTGCTGAGCAGAGTTAGCATGGTGACATGATTTATTATTGTTATATTGCGATCTACCACGATTATTATTTCCTCTGAAATTATTATTATTTGACCTACTGAAATTATTGTTTTGGTTTGAACCGCAGTTTCCACAGTTGCGATTGTCATGTTCCCTTTGATGAGAATATCTATTAGATTGGCTTTGTTGTCTCCGGGAAAAATTATGATAGGTTGGATAGTTTTTATTGAAGCTACCCCTGCGAAAGTTTCCAAAACTGTTGGAACCAAAATTACGAGGACTGTCAGCTCGCCTCCAGTTCTGTGAAAAAGAACTATCACAGGATGGATCGCTTTGATCCCGTCCGAAATTACGATTACTCTTCCTATCAAAATTCAGTTGAGCGCCTTGAAATTTACGATTGAAATTAGGACCATATGGTGCCGCAGAAGCAACCGGTAAACCTTCTTTGATTTTAGAATTGCTAACAGTTTGTTGTGGGTGTGCAGTGACATACTGGCAACAATATTGTTCCATTTCTTTTAAGTTCTTAGGTTTACGCTCATGTAAAAAGGCAAGGAAAGAGTCATTAACTGATGACATGACTTTGTCACGGAGTAACAAGTCCATAAGTGCTTCATATGTGTGTTCAGTCTTAAACAGCTCAATCCACTGTGAGAACGTAAAACGTATCTTTGTAATGAATTCTGAGAATTCTACCCCAGTTTCTGGTAACATAGTCTTAAAGCGAAGACAATAACCGTCTTCATTAAGTTGATATTTCTTTAATAAGGCTGCTCTGACAACATCGTAGTTAGTCTTGTCAGGACCTTCTTTTGACATTATAGTATTTAATGCTTCACCTGTAAGTATTTCCATCAGGTGTCTGACATATTGCGCCTTATCTACCTTATGTGTTTCGCATGTAAGTTCAAATCTATTAAGAGAGAACGTTATGTCGTCCTTTGCAGTGTTGAAAGGAGATAATTTGACTTTATAAGAATTAGCATTTGTCTTATTTGTTTGGTTATTTGAATCATTTTGCGAATTACCCATATTCGCCAACTTCATCTTTTCTAACTCCAAAGCTAAAATTTTTCCCTCATGTTCCATTCTCTGTTTCTCCTTTCTCTTCACAGCTTCTAGTTTCCTAATTTCAGCTTTCCTTTGTTGCTGAATTTCAGCTTGAAGTTTTCTCTCTTTAGCTTTAGCCTGTAGTTTCCTTTCTTCAATCTCAGCTTGTAGTTTTTTCTCTCTTTAGCTTCTCTTTCTAATTTTTTTAATTTTCAGCCTCCATTTGCATCTGCATTTGGGTTTTTCTCTCCTCTGCTTTTTGCGCCTTGTCATATTGAGCAAGTGCAAATTCTTCTAGTGTGTCACCCGTCTTACCAAGGGCTTTTCTTTGCTCAATAAAGTAATCCAATGTAGAAATTATGTCTAATAATTTGCTATCAATACTTCTGAAATAATAACAACCTTTATCCCAACCTCAGAGGGAGCCAAGTCTTTGTCAAAGACCTTGTATAATTACCTTCTATATCTAAAAAACATTATAATATAAATAGTGCATGACCAAGTATATATATATATAGACTGTGTATGACAACAATGCTTAACATTAATCAAAACAATGAACAAGCATATAGAACAAACGAAAATGTTCGCAGAAGTCAAATAAACAATACAGCAAAACTAAAGGAAATGTTACAAAGTATGTAAGCATAACTGCGAATAATACGATGAACCAATGACAACACAGTGTATAAACAAAAAGGTGTATAGAAATAAATGATAGGAAAGAGAAGGAAAACAAATACAAACAAAACAACTCAAAACTAAAGAACGGAGAAAAATAGACGAAAACGACACTAACACATTTTGTCACAACTAAACAAAAAAAAAATAGCAACAAAAGTCGCTAGCGATTTCCACTGAGGGAAATTCGCAATGGTCCCTAAAGAACGCTGTCGTAGGCCCTCTGTAACGTGGGATACCCTACAACAGACACCGCCCAACCGAAACCCGCTGAAATATAACACTTAAATCACATATAACATGAAGGAACATATGACATATAAATACATAGGATATAAATAGGGTGTATTGAGAAGAAGGCTCAGTTACATCACAATACAAAGGCACAGTTTCCGAAAACAAACAGCCACTTATCTTAGAGACTACAATCTTGGCCTTGAGAACAGCAACAACAAAGTTCCACTCTAGACAGTCCAATCACGAGAAGATCCACCGTTGAAGGATATCGGAACTTGCAACAATGGCACCGAGACTGGTTTCCAAAATGACAGCAATGATGAAATTCTAAGCAACACAGTTCAGATCAGAAGATCCAACGCCGATATAGATATAGCGATGTCTGCTTGGCATTGCATGTGAAGCAATAGCTGGAACTGGTATCAGTGGTTGACCTCTTAATATTGCTCACTGGAATCTGTTCTCCCAAAATGTTGACAACTATAACAGCAGGGCGTAATGGCCACTAAAAGGGTTGCAGAGCTGCTTGTCCATATGTTCAAGCCACCGTAAGTGTTGTCTATAGCTTGCTGTGACATTCCCGCCCAGACAGGGCTACTGTAAAACGCTGTGCTACTTTGTTATGTCTGGTATGTTGACAATGCGAATGTGAGTATCACGACCCGTTAGTTTGGTCCACAATATGTTGATGGAGATGATTTGGTGACATAACCAAACTATGCTGGCCACCATAAATGTTGCAGTAATAAATGTTGTAGCAGTATAAATGTATATCTTATTGCTGTAGTGAGCGGGTTGCTACCATCTATGTAACGTGTTGGTACATAGAACAATACGTAGTGACGATCAACATGGAGAAGTCAATAAGGTGGTAAACGACTGTTGACGTTTCCAACAATTTAATACAGGACGTACGACGACATCAAATGCACAGTCAATTGGACAAGGTTCATGGACATCACAGACATGATAATGGTTGAATACATCCGACATCAATAAATCACCAGCAGCTTATACCACAGAATGCTCATGGTCTGTCAACCTATGTTCTACTGATACTGATACTGACTAAGCGCGTCAGGTACCTCTAGCAAACATGCCGCACACAAAGGGCGGGTTCCCAAGTACTTAACAATAGTCTATGACTCCTCTGTCCATAAACTCTTCTCCGCACAGGCAGAAAATCACCTCAAAATGTCAATCGACCATATATGCTAAAACAAAATAATCTGCAGTTCTAGGCATAACAATAAAGATTCAAATGGGTATCTTTACCTTGGCAGCATCCTAGAATAATCACAAAATAAACAACACTCGCCATCCTTGGCGCTCAGAATAACATGGGGGAAAAATCACAGACATCTTTGTCACACAGAGGTTTTCATTTCCCCATAAATATCGCCAGAGAAAATCTCTCCGACCTCTGTTCCGCTCAGAAGACCCAGGTAGACTGCCCCGATAGGAAGTCTAACAATCCCCGTGCCAAAATTTAGCGCATGCCCAGTAAACACTTCCCTGAGTAGAGCTAACACCCGATCTAGAGTGTTCCCAGAAAAGATAGCTGAAGCGCTCCTTATATGGACATCTGAATAGCGACTTGGGGAATGTCAACTATTTAAAACATTTCCCTGAACCAGAGCACAATCGATCCTTATAAGGATATATGCATAAGACAAGGGGGATAACCACAAAATCTAACTTGACTCTAAAAAACTAACAGCCAGTTCTTTCTCTTTGACCACAAAAAATATCCAACAGGCTGACGTCTATAATATACGCGAAAACTGCGAGTAACAGGTACAAAACACAAATACCATGGAGAGAGCTTTAACGGTAATATATAAGAAGTAGAAAACACAAATACGATGGAGAGAGCTTAAACGGTAATATATAAGTAGTACAAAAAACATATACAATGGAGAGAGCTTTTATGGTAATATATAAGAGGTACAAAATACAAATACCATGGAGAGAGCCTTACCGGTAATATATAAGAAGTACAAAACACAAATACCATAGAGAGAGCTTAAACAGTAATATATATAAGAAGTGCAAAAAACAAATACCATGGAGAGAGCTTTTACGGTAATATATAAGAGGTACAAAACACAAATACCATGGAGAGAGCTTAAACGGTAATATATAAGAAGTGCAAAAAACAAATACCATGGAGAGAGCTTTAACGGTAATATATAAGAAATACAAAACACAAATACCATTGAGAGAGATTTAACGGTAATACATAAGAAGTACAAAACACAAATACCATGGTGAGAGGTTAAACGGTAATATATAAGAAGTACAAAAAACAAATACCATGGAGAGAGCTTTTACGGTAGTATATAAGAGGTACAAAACACAAATACCATAAAGAGAGCTTAAACGGTAATATATAACAAGTACAAACAACTTGTACCATGGAGAGAGCTTAAGCGGTAATATATAAGAAGTAAAAAAAACAAATACCATGGAAAGAGCTTTAACGGTAATATATAAGAAGTACAAAACACAAATACCATGGAGAGAGCTTAAACAGTAATATATAAGAAAAACTAAAAAACAAATACCATGGAGAGAACTTTTACGGTACTATATAAGAGTTACAAAAAACAAATACCATGGAGAGAGCTTTTACGGTAATATATAAGAAGTACAAAAAACAAATACCACGGAGAGAGCTTTTACGGTGATATATAAGAAGTACAAAAAACAAATGCCATGGAGAGAGCTATTAGGGTAATATATAAGAATTACAAAACACAAATACCACGGAGAGAGCTTAAACGGTAATATATAAGAAGTACAAAAAACAAATACCATGGAGAGAGCTTTAACGGTAATATATAAGAAGTGCAAAACACAAATACCATGGAGAGAGCTTAAACAGTAATATATAAGAAGTACAAAAAACAAATACCATGGAGAGAGCTTTTACCATACTATATAAGAGGTACAAAAAACAAATACCATGGAGAGAGCTTTTACGGTAATATATAAGAAGTAAAAAAACAAACACCATGCAGAGAGCTTTAACGGTTATATATAAGAAGTACAAAACACAAATACCACGCAGAGAGCTTTAACATTAATATATAAGAGGCACACCACACAAATACCATGGAGAGAAGCTTGAACGGGTGGAACGTTAAAAGAGGGCTTGGCATGAGTGTTGAAAAGTAAAAAACAGGAATTCTCCTAAATTATGATATTAATTTCCGAAAGTGAAAATCCAGAGAATAGGCGAAATTAGAGATCTAAAGACTGACAGCCACACAAAGGAATCATGAATAACCCGGTAATATAAACCAAAGGAATGTGCATCGAATAAAATGTCCAGTGCAAACACAGCGTTTGGAATAACACATATAAAGTTTACAGTGGAAACCACTAGCAGCTAGTTTTTCTCTCTGCCTGGATCTGTCAGATTGAAGCCTCTTGTGTTTTGAGGAAGATCCGCGTGAACTGAAACTGAAACGATCACGTTAGACTGGGCGGTAAGCTGCTGTGCAGGGTACTGTAGTGGCAGATATTGTTGTGCAGGGTACTCTGGTGGCTGATATTGCTGTCCAGGGTATTTTAGTGGTAGGTAATTTTGCACGGGATTCTGTGGTAGTGAATTCTGATTACACTGACAAACAACATTTTTCTTTCTTATATAAGAATAAGTGTTCTTAGGTCAGTTTCTTGCGCTGATTTCAAATCTGAAATCCGTTTATCTCTATCACGTCGGGTTCTTAAGATATTTGTGAATAAATATATTTTTGGGAAACCGTTATTTGCTCCGTTTCATTTTTACTATATAACTTATTAAAAATTAATAAAAAGCAACATAATTCTACTTTTTATACTGCTAAAAGATGCATGACATATGTTACGCGATTTTTCAAATAGTTACTGTATTTTGAAATAATTCTGAGCAAAATATGGCTTCTAGAAGTTGTAGAAATTCGGCTGATCTGTTCTGTTACGTGTGCGGATATTTTACCGATCGTGTTGACCAGAAAAACTTTACACCATTACTAAAGAAAGCATATGAACTTTATTTCGATTCGAAAGTTGATGATGCAAATAAATCTTGGAAGCCAAATGCAGTTTGTTCGATACATTGGCAGGTTAGTTACGAAAATCGCCGAAGCATAAGTCGATGCCTTTTGGAATGCCAGTAATATGGCGTGAACATACAAATCACACTACTGATTGTTACTTCTGCTTGACAAATATCCATGGTTTCACTTTTAAAAACTAGAAAGTCTGTGGTTTATCCAAATATTGAATCGGTTTCGAAACCAGTGCCTCATGATCCAATCACGTGTCCGATCCAAGTAGCACCAGAACAATATCCGTTGGACGTAAATGAACCATCAGAAACTGATAGTTTACCTGCTTTAGAAACTAATTCTGACTCAGATTACATACCGGTGAATGATGGTGTTTACTTAATTAACCATTTAGAACTTTCAGATCTAATACGTGATCTCGCTCTTACCAAAGGACAAGCGGAATTACTCGGTTCGCGACTCAAAGAATGGAATCTTTTAGCGCCCAATACTCCGATATCTAAATTTCGTCATAGACACAGAGAACTTGTTCAATACTTTGAGATGGGTGATGACATTTGCTATTGCAAAGATGTAAACGGTCATGAGCACATAGTCACCGAATGGCGATTTTTCATCGATTCTTCCAAGACTAGTCTAAAAGCCGTGTTATTGCATAACATAAATTTTTTTTCATCAATTCCAGTCGCCTACTCTGTTCATATGTAAGAAACTTATGACAATATGGCTATAGGTTTGGAAAAAATAAAGTACAATGACTACCAATGGCGGATTTGTGGAGACCTAAAGGTCATTGCAATTCTCACGGGCATGCAGACTGGGTATACTAAATTTTGTTGCTTCCGATGTGAATGGGACAGCCGCAACAGACAGGAACATTATACAAGAAAGGTGTGGCCTATCCGGGATCGTATGCAGCTCGGGCATAAAAATGTAATACGCGAGCCATTAGTTAACAAAGACAGCTTCATTTTACCACTGTTACATATAAAGTTGGGGCTCATGAAGAATTTTGTAAAAGCGTTAGATAAAACGAGCAAAGCTTTCACTTATCTTCGAGAAAAGTTTCCGCAAGTTAGCGATGCAAAGATAAAGGAAGGTATCTTTGTAGGACCTCAGATTAGGAAAGTTATTGCAGACAAACAATTCGAGAACTTGTTACATGGTAGTGAACTTCGCGCATGGATGGCATTCAAATCGATCGTCGATAACTTTCTGGAAAATCACAAATCTGTCGACTATGTTGCATATTGTTAAGCAGTGCATAGATGCATACAGAATTATGGGCTGTATCATGTCCCTCAAAATCCATTTGCTCGATTCGCATCTTGACTTTTTCCCTGACAACCTTGGCGAATTCAGCGATGAACATGGAGAACGATTCCATCAAGATATCGCCGTAATGGAGTCACGTTATCAAGGACGGTGGAGTGTGACCATGCTTGCCGATTATTGTTGGATGCTTAATCGCGATGTACCACATGCCATTCACCGACGAAAGTCGACTGCAAAGAAATTCAAGCCTACATAACTGTTATACTTCTTGTACGAATGATGTAATACTGTATGCGTTGTTAAAAAACTTCAATTGCGTATTTCTAGAGATCCCGACCTGATAGAGAAAAACGGTTTGCAGATTTAAAAACAGCGCATTAAAATTGACCAGAAAAACATAGAAATGTTAGAGAAAGAAAAAAAAAGTTTTTTTTTGTTAGTCAGTGTTATTATAGGAAATGGCCTCTTTATCTCCAAGCTTAGGGTCTTGATTGTAATATGTGACAGGTGGCGCTGTTGCCATCTGTTGTGTGCCTGTTACATCGCTCATTGGGTATTGCTGGGTTTACGTTGACCGTGTCGTATGTGGACAGGACACCGTCTTGTGCGGTACCTTGGTTAGTGCTAGTCTGACCGGTCATGTATGGCTTTAACCTTATACACATGACCACGATGCACACAAGAGCCATAGATGCGGGTAGTATCACAGATATCCCGTATATAGTTTTAAGTCTCTGCTTAGTAAGGTTTCCATTGCAAGCTTGAGTCGTGCTTATGTTAGGCATTGTGAGTGGGATACTAATTATCAAGCCTAGGATCCATGGCACGGCACTGTAGACAACGGCCTTCACCTTGTTGCAAGAACTATTTCCAACTGGATATTTTCCTTTATATCGAATTACAAGCTCCAATGCCAGCAAGATAAGCCCAACACCGTACACAAAGTTAATGAGAAGTTTGTAGTATACTGTTGAAGACCAGTACGTATACACAGCTAGCATGAAACGTGTAGGGCTCGAAATAGAGTGTGGCCTGCACTACTAGTGAAAATAAAGCCAAGAATATATCCACGATTGCCAAGAATTTTATGGTCGTACTCTTGGGATTATTCAGAAATCCACCATTACGGACAATCTTGTAAATCAGAAGGAGGTTTATTACAAAAATGCCGATAATGAAATATACTGAGAGTAGTTTATTTGCAACATTTAAAACTTTGTAATCTATGTAAGCCATGATAGGTGTTTATTGACAGGTGATAGTACCTGGTCAATTTTTTTTCTAATTCAGAAAGTGCAAGTTCGGATGGCTGTCAGACTCTGGCAACCTGCACGTTCAAGGTCACAGCTTTTATTCGAATGCCTGGCAGAAGGAAAAGAGAACAACTATTAATGACGACTAATGCATATCAAGTGCTAGACATGTGTGTGTGTGTGTGTGTGTGTGTGTGTGTGTGTGTGTGTGTGTGTGTGTGTGTGTGTGTGTGTGTGTGCATGTGTGCAGTAGATAAAAGGAGAGAGTAATCTGAAGAGCCAAATTTTCGAAAGGCTTTTCGTTTATTGCTCCGTCTGTAGACTGCTCTTCACTTTTCAACTTCCCAAGTACCATAGACCTTTAACAAACTTATGACAAGTATTTCTGTCACGTGCCATCAGCTCAAGGTCGTCCATATCTTCTTCCTGCCCATTCATGTCCATCTCCAGTTCTCTTTTCCATGTGTTCCTCTGCTTCTCTTACTCTGGGAATTCTAGAACCAGGTATTATCTGGTAAATGTTATCAACAGGTTTTTCTCAATGTGTGTCCTATCTATCTCCAGCGTCGTCTTCTAATCACGTGTTCCACTCAGCTTCTGTCTAGTTCTTGCCATCAGTGCCACATTAGTGATTTTGTTATACAACTTCAATCTTTTTGTTCTACACAAGCAACCATTTATGAATGTCTGTAGCTTATTGTTTGTTGTTTTTGTTGTTTTCCATGTTTCAGAGCCTTACAATAGAACCTGACGTGACATTCGGATTGAAACATCTCATTTTTGTGTTCAACCTGATTTCTTTTGATCTCCATAAATTTTTCAATGCAACAAAGGCTATTCTCGCTTTATTCATTCTGGAAGTCTTCCCAGTACAGCACAAACACCAAATTAAGACTGTATGAGAGATGTGTACTTTCTGTGCTTCTCTATGGTGCGGAATGCTGGAGAGTAACAGAGAAGGAAATGACGAAACTGCCCTCCTTCCACACAATCTGCCTAAGGAAAATTCTCCGAATCTTTTTGCCGAATACCATCAGCAACCAAGAACTACTTATTCGGAGTAACCAGGAGGACATGCACACCATCATAGCTGGCACATGCTGGAGGATGGTTGGCCACATCCTCAGAAGTGACTCTGATACCATTACAAGAACAGCGATGCTATGGACCCCCGAAGGAAAGCGAAAGAGAGGCCGACCAAAACCAAACTGGCGAAGAAATGTGGAAGCCGAGATGCAAAGAATAAACCAGAGTTGCGGCACTGTATGAAGGATGGCTGCCGACCGAACAAGGTGGAATCAATTTGTTGCTGCAGTACTAGACGCCAACAGGCGTGATGACCACTGACGTCTTTGGCATATATATATATATATATATATATATATATATATATATATATATATATATATATATATATATATATATATATATATATATATATATAAAAAAAATATAAAATAAAAACATGAAATTACGAATTTTAATCGTATCTGCAATATTTGTTACATTCATTTTTCACAACTCGCAGAAATGGAGATAGCTTATACCGCGATTGCATTATACCTTGTATGTTTAAATATTACCTGTACACCTCACGGTAGAAGGGGAACGACTAAGTAAGTATGTTTAAATATTTTGGTGACGCCATTGTCGAAGTAATGAGTTCCTGGAAAATGCTAGACTCTCTGCCTGTTTAACCTGCTTCTGTTTTATAAATGACATTTATCTTTGTGATGTTTTATTTTCTTGAATCTTATTTTTAATTCTCTTTCTGCAGTTTACTTCGTCTGTTCTTTCGACCTTGCCTGTGTGTTTGACACTAACCGTGTTCAAGCATCTTTGCTATCTCCATTCACTGCATCTGTTATTTCGGACCGTGCCTATGTGTAACACTAACCGTGTTCAAGCATCTTTGTTATCTCCATTCACTACATCTGTTATTTCCGACTTCTCAGAATCGTCATCATCATCATCATTGTATCGTTGCCATCATCATATAAATCACTATCGTCGCCGTCATCATCATCATCATCCTTCAACATCATAATTTTCATTTTCACTCCTTAATAACCATAGAGCCACAACTGTAGCTTATCTCTGTACAGGAAGCCTACAGGAAACTGGTACATGTTCTTACAGTGATGGTGTCGGTGGAAATATGTTTTATATGACGAGGCTGCCAGCCTTTAGGAAACTGGTACATGTTCTTGTAGTGATGGTGTCAGTGGAAATATGTTTTATATGACAAGGTTGCCAGCCTACAGGAAACTGGTACATGTTCTTGTAGTGATGTTGTCGGTGGAAATATGTTTTATATGTCGAGGTTGCCAGCCTACAGGAAACTGGTACATGTTCTTGTAGTGATGGTGTCGGTGGAAATATGTTTTATATGACAAGGTTGCCAGCCTACAGGAAACTGGTACATGTTCTTGTAGTGATGGTGTCGGTGGAAATATGTTTTATATGACAAGGTTGCCAGCCTACAGGAAACTAATACATGTTCTTGTAGTGATGGTGTCGGTGGAAATATGTTTTATATGACAAGGTTGCCAGCCTACAGGAAACTGGTACATGTTCTTGTAGTGATGGTGTCGGTGGAAATATGTTTTATATGACAAGGTTGCCAGCCTACAGGAAACTGGTACATGTTCTTGTAGTGATGGTGTCGGTGGAAATATGTTTTATATGACAAGGTTGCCAGCCTACAGGAAACTAATACATGTTCTTGTAGTGATGGTGTCGGTGGAAATATGTTTTATATGACGAGGTTGCCAGCCTTATGTAAAACCTCATATTAGTCGCCTGGTAGAACATGTGACTGTGACGTAGTCCTATTCTTTGTCCCTCCAGAGACCGCCAGAAACTGCACGGTGTCGAAACTATCATGGGAAGTAAATGATACTTGTTTTAAGTCATTCCTGCTGATTGCGATTGGCTATGTGGCTGTCTTTCCCAGTAAACTTATCAGGGTCACGGTTCGAAACCTGGTGCCGCCACTCTCCGGTCTACCCAGCTGCAAATGATAAATTTGATTCTGTTCTTAAGTAGGGATGGTAAAAGACAGCGAGGAAGGTAACTGGTCAACTCATCTCATAAAAACCTTAACCTTGTATAGTGAAGTTTCTAATGCTTCATCAACCCTTCCCCCCCCCCCCCCCCCCCCCCCCCCCCCCCCCCCCCCCCCCCCCCCCCCCCCCCCCCCCCCCCCCCCCCCCCCCCCCCCCCCCCCCCCCATCCCTCCCCCTTTTTTAACGGCAGTATCTGCTACAGTTCTGCCATTACATTTCTTACCTACCAGGGTCCCGTCTAAACCGTTGGAAATACGACCCGCGCTTCCTAAGGCGCCCTGAATAGTCGTAGTATTTTTTTTTTTGGCGGGTGGGGGGTGGGGGGGGGAATGTAAAATATAAAGAAACATTTAATTCGCTCCGTTTACGACGCGTAAGACAGTTGTTCTCACACCTCGAGAAACCCAGCTACAACAGTCCCTGCTAATCTTTAGTGCCATACGGTGTGAGTAAAATAGAGTTATTTCTCTGTTAAGCATAACAGCAAAATGTGGAAAATACTTTACATTTTTGCTGCTATATTACACAGTTATTTCCCTTACCTTCTCTTTGACAGTTCAGAAAGAAATGACAGTTTGAGCTGGGAAGAATGTTTGAGGTAATCATAAACTACAATAAAGTTGTAAATAAACGGCAGTTTGTCTTGGAAAGCTTGTCAAGGATAATCATACAATTTGAAACCTTTGAGAATGAATTGTTGAAGACAAACATTTTTACTCACCTAACTTTTGTAGCGAAGCTCTCTGCACAGAGTCACAGGAACTGAACTAAACTAAACCAGAAAGGTGGAACCAAGTTGCTTGCTAGGGTTTTTATGACTCACTGGAAAGTTAAAAATAGAAATTCTTCGGCTGAGCACCGCGAATTTGTTACGTTCAGCAAGTGGGTTAGTCTATGGCTGGGGTTCATAACCTTTTGTTTTGTTTGGTCCCCGTACCGCTATGGCCCTTAGAAAACCTCCCCATACCCCTATATATGGTCGGTCTTTGTAATTACGGGGCCCTATTTGACCATTATGGTACCCACCCCATCCCCCACTCTTCACCGACTTAAGATTATAGTTTTCTTGTAACACCTGTTATGTCAATATCTAAATATTGATGGTGTTGTTTGTTTAATACAGTTTAATATTATATACACCCCGTGTAGTCCCCGGGGGTGATGGAAGAGATACAGAAAGAATAAGACTTTTGTATCCTTAAGCATGTCGTACAAGGCGACTAGTATGAGGTTTCACATTGGGCAGGCAAACTCATAGTGTAAAACAAATTGTCACAGAACTACCGCTGCCTAAGCATGAGAATTGTTGCTGCATGTTTCCTGCAAGGTGACCAGATACAATGGAACTCATGCTCTATCAGCAGCGGGAAGGAAAGTAATAACGATGATCAAAAGCTCATATTCATAATATCTATTATTAGTTCCTTTTTTTTGTTTATGTTATCATATCGATATCTATTATTAGTTTTTTATGTTTGTTTATGTTATCATATCGATATCTATTATTGGTTCCTTATGTTTGTTTATGTTATCACATCGATATCTATTATTAGTTCCTTATGTTTGTTTATGTTATCATATCGATATCTATTATTAGTTTTTTATGTTTGTTTATGTTATCATATCGATATCTATTATTGGTTCCTTATGTTTGTTTATGTTATCACATCGATATCTATTATTAGTTCCTTATGTTTGTTTATGTTATCATATCGATATCTATTATTAGTTCCTTATGGTTGTATATGTTATCATATCGATATCTATTATTAGTTCCTTATGTTTGTTTATGTTATCATATCGATATCTATTATTAGTTTTTTTTATGTTTGTTTATGTTATCATATCGATATCTATTATTGGTTCCTTATGTTTGTTTATGTTATCAAATCGATATCTATTATTAGTTCCTTATGTTTGTTTATGTTATCATATCGATATATATATTATTAGTTCCTTATGTTTGTTTATGTTATCATATCGATATCTATTATTAGTTCCTTATGTTTGTTTATGTTATCATATCGATATCTATTATTAGTTCCTAATGTTTGTTTATGTTATCATATCGATATCTATTATTAGTTCCTTATGTTTGTTTATGTTATCATATCGATATCTATTATTAGTTCCTTATGTTTGTTTATGTTATTATATCGATATCTATTATTAGTTCCTTATGTTTGTTTATGTTATCATATCGATATCTATTATTAGTTCCTTATGTTTGTTTATGTTATCATATCGATATCTATTATTAGTTCCTTATGTTTATTTACACTATCATATCGATATCTATTATTAATTCATTATGGTTGTTTATTGTCGTAGATTTTTGATAGGAGAATTAAGACTTGGGTTGGTCCCTTCTGAATAGGTTGGAATGAGTGATAGTCACAGTGTGAGATAGAAATACAAAATAGATTTCCACGAGTGAGGTGGTAGAATAGTGATAGAGGCTGTCTCTGAGAGCGGAAAATCTTCTCTCTCTCTCTCACCTATCTTCTACGACAGATCTAAAGTAGTCAGACAGTCTAACACATATACATTAAATATATATATATATATATATATATATATATATATATATATATATATATATATATATATATATATATCCACTCACGTGCACGCACATTCAAGTGACGACAGGTAGACACACAGACGTGGGAAACTATAACAAATGATTATATAGATATTTAGAACGAGCTGACCAACATGCTGATAAATTTATTGTTAAGTTTATTTATCATTTGTAAACTTACGTCACAACATGTAAAATACATCAAAAAAGGCATATACACAAAGTCATAAGCAAATCAAGGAACGCTACAAAAAACTGGTAGACCCACAGTGATGATCTTCCCTCGATGGATAGCCCACAGTCCCGTTAGGAGAAAGATGATAACACAAAGAGTCCCAGATACATATGATTAAGTCTAAGAGTTTTCCCCGTTTAAGGTATGAACAGACCTGATACTATAATCTAGTTTAAGGGATAACATTGTTAGCAAAACAAACTTGCATGAAGAAAGTTATGACAGCAAATAGGTGCAAAAATACAACGGTAACAATAGCACTCAGACCTGCGTACACTCTTATTCATTCAGCCGTGGCCACGTGTGCACATTTATACTTACAGCTTTGATCGCTGCCTCTTGGAACATAATTTTTTCTAGGACCTTCACTTCTTCTTCGTCTTCTTCTTTGATCCTTAGCCGCCGACCGTCAAAGCAGTCAGTGGCCATCACGCCTAGTGGCGTCAGGGCACTTCCCCTTGATTTCCACTTTGCTCGGTCGGTGTTTAAGTGCGACGTCAAACATTCGGTGGCCATCACAACAGTGCCCAACTCTGGTTCATTCTTTGCATCTCAGCCTCCACAGTCGTCCGCCAGGTTGTTTTTGGTCGGCCTCTTTTTCGTTTTCCTGTGAGGGATTCAAAAAACTTAGCTGTGGCCATCGTGTGCACGGGTACAGTTCTGAACAACTCTGGTTCCAATTGCAGACTCGAGTGCCACAGCGTCTGCCACTTCTAATCTGGTTTCGTTCTTCATTCGTCCTCTTGCTTGCTACGACCGTCAAAGCAGTCTTGGCCTTTTGTGGGCGCGTTGATCCGGCGTGGTATTAGCGGCGTCTGTGAATAGGCATTCGGGGGCGTCAAATTGAGTCTCACCATGACCAATCTTCCAAAAAGCGTCTGAATTCTGGGGAACGATTTCCTTGGGTGTTCCTACGAGTCACATCGTTATTTTTCGGCATCTCAGCCTCATCACAGGCTTGGTTAGTCCCACAGTGTGATTATTTTTCGAGAATCGAATGGCTCTTTTTCGGTTTCCTTGGCAGGAAGGTTTACTATATTTGGTCAACCAACAAAGTCCCTGTCGGGAGTTCCATGTGATGTCCGCGGTCGGACTTCTTAGGATGAACCAGACCGGCCTGTTTCGTCTGTGTGCACATTTATACTTACAGCTTTGATCGCTGCCTCTTGGAACATAATTTTTTCTAGGACCTTCACTTCTTCTTCGTCTTCTTCTTTGATCCTTAGCCGCCGACCGTCAAAGCAGTCAGTGGCCATCACGCCTAGTGGCGTCTTGTAGGGCAACAACAAATTGATTCCACTTTGCTCGGTCGGTGGCCATCCTTCGTACAGTGCCCCAACTCTGGTTCATTCTTTGCATCTCAGCCTCCACAGTCGTCCGCCAGGTTGTTTTTGGTCGGCCTCTTTTTCGTTTTCCTTGAGGGGTCAAAACATAGCTGTTCATGTGATGGCATCGGGGTCTCTTCTGAGGACATGACCAATCCAGTTCCAGCGTCTGCCAGCTATGATGGTGTGCATGTCCTCTTGCTTGCTACGAGTAAGCAGATCTTGGTTAGTGATGGTATTCGGCTGAATAGGACCTTCACACAGACCCGTAAATGCAGTCTCAACCAAGAAATCCCCAGTTCCAAAAAGACGTACTGAATTCTCTGTCTCAGGGAACGATTCCTTGGGTGTTCTTATTTTTCGGATGTCTGTTAAGTCACATAAAATTTGTCCAGGCACGAAAGTTAGCAGAGCACAGTGTCACTAGATTAGGTTTCGAGAATTAAGGAATGTCAGATCGGTGTCTACTTTCAGGAAGGTACTATATTTGGTCACCACAATACTAGTCAAAACTCTGTCGGGATGTACTGATATTTTGCTTGCCACAGCGGGCTGATCTGTACTTAACTGTTATTCTGGAAGAATTAATTCTGGCGCGAAGGCCTCTTACTTCATTTAACTGTTAAAGCTCATGTAATGAAAGTGATTAGTTTCTTCACAGATAATGTTCACGTACTAGAACGCTGGAAAAGTTTGGGGTACCCCAGTTTCACTATATAAAATAGAAAGAACACAAATCAAATAATTTACATATATGTACTCAATATAACTTACATTTTTAAACTGCAAGCGTACCGCTTGACTTAACATTTAAACTTCCCGTGAAGTAAGTTATATTTAAAAATCATCAATCCTCATGAATACGTGCGTATTCCGTCAACACTCATGAGGCTTCTAGCATTTATAAGTTAGTTTAGAAAATTTTGTTCTCGTCTGATTATTTAGCAGTAAAATTTAATTCATTATAGCTACATTGTTGTTTAAGCTAAAAATTATAATTATTCTACTTTCCACTGAAACACGTCACTAGAAAATAATACAGACTGTATAAATTATAAATTTTACTCTCTGCACCAAATCTAACTAGTGAAATAAAATAAGCGATTTAACACTTTAAACACTTCACAAAATACTAGATAATAATATATTTTACCACACACAGAACTACAGGTAGTCGCACAACTTAAGAATTATATGCTTGATCTCCATATAACTGTGCCCAAGCTCGCGCCCTGGAGAGGACACTCCAGCTTCACCCTATAGGTGTCGGCAAAACACGGGAAGTAGCAGTTACCGGTTATAAGCTTTTTGCCCAATTGGCGTAGGGCATGGCGCCAGGGGCTACTTCTGACAGTGGGAGAGGTTCTTGGATCTCACTGGACAGCTACCGCCCGCTTCAAGCTGGGCAGCCCCCAGTCAATAAGGTGTTGTCCCGCCACTGTCTGCTTTCCCCATTGGCTGCATGGGGATTAGGATCAAACCCGAACTGTGGACAGAAAATTTTGCACCAAGCAATTATCGAAAAAATAGAAATAAGCACTGTAAAGGTCAAAGGCGAGTGATACGTACTATACTGATTATACAGTGTGAATTCAGGGTTGTAGCACTTGTCGGCTTGTTTAATTGTGAGTTGTTTAAAACATTTATATGTTAAAAAAAAATAGAGTGTACAGAAAGCGTGTGAGTGCTGGTCATGTGGTTATTCTGTACTGGTTTCGGCCGGCTGTGAATAGCTCACGGCTAGTCCGTGAACAGCCGGGTCCGGTGACTGTTTTTGTGCGGGAGATGTGTCATCCCGTGACAGTCTAAGTTTGGGCGGGTGACTGGAGTCAGCCCAGTATCTTGTGTGTGTTCCCAGGGTAGTGTAAGGGAACGATATTTGGCCATTTTTCGAGGTGTACTAGTACTTGCCTATTTAAGTGTGTTTATCTGCAGATAAGATGAGATAAATCTGCAGATAAGATGAGATAAGAGAACATAAGGTGTACTTTATGTTAAGGACATGTTCTGAGGCCTTGGTGTATACAGGCCGATGTTTTGGGATCATATTTACCTCCCTGATAGATTGCTATTGTGCAGGAACGGCGCTAGGAGATAGTTAGGCCATTGTTCCTTATGAAGGGAGAGTTATCGAAAAGATTATAAGGCCAGGAGTTGTGTAGGCCAGATTACTTATAGACTACAGAGAGGACAGTCTTTTGAGTATATATAGATTTAAGGATCCATGAACAGATATCAGAGTTATTGAAGAGATTATAAGGCCAGGAGTTGTGTAGGCCAGATTACTTATAGACTACAGAGCGGACAGTCTTTTGAGTATATATAGATTTAAGCCTGGGTGGCGTTTTGTAACTGCAGTGTCAGCAGTCGTTCTGGTGGAACATTAGAACTGCTTGGATATATAGATTCAAGCCTGTATGGCGTTTTGTTAACTGCAGGGGTATGCAGTCGTTGAGGGAGTCCTATAGATGTACGCCTGTGTGGCGGGTTTTGTAACTGCAGTGTCAGCAGTCGTTCTGGTGAATTTACTGATGTAACATTAGAACTGCGATGTAAACAGGGTTTACATCATACTGAACAGCTGTAACATTCTGCGCAATTGATTATTATTGATTTCTGTGTATCCTGTTGTACCTGTGTAGTGTATCGTATCGGATTGATGTTGCTGTGTAAATAAATGATGTGCTGTCAATTGGAAATGAACACTAGTCTGATTCGTTGATCTATGCTTGACAGTACAGGGTGAGTGACTGTACCCTTCATACCACTCACTACAGACTTTATACACAGGGACAATACAGAGCTAACCTATTTATCATCTGCTCTGTGTGGGCGCATGTACTGCAACAGTCACATTGTTAAGAAACAAAGGCGAATCTTCTACAATTTTTTTGTGTTGATCGTGACCTGTAATCGGCAACGCCTCTACAATACACAGACAGTTGTGTGTCACTCATGACCTTTAATCGGTGACACGGTGAAGCGTCTTGTGTTTACATGCCTCCATATGACATTTTCGCAACGTTTCCAGTTCTACGTTTCGGAGTGAAATTTTCAAGTAAACTTTGACATGGTTATGGCGACCTGTCCTGATTCATCATCATCAGCGATATCGGCATTATGAGAATTACAATATGTTCCAGTTTTATATGCAAGTTCGAAATATCAAGTAGCTCTTTGCAACAAGAGTGACAGACAGTGTACCTTCGCGACGACAGAGGGAACAAGTGGGTAACTTGCGCTGTTTCCAGTTTCCAGTGCTGTGTACGATCACATAGCATACTGTTTCCAGTTTCCAGTTTCCTATGCTGTGTATGACAACATAGCATGCTGTGTCAGGGTGTAGTGAGAGTTGACATGGGACTCTGCTTATGTTGTGTCATCTTTGATGTTGATGCCCATCGATTGTAACAAGAAAAGAAGGAACTTTGCTATTTGCAAGATAAGTGGTTGTGTTGTTGTGAAAACTGTGTTTATGTATGCATGCTATCAAGTCTTCTCATATCACACATTATATATTCTATTAACTGTTTAGTACAGGTTTTAGTGCATAATAATTGAGAATTGAAATATTTATTGTGTGAGGTGGAAATTAATTATCTAAATTTCCAGAGACATAAACTTATTATAATTAATTTTGATATGGATCCTGAGTGGTGTGATGTATATCCTACAGATATAAGACCTATGTTGGAGTATGCATTGGTGGTAGGAAGAGATAAAAAGGGATTGAGAGGCCCACGACTTGGAGCATGGGTGATGGAGGATTTTTTTGATTAATGTGTCAGCATCCCTAGAGTCATTTGCTGAACATAACTTTAAGTTAGTTTGTAATTTTGTAATGGCTAGGGATTTGGTTGATTTGCTACGGCACATTCGTGTGTTTGTGCAACAATATATAGAGATTGAACACGGACATATTGTGCAAAGTATATTCAAGATAATCCACAACAGTGTTTCTGACCTGCATAAAAGGGAATTGAATATTGAGAAACAAACAAAAGTAAACAAACAGAGTGCTTTACAGGAAAGTGATAAGTTTTTACAAGATGATGCTGAAAAGAAAAAATTACAAGAAACAGTGTCTAGGCTCACAAGTGAGTTACAGAAATCAAACTTGGATCTTGCTAATGTAACAACAGCATTAGACTCTGCAGGCAGTAAAGTAAAAGATTTGGAAGTTCAGATAGAACATATGAATAGCGTAATGGGTAATCTCACTCGAGAAATTCAAGAGAAGAATGATATTTGTGAGAAATTAAAAGTTCAAACCAAGAAATGTGAAAACTTATGTAATGAAACACTTACTGGCTTATTGTGTGACAATGTGATTGTTAGTCACCGACTTAAAGAAAAGTATTTTGTACCTCCCGAGAATGTTAATGAGCTTGGGAATGGCCAGAATAGTAACACTAAGGAACTTCAGATGGATTTAACACAGTTGAGTGCTAATGAAGAAAAGGATGATAGGGAAAGATTAGAAGAGTTAACGATGTACAAAAGGAAAATGACTGATATTGAGAAATTACTCATGCAGGAGAAGAGTAAGCTTTTAACATCTAATAACTTAATTAAGAAACAAACTGAAGACATCTCACTTAGAAATGCTGAGATTAGTGATCTGAGAAATAGAGTTTATGGTTTGGTAGATGTGGTTTTAGGTATTAAGGGTTTGTCTACTGTCAATGTTGACAAAGGTAGACAGAATGTTTATTACCAAATAAAACAAGCAAGAAGCCAGCCCTTTATACAAGCTGAGACGAAAGTCGAACATGATGGACGTAGATCTCTACGTGGCAAATACAATTTCCCACGTACTACTTCTGGTAACATTACTGACTCGTGGCGTCAGGCCAGCAAAGATAATTCTGCTATAACAGTCAGTTCTATAGATTGCAAAAAAAATGGAGATAAATTTCAAGGCAGATCTAAAAAGACCAACCATTATTCTGATTATGGAAATACTGATAAACAAATAATAAGGGACAAAGCTATTAGTAAGACTTGTACCCAAAATAAAACTCAACATGTTGATAACCATAAGAATTTAGTTATCACTGGTACTGATCAATTTAGTAAGCATATTGTCACAAAGGAGAATAGAAACAGTTTTGGTGAAAGAAATAACTACAATAAAGGTTATCAGCCTTATAATGATGGTTCTAGAACACAACAAAATCCATCGGTTAGATATTTTTATAGAAGTAGAAATACTAATCATAATAATGTTGCACAACAAAAGAACAATCTTGGTTGTAAACAAGGTAACAGTAAGGGTATTGTTTCAAATACTACTGCTTGTTATGCATTTTGAGTTCTAGAGAATATCTCGTTGTGTTTGAGTAGGATTTTATTTCAGCCTACTGTTGTGATGACCTTCATTTCTGTCAGGATGTCTTATCCTTCTGTGTTATCTGCTGTGTGACGAGGAAATGATGGCATCATATAGAAACCAGACGTTTTCACTGCCACACGTTTGGGTAAATGTAAGACTAACTTTCCGTTTTACTTCAATAAATCTCACAAGTTGATTGAAATAGACATTTTCATTTATATTTTCCCACAGTATTCGGCTTGTTAAGAATCTTCGCACCGAAGTTATTTTTTACTGTGAGAGGAATGTGGGTCAACCTGTGACCAGATGTCTAGTCAAGCGCAACCCAGCCAGCCTGTTGAACCGTGTTGTATGACGTTACCCCGTGCGGTTTTACAGAATGCTATCGAGGACCGCGGATTTGTGACCTATTTATTTTTTGTTTAGGAGTTAGTTTAAGATTGCTATATTGTTTTTTACACTTAATTTATTTTTTGGATAATGAATTACTGTATTGTATAGTAACTTACGTTACATAATGTCTTAGGTATTGTGTATGTTCATATGTATGCACTGTTGTGACTGTCATTATTTACATGATTGTTTTGTTAATAAACATTGCATGTGTTATGATTGCAATGAAATGATGACATATCACTTTGTAGTGACTTATCTTTAATTTTTGTAATGAGATTGTGGATTTGTGATTTTTTTTCATACGCTAGTCGGAAGACTATTCCACTTAGACCATATTATGTATGACCATAGGTGCTACGTTGTGAAGTTTGAAGCAATGATAGTTGATTCATCAAACATTGATATGTTTTGCAGCGTTGATTCTTAGGAAAATTTTGGATTTGATGAGATTGCCAGCCCTATGCACAAACTCATTAGCGTCGAATATGCGTTAGTTGTTTCAGAGAGTCTTGTTATTCAATAAATTTTTTTTTCTTATATTCTGGTGCTATGTCTAATTAATATTACCATATACAGAGGTTATATGCAGTAACTATTGTGTTGTGAAATGTAATTTTGAAACTAAATTTGTATGTGTTAGTTATGATTTTGTATTTGTATTTGAAAACATATTTTGAAACATTGATTTCTGGTATTTTTTTTGCCATGTGCTTTTTTATGCTGAATTCTGTTTAAACTAGTATGCGTTTATTATGAGTCTACTTAAGTATTGGAATTCTTTTTTGTTAGATGTCATTCATTTGGTTAAAGATGATTTTATTTTGGTATATTAGTTATAGATTTAATCTAGAAAAAATTAAAATACTATTGTTATTTAACTTAGCTTTAAAGAAACTTTTTTGTACTGTAATTTTTTTTTGTTTTTTTTTTGTGGAAATGTATTTTTCTTTGACATTGTTATATTTTTTCTGCGCCAAAGCGCTTAATTAGGTGTAATAATATATGTTGATATTCCATTTAAAATAGTAATTTTTGTTTTGTTTTGAGATTGTGATAATTTTATATATCGCACTTTTTTGTGTGATGTCTGTGATAAATCATTTTAGTTATGAATAAGTTTTGTAATTAAGCTAAATTATTTATTATGCGTTAGTTACTTGGATTGTTGTTGGGATGTATTGTTGTCGTTTTTCTATGCATTCATTATTTTGTATTTCCTTCTGCCTTTTCGGATGATTCTTCGTTTCACTCCATTTCTTTGGAAGCGGTCCATACTTGGGTTATGCTTCCATGTTTCATCTGAATGTTACTTGATACTATTTGTATACGTTTACTTCTTACACTTCTTATACTTCCATACTTTGTATTCTTACGTATTGTAATATGGATTAGTATATGTAATTATTAGTGACAGTTCTATGTATTTCATGCAAGGAATTGATTAGCTTAATTATTACTATTAGGTATTATGTATCTTTCTGCCTATTTCGATTTCTTTGTTGATTTTCTGGGCTGATCATGCTTCTTTTGTTTGATCTTGACTTTACTTTCTGTTTATTGTGTCATGTTTGGTCTACAATAATAATACTTAACTTTGTTTGTAAATGATTATTTCGGTGTATTTGGCAGATTATTATGGGTAATTTGTTTATTGTACACTTGCTTTATTATTTGGCGATGTATTATTTTGACCTTATCATAAAACTATTGTTGTAAGCATATATTAGAGCTTAGCTGACCCCTCATTTGTCGGTGATGTAGTTTTTTTCAAAAAAATGATAAATCATTTTTTTCTCAGGACCGCGTGGTAACTGTAAAGGTCAAAGGGGAGTGATACGTACTATACTGATTATACAGTGTGAATTCAGGGTTGTAGCACTTGTCGGCTTGTTTAATTGTGAGTTGTTTAAAACATTTATATGTTTAAAAAAAATAGAGTGTACAGAAAGCGTGTGAGCGCTGGTCATGTGGTTATTCTGTACTGGTTTCGGCCGGCTGTGAATAGCTCACGGCTAGTCCGTGAACAGCCGGGTCCGGTGACTGTTTTTGTGCAGGAGATGTGTCATCCCGTGACAGTCTAAGTTTGGGCGGGTGACTGGAGTCAGCCCAGTATCTTGTGTGTGTTCCCAGGGTAGTGTAAGGGAACGATATTTGGCCATTTTTCGAGGTGTACTAGTACTTGCCTATTTAAGTGTGTTTATCTGCAGATAAGATGAGATAAATCTGCAGATAAGATGAGATAAGAGAAGATAAGGTGTACTTTATGTTAAGGACATGTTCTGAGGCCTTGGTGTATACAGGCCGATGTTTTGGGATCATATTTACCTCCCTGATAGATTGCTATTGTGCAGGAACGGCACTAGGAGATAGTTAGGCCATTGTTCCTTATGAAGGGAGAGTTATCGAAAAGATTATAAGGCCAGGAGTTGTGTAGGCCAGATTACTTATAGACTACAGAGAGGACAGTCTTTTGAGTATATATAGATTTAAGGATCCATGAACAGATAGCAGAGTCATTGAAGTGATTATAAGACCAGGAGTTGTGTAGGCCAGATTACTTATAGACTACAGAGCGGACAGTCTTTTGAGTATATATAGATTTAAGCCTGGGTGGCGTTTTGTAACTGCAGTGTCAGCAGTCGTTCTGGTGGAACATTAGAACTGCTAGGATATATAGATTCAAGCCTGTATGGCATTTTGTTAACTGCAGGGGTATGCAGTCGTTGAGGGAGTCCTATAGATGTACGCCTGTGTGGCGGGTTTTGTAACTGCAGTGTCAGCAGTCGTTCTGGTGAATTTACTGATGTAACATTAGAACTGCGATGTAAACAGGGTTTACATCATACTGAACAGCTGTAACATTCTGCGCAATTGATTATTATTGATTTCTGTGTATCCTGTTGTACCTGTGTAGTGTATCGTATCGGATTGATGTTGCTGTGTAAATAAATAATGTGCTGTCAATTGGAAATGAACACTAGTCTGATTCGTTGATCTATGCTTGACAGTACAGGGTGAGTGACTGTACCCTTCATACCACTCACTACAGACTTTATACACAGGGACAATACAGAGCTAACATATTTATCATCTGCTCTGTGTGGGCGCATGTACTGCAACAGTCTAATCACCTCAACAGAGAGATATACTTTACCAAATAGACATCAACAGGGCTTTATCAAGCACACTCTCAGATTGGGATGCTGGAACGTCCGGACTATGTTGACTGGACTATCCGAAAACCTACAGGATGTAAACGATGTAAGGAAGACAGCCATAATTAATGATGAGCTTAAACGACTTCAGGTGGATATAGCTGCACATCATGAAACGCGCCTGGCGGGCTCTGGAACGGTGAGTGAGAAGGACTACACATTTTATTGGCAAGGGAAAGATCTTAATAAAGCTAGAGAACACGGAGTAGGTTTTGCGGTCAAAAAATCGCTAACTAAAATGGTTGAACCAGGCGAGAATGGATCAGAACGCCTGTTAACGCTCCGCCTGCAAACTAGCACAGGTCCCATCACCCTTGTCAGTGTGTATGCTCCTACTCTTTACTCTGCCTCAGAAGCTAAAGATGAGTTCTACGAGAATCTAACAGCAATTATCAAAAGCATACCTAGGCAAGAACAGCTTGTTCTCCTTGGTGACTTTAACGCTAGAGTGGGTGCCGATAATGTTTCATGGCCTTCATGTCTGGCAGGTTTGGTATTGGCAAGATGAATGAAAATGGACAACGGCTCTTAGAGTTGTGCGTCCACCATGACCTCTGCGTGACCAACACCTACTTTCAGACAAAACCCCAGCATAAGGTGTCATGGAGACACTCACGATCCAAGCACTGGCACCAACTTGACCTGATTCTCGTCAGAAGGCCACTCCTCAGGTCTGTGCTCTCCACGCGCTCGTACCATAGTGCAGACTGTGATACAGATCACTCCTTGGTTTGCTGCAAAATCAGAGCACAACCAAGAAAACTCTATCGTGTCAGACATGAAGAGAAACCACGCATTGATACCAGCAAGATGTCAGACCCTTTCATGATCGCTCAATTCACTTCGACCATCGAGAAAGTGCTCAGTAGCCCTCAGCATGGTGATACTATTACAGAGAACTGGGAGCATCTACGGAACACCATTCAAAGTACTGCACTTGCCACCTTTGGTAAGAAAACAGCCAAGTCAAATGAGTGGTTTGATGCTTCATCAGATGTGATGGCACCTGTCATTGAAGCTAAGCGCAGTGCTATGAATGAATACAAACGTTCACCGAGTGCCAGAACCCTACAGATCCTGAGGGCTACGAGAAGCAAAGTTCAACAAACTGCTCGACGCTGTGCAAATGACTACTGGCTCCAGCTCAGTGAGAGCATCCAGATCGCAGCGCAAACAGGCAACATTAGACAAATGTATGACGGTATAAAGAAAGCACTTGGCCCCCATAAAAGTAAGACGGCACCGCTAAAAACCATCAGCGGAGAGAAGCTAACCGATAAGGGTAAGCAGATGGAGAGGTGGGTCGAGCACTACTCTGAGCTTTACGCTAGAGACAATACCGTTACGCCTGCAGCCCTTGATGGTGTCAACAGTCTGCCAACTATGGAGGAGCTGGATGCCGAACCAACATTAGAGGAACTCAGCAAGGCCATTGATAGCTTGGCCTCTGGCAAAGCACCAGGCAGTGATGGGATTCCTCCTGATTTAATCAAATGCTGTAAGAGCACGCTATTACATCCCCTGCATAGGATGCTGTGCCAGTGCTTGGGAAGAGACAACTATTCCTCAAGACATGCGAGATGCCAAGATTGTAACACTGTATAAAAATAAAGGAGACAGAAGTGATTGCAATAACTACAGAGGCATCTCTCTTCTTAGTATTGTTGGTAAGGTTTTTGCCAAAGTCATCTTAATGCGACTACACAAGTTAGCTGAGCGCATATATCCAGAGTCACAGTGTGGATTCCGAGCTGGCAGATCAACAACAGACATGATCTTCTCTCTCCGCCAGCTTCAGGAAAAATCAAGAGAGCAGAAAAGACCATTATATATCGCCTTTATAGACCTCACAAAAGCATTCGACCTGGTTAGTAGGGATGGACTCTTTAAAATCCTCCTGAAAATAGGCTGCCCTTCTAAAATGCTGGAAATGATAAAGTCATTCCATGACGGCATGAAGGGAACAGTCCAATATGCTGCAAGCACGTCACAGCCCTTTGATATACGAAGTGGCGTTAAACAAGGCTGTGTTCTGGCTCCGACCCTCTTCGGAATCTTCTTTGCCTTACTCTTGAAACATGCATTCGGAGATGCAACTGAAGGAATATGCCTTCACACTAGGTCAGATGGCCGTCTGTTTAATCTTTCAAGGCTGAAGGCAAAAAACAAAAATCAGAAGGGTCACTATAAGAGACTTGTTGTTCGCTGATGATGCTGCAGTCGTCACTCAAAGCCAACAGGAGCTTCAGAGCTTGATGAATCGCTTCACTAAAGCATGCAAGGACTTTGGCCTCACAATAAGTCTAAAGAAAACGAATGTGCTGAGGCAGGATGTGGGTGCTGCACCAGTTATCACTATCGATAACTATGAATTGGCAGTGGTGCACCACTTCACATACCTAGGGTCTACCATCAATGACAAACTCTCACTGGATACAGAAATCGACAGCCGCATTGGCAAAGCTGCAGCTACCTTTGCCCGCCTCACATCGCGTGTTTGGGGAAACTCTAAACTCACAATGAAGACCAACGCTGCGGTATATAATGCCTGCGTCACCAGCACACTCCTATATGGCAGCGAGACCTGGACGACCTATGCTAAGCAAGAAAGAAGGCTCAATACCTTCCATTTGCGGTGTCTACGCCGCATCCTCGGCATCTCGTGGAAAGATAAAGTGACAAATGTCGAGGTGTTGTCACGTGCTGGCCTTCAAAGTATGTATACGCTTCTTAGACAACGCAGACTTTGCTGGCTTGGCCATGTTCGCCGCATGGAAGATGGTCGCATCCCAAAAGATATCTTCTACGGACAATTAGCAGATGGCAAGAGAACAGTTGGGCGACCACAGCTGAGGTTCAAAGATGTGTGCAAGAGAGATATGAGGGCACTGGACATGGATCCAGCAACATGGGAGGATGAAGCTGCCGATCGCACTAAGTGGCGATGCTATTTACGGCGCCACCTCAGATTGGGCGAAGAGAGGCTCACACAAGAAGCAGAGGTGAGGAGAAAACGTCGAAAGGAGCACCAAGAAAATAAGCAGCTGAGGGCTGTCACCTCAGCGGCGCATTCCCATAGTCAGTTATGACTGAAGGGGCTATTATTATTATTATTATTATTATTTATGGAAGTCTAGAAGTTCGACAAATTGTCGAAGCAAACTGAGAAACTTCGCTATTCAGCTTATTCTGTTCCGAGCAACCTGTCTACTGCGAATTTAGAGGACTCAATGAAAATAAATTTCAAACTCTGGTTATATCTATTACCAGACAAAGAGGTAAACGTTTATTTCGCCAAACCGAAATAATCCCCCTTTCCGTCTATAACACTACGTTTAACACCTAACCGCATGTCGTAACCGCCACCTACTGACCGATGGGGCGCGTGTCAGTTGCGAATCTCAGACACCCCGTCTCCAGTGCAGAAACAGTTATTCACACCTCACGCTGACATTGGCCCACAAGGAGTGTCGTGTCAGGTGAAATTTCCAGACAAAAGTCTCAAACTGCGCCAAGGAGATGTCAGCTATCGCACCGCACTGAGCGTTCAGCCGATTCACTCGTTGTGGCAGGTGAAAATGCAGACAAATTTGTCGCCTATATGTCTGGCGAAACGAATATTTACAGTGTATTTCATCTGGTGCAGGGAAAGCTGTAGACTTATGTCTGCTCCTATGTCTGGCCAGACGAATATGTTCACAGTTTCGTCCAACTGACACCTAATGCCATAGAATGCATTCTCACGCCAAATCGCCTGGTGAGGGACTGAACGTTGCGTCATAACTGCGTTCTCAGTTTTGAGAAAAGAAACAGGTAAACGTTAGAATGGGAAAATAGTAATGAATATATTCGCAAACGTACGAATGCGAAAAACACAGGAAAAGGATAAAAATGATTTTAAAAAATAGAGGATACGGGTGACAGAAAAAGAAGAGGATATAGGCAATTTATAGATCATAAATGTCTACGTGACAGAACGTCCCCCCTTTAAGATATGGAAGCACTCCATGTCTACGTTATGGAAATAAATTTCCTTTATCCGTAGCTTCAGGGTGTCTGTCTTCTACCCTCTCACCTCCCCCCTCCATCTCTCTCCAATTCCTACTCAAGTCTACTCCCAAAGTTTCCTTTCTCTGGAATGTCTCCCATGCGCGCTTGAAAGAGTGTCGCCGCTTCTGACATTTTTCAAAGATTTCTTGTTATTGCAGTGGAGTTTCCCTGCCACTATCGTCATCTTCGTCAGTTTTGGCGATCGTCAGGAGATGGTCGGAGGTTGGCACTGGTTTTTCCAAGTATCTCTTTAACAGATTTAAATGGAAAACCTTTTCCTTTCCTTGAATAGAGATCTGGTATTTAGCCTTAGAAATCTTTTTCAGGACGATAAACGGCCTTTGCCATCCGATCCTCAGTTAGTTGTTTCCGGTAGGGAGTAACACCAAAACTTTCTCTCCTGCTTCCAATTCTCTCTCTTTCGAGACTTTCCTGTATCGGTTAGCGTGCTTTGTGCGAGCTCGCTTAAAGTTTGTCGTTGCTAGGTCCCATCCTAGTTTCAACCTATCCTTTAAATCCGACACATATTTACTTGCTGAGACAACTGTCTCATCAGCCTTCTGGTCAGTCAGCGACCAAAGTAAGGCTTGAAGCGGGCCCTTAATGGGTCAGCCGAATAAAAGTGTGGCTGGCGGAAATCCTGTGGAAGTATGAGGAGAATCTCTGTAGCCAAATAAAGCTGCAGGAATGCAACAATCCCAATCTTCAGGTTTCACTTGTGCCAGTCTACTTAACATCATGTTGAGGTTTCCGTTAACACGTTCTACTAGCCCAGTTCTGGCCAGAGTATAAGGCTTAGTGTAGATGTGCTGGTCGGGGAGCCGCGCTGGTGTAATGGCTTCGGCGTTGTACTGGCGACCAGGTGTTCATGGTTCAAACCCGGGCGTCGGCGTTTGAAGAAATGTTTACGGCCGGAAATTTGACTGAATAGCCTGAACGGCTCCTGTGATAACCCCTCTGTGGATGGGAAGGAGCGAAGCTCCTGACCGGGTTGGAAGGAAAGTCCTCAGGTTCCCCAGCCTCGCAATGACATGTCATTGGGCCGAAGGGCTGAAAGCCCAAGTGCCGCTGGTTAAGAAAAAAAAAAAAAAGAAAAAAAAGATGTGCTGGTCCCTCAAGTTCTTGACGATCTCATCCATCAACAGGTTTCGGTATAGAGATCCGTTATCCGTCAGCACTCGTTGAGGGAATCCCAACCGAGTAAAAATCTGCACGAGGGCTTCTGCGACATTCTTGGCATCTGCGCATGTTAGCGGTATAGCTTCTGCCCATAAAGTGCATGTATTGACTAAGGTCAGGATAAACCTGTTCCTTCTTTTAGTCCTTTCTAAGGGTCCTAAAATGTCGATCACAACCCGTTCGAATGGTGTTCCCACTATTGGCATTTCACCCAAAGAGACTGGGGTGCCCGTTGCTTGGGTGGCACACGTTGGCACTGGGCACAGGATTTGACATATCTGATAATATCAGTATTTACTCCTGGCCACCAATAATGAGTGGTTATCCGTTGATTTGTGGCGTTCTGTCCCATATGTCCGCTGAAGGGAAGAGAGTGCCCCATTTCTAGGATTTGGCTTCTGTACTGTTTCGGTACTAGGAGCTGGTTGTAACCTTGGTCAGGTTTGCCCGTTCTGCGATAAAGTACGCCATCCTTAGAAAAAATGTCCCCGTGCTGTCTGGGTTCCTTAGCCATGGGCAGTTTCCTAAAGCAGGGTGCCAAAGTAGGGTCCTTGTATTGCGCTTCTTTAAGTTCCATAGGTAACAAATTAGGCGCAGGCTCCCGTTCCTTCTTGGTTTGCCCTCTTGTAGTTACTGCTGCCACAATCGGCTCTTCCGGTTTCCCAATACACACGTATCTCCCGCCAAGTATGACTGGGTAGATGGGTCATCCATAACAGCCGCTTTGATCACGCCTCTGACAAAATCAGAGTGGATCTCGACCAATGCGATGGGAAGCGCTGTAGGTGCATCACTCTTACGAACTCCACAAAATTGGACGGTCTCTGCTGTCTCTTGACCGGGTTTAACCAGGTTTCTGGCAACAATGCAATCATAAGAAAGCCCCGTGTCAAATAAACAAGAAGTTTGAGAACCGTTCATAATAACAGTACCTCGCGTTGAGGGTGTATCCCCAACAGGTTGGGAATCACTGTCAATAATTCCGCCTTGCGAGACTGTTAGCAAGCATCCGATGCGTTTAGGCTCGGTGTGCTCACTCTGATCATTAGTCCCGTGCAGGGGTTCTCCCTTTGCCACCTTGTCCTTTCTGGCTGACGCTGCCATGAAGGGCGGTCGGGTTGATAAGACTGTTTACTGTGGTTGGGGTACTTGTTTTGTAGAACTTGGATTTTTCAGGAGGGGGGTTTTGAGGTCCCGTTTCTCTGTGGTTATTCAGATTAGAAGTATGAGAAGCATGAGAAGCATGAGAAGATTGGTCTAGATTATTTTTTCGAAAATGCTCTTCTGTCGGTTTACGTTTTGAGTCGGTAGTTCAGCCAGCGCATTTTGATAACGCTCAGACTTTTCTAAGATGTCTTCAAGCTTTTCTGCCCCGTGCTCGGCTAGGAATCTCCGGGTATCAGCAGACAAAGTGTTCTTTATTTGTTCTGTAATGACAAATTCCTCCAGACCTTCATAGGTAGAGGGGAGCTGTGAAAGCTCAAGGCACTTTGTTAGGTATCCCTTCAAACGAGACGAGAACTGTTGAAAAGTTTCAGAGCTCTCTTTCCTGCTGTTGCGAAACAGTTGCAGAAATTTGCGAGCATTCATTTCAAAGCGCTCCAGTAACGCTTTCTTCAACACATCATAGTTGTCTTGTTGGCTGCTTTCCAGTTTGGCGTAAACATCATACGCACTGCTTTTCAGCGCCTGAGAAAGCTTCATGTTCCAACGCGACCTCTCTAAACCGTACAGAGTTGCAATTTTCTCAAATTTTTCTAGCCAAGTGTCAATCTTCTCATTAGGACACGGGAAAGATTCTAGAGCGAAAGACATAGCGGTGAGATGAAGAGATTGAGTGTTAGAAGGATCAGTTATGGAAGAATGAGGAGAAGACTCTCCATTGCTGGAGGTAGAGGCAGCACCACGACTTTGAACCTCTAGAGCTTTGAGCGCCAACTCGTGCTGTCGTCGTTGCTCATTTTCTCTTTCCTTATGCTGTCTCTCCTTCTCTCTTTCCTCCCTCTCCCTCTCTTGCTATCTCTCCCTGCGGATTTCCATTTCCTCATCCACCTTCCTCTGCTCTTTCGCTTCGGCTGCTTTCCTCTCCTATTCCGCGTCATATCTTTCCAGTTCGTCCCTGACAAAAGCTTTCGCTTCTTCTCCTTCCAAACCTTCTTCTCTTGCCTCGTCCCTGAGGAGTTGTCTAAGCTTTGCCCTTTCTGCCATGATAAGTCAGTGGCTGAGATTTAGACGAGAAAGAGATAAGAAAAGGGTACTTTGGTTCCTACCACTTGCGAGAAGAATACCAAACAAAAGATAATATCCTTATAACCTGGGATACCTCCTCTAAAAATATAGTATCTAACTATCGCTGCTATTAATCGGCAATTAAGCACCTAATGCAAACGACTACGCCAAATAAATGGTAGTTAAGATTTACTACAGAAAAATAAGTTGCTACAGCGGAAACAAAATAATTATTGCAAAAATTTTTAAGGAGAAAAAAAAATCCCTTAAATTTTTTAATCCACTATAAGTTCAACACTGAAGATAGTTAGGGTAAGGGAGGCAATTAATATGGACGAATAGTCCGAAACGCACTCCTTAACTTTGCTCAAACACCTACTTCTTCAGAACCATGTGAATGTTATACACTCACAAAACTTTACCAGCGTTAAGTATTACAAAATCAGTAATAACATATATTCCGACAAAATCAACTAGTAAACCAAATGTATAATGCTTAATAATGCTGTGGAAAAACTATTTTTAGCCGTGTGGTCAGCACGCCCATAAAACAGATCGTTACGTTTAGGGGATAGTTATTTTTAAAAGATACACAACTCACAAGACATCACACTCTTACTCTATATCAGAATAAAGAAAAATTTGAGACGAGCTGATATTTGCCGTCTCGTCTTCCTATTCCACGTTCAAAAAGAGGAAACGAGCCCACATTTGTCGTTTTTATATAGACGAGACATCATTTGTCGTAGATTTTTGATAGGAGAATTAAGACTTGGGTTGGTCCCTTCTGAATAGGTTGGAATGAGTGATAGTCACAGTGTGAGACAGAAATACAAAATAGATTTCCACGAGTGAGGTGGTAGAATAGTGATAGAGGCTGTCTCTGAGAGCGGGAAATCTTCTCTCTCTCTCTCACCTATCTTCTACGACAGATCTAAAGTAGTCAGACAGTCTAACACATATACATTAAATATATATATATATATCCACTCACGTGCACGCACATTCAAGTGACGACAGGTAGACGTGGGAAACACAGACGTGGGAAACTATAACAAATGATTATATACATATTTAGTACGAGCTGACCAACATGCTGATTAATTTATTGTTAAGTTTATTTATCATTTGTAAACTTACGTCACAACATTTAAAAATTACATAAAAAAAAGGCATATACAATAAGTCATAAGCAAATCAAGGAATGCTACAAAAAAAAAAACTGGTAGACCCACAGTGATGATCGTCCCTCGATGGATAGCCCACCGTCCCGTTAGGAGAAAGATGATAACACAAAGAGTCCCAGATACATATGATTAAGTCTAAGAGTTTTCCCCGTTTAAGGTATGAACAGACCTGATACTATAATCTAGTTTAAGGGAAAATATTGTTAGCAAAACAAACTTGCATGAAGAAAGTTATGACAGCAAATAGGTGCAAAAATACAACGGTAACAATAGCACTCAGACCTGCGTACACTCTTATTCATTCAGCCGTGGCCACATGTGCACATTTATACTTACAGCTTTGATCGCTGCCTCTGGGAACATAATTTTTTCTAGGACCTTCACACAGACCCGTAAATGCAGTCTCGACCAAGAAATCCCCAGTTCCAAAAAGACGTACTGAATTCTCTGTCTCAGGGAACGATTCCTTGGGTGTTCTTATTTTTCGGATGTCTGTTAAGTCACATAAAATGTGTCCAGGCACAAAAGTTAGCAGAGCACAGTGTCACTAGATTAGGTTTCGAGAATTAAGGAATGTCAGATCGGTGTCTACTTTCAGGAAGGTACTATATTTGGTCACCACAATACTAGTCAAAACTCTGTCGGGATGTACTGATATTTTGCTTGCCACAGCGGGCTGATCTGTACTTAAGTGTTATTCTGGAAGAATTAATTCTGGCGCGAAGGCCTCTTACTTCATTTAACTGTTAAAGTTCATGTAATGAAAGTGATTAGTTTCTTCACAGATAATGTTCACGTACTAGAACGCTGGCAAAGTTTGGGTACCCCAGTTTCACTATATAAAATGGAAAGAACACAAATCAAATAATTTACATATATGTAATCAATATAACTTACATTTTTAAACTGCAAGCGTACCGCTTGACTTATCATTTAAACTTCCCGTGAAGTAAGTTATATTTAAAAATCATCAATCCTCATGAATACGTGCGTATTCCGTCAACACTCATGAGGCTTCTAGCATTTATAAGTTAGTTTAGAAAATTTTGTTCTCGTCTGATTATTTAGCAGTAAAATTTAATTCATTATAGCTTCATTGTTGTTTAAGCTAGAAATTATAATTATTCTGCTTTCCACTGAAACACGTCGCTAGAAAATAATACAGACTATATAAATTTTACTCTCTGCACCAAATCTAACTAGTGAAATAAAATAAGCGATTTAACACTTTAAACACTTCACAAAATACTAGATAATAATATATTTTACCTCACACAGAACTACAGGTAGTCGCACAACTTAAGAATTATATGCTTATATTTATGGAAGTCTAGATGTTCGACAAATTTTCGAAGCAAACTGAGAAACTTCGCTATTCAGCTTATTCTGTTCCGAGCAACCTGTCTACTGCGAATTTAGAGGACTCAATGAAAATAAATTTCAAACTCTGGTTATATCTATTACCAGACAAAGAGGTAAACGTTTATTTCACCAAACCGAAATAATAGTCCTTTCCGTCTATAACACTACGTTTAACACCTAACCGCATGTCGTAATCGCCACCTACTGACCGATGGGGCGCGTGTCAGTTGCGAATCTCAGACACCCCGTCTCCAGTGCAGAAAAAGTTATTCACACCTCACGCTGACATTGGCCCACAAGGAGTGTCATGTCAGGTAAAATTTCCAGACAAAAGTCTCAAACTGCGCCAAGGTGATGTCAGCTATCGCGCCGCACTGAGCGTTCAGCCGATTCACTAGTTGTGGCAGGTGAAAATGCAGATAAATTTGTCGCCTTTATGTCTGGCGAAACGAATATTTACAGTGTATTTCGTCTGCTGCAGGGAAAGCTGTAGACTTATGTCTGCTCCTATGTCTGGCCAGGCGAATATGTTCACAGTTTCGTCCAACTGACACCTAATGCCATAGAATGCATTCTCACGCCAAATCGCCTGGTGAGGGACTGAACGTTGCGTCATAACTGCGTTCTCAGTTTTGAGAAAAGAAACAGGTAAACGTTAGAATGGGAAAATAGTAATGAATATATTCGCAAACGTACGAATGTGAAAAACACAGGAAAAGGATAAAAATGATTAAAAAAATAGAGGATACGCGTGACAGAAAAAGAAGAGGATATAGGCAATTTATAGATCATAAATGTCTACGTGACATTTATGTTATCATATCGATATCTATTATTAGTTCCTTATGTTTGTATATGTTATCATATCGATATCTATTATTAGTTCCTTATGTTTATTTACGCTATCATATCGATATCTATTATTAGTTCCTTATGTTTGTTTATGTTATCATATCGATATCTATTATTAGTTCCTTATGTTTGTTTATGTTATCATATCGATATCTATTATTAGTTCCTTATGTTTGTTTATGTTATCATATCGATATCTATTATTAGTTCCTTATGTTTGTTTATGTTATCATATCGATATCTATTATTTGTTCCATATTTTTGATTAAGTTATCATATCGATATCTATTATTAGTTCCTTATATTTGTTTATGTTATCATATCGATATCTATTATTAGTTCCTTATGTTTGTTTATGTTATCATATCGATATCTATTATTAGTTCCTAATGTTTGTTTATGTTATCATATCGTCTGGCTTCTGATTACTGTAAGGGACAGGACAGCCAGATCGTCTGTAAATTCTAGTTCATCAAGTTGTTATGTCAGAGGTCACTGGATTCCGTTTCTGTTGGCTAAAGTCGATGTTTTCATCATCCAATATATAGCCAATATAGTGTGTTACCGGGGCCCGAAAGGGGAGCAAAGAATAGTAACACTGCACCCTACCACGCATGTCGTAAAAGGCGACTAAGGAGGGTATGGGCATGGGGCTGTTTACCCCATCCCGTAAAAAACTTCGCACAGTGGGCTGATCACCTGCTTGCCAACCAATCTGATTACGGAAACAATGATAGATTGTTTGGTCTGTTTTTGTTCCACAAAGACGCCACTAGGCGTGGTGGAAACAGCGATAGATTGATCAATTTGTTGTTGCCCTAAGACGCCACTAGGCGTACTGGCCACATACTGCTTTGCCGGTTGATGGCTAAGGATGGAAGAAGAAGAAGATATAGCCAATAGGAGGAGAAATGGTGATAAAGAGACATCCCTGACACATACAGTGTTCTTGTCCCAGAAGGTTCTACAAGTTGTATTTCATTAAGAATTCTGCATGCCGTGTCCTTATATGATTTATTTATTAAGGTTAATTATTTTAATGGGGACTCATAATGCCTTTTTATTTCCCAAAGTTATTCTCTGCCCACACTTGGCAGATTAGAATGATAATAATCCGTCTTAGGTTACAATTGTTCAATGTCAATCCAGGTTTTGTAGACCGGAAAGCAATTGCTATTACATGTATGATGTTATCCGGCCTTTGATGTGTAGTGGTTGTGTTATCTCACATTATCATGCCAACGTGCACAGTTTACAAACCAGCCGCACTTGCAAACAATTGATGACAACCATCATTGTTACCTATCTTTATTAGAAAAAGATGAACACTCCGAATAAATGTAAATGTGATCAAACATATTAAATACAATATATACAAAGACAGTTCTCTTTCACAATACCAACATCAAACATTTCTTCTGGGGTATCTGGATGTTGTGGTAGATCTGCCCATCGCAGGTTATATAATTGTAGGTCCCAGTACATTGCTGATATAACTGTCACATACCTTCACCAGTGAATTATTTAAGAAACGGTGATGTCTAAACTTCCTACATCAATGTAAATATCTTCCTCCAGCCAAACGAGCGAACAAGCCAAAAGAGTTCACCAGAGGTAAGTGGCATAGGGAATTAAGAAACAAAGTCTGAAATACACTGACATAGTCACAGACTATTTCTCTCGGTGTTATCTACGATAATCACATGACTTGATCTGACGTTTTACGACATTGACAGTAGTTCATTTAACTTCGTCATTAATATTTTAAAATTGAATTTTCATCCCTTTTTGTTTCCTTTCTGATAACTGCTGTGCATCGCATAATTAAAATTAGTTTTTTTTTTTACATTTCCCAATTTGCTTTCAATTCGAATAACCTTGGTAGGAAAAACAATCTTTTCTGACTAGATATTTTTCATCTTGTCTTAACTTTAGACTTACAGCTCCAGTAAAGTGTAAACGACAAAGTGTGACTGCGTTTTGAGAGTATATTGTCGGCAGAGATGCATGAGCTGAGCGTCTTTTTTAAAGGTGAAGAGATTACAGACTCAGCCTGTATCTTCTAACTGAGAATACATTATCTCCCTTCAGCGTATACTCATCATCATCAGTTGCCATCTCCACAACGAAGGTTGGCTGTATTGGATCTCCAACGTCTTCTGTCCCTTTTCTTAGTTGTGCACTCTGATAGACTCTTTCCTGTCCATCTCTTGATGTTATTTTCCCACTTATAGCGCTGTCTTCCTCTTGCATGTCTGCCTTCAACTCTCCCTTCTATTATGGTCTTCTGCAAGGTGTTATGCCGTTTTATGTGGCCAAAGTATTTTAGCTGCCTAACTTTGATCTCCCTCATTAGTTCTCTTTTCATACCTAGATTTTGTAGGACCTCCTTATATGTTTTCTTCTCTTTCCTACTGTATCCTACTGCCACTTAATTCTCAGGAAAAAAAATGCTGGGCCTTCGTTTTCCATCAAGTTAACACCATCTATGTTAGAATGAGTCTCTTACCACTTCTATTACGGGCTCAAGAATTAGACTATTGAATATGTTATATTCTCTCTCTCACTCTCTCTCTCTCTCTCTCTCTCTCTCTCTCTCTCTCTCTCTCGACGTGTGCATCTGTGACTGACAAATAGTTCTAACAATAGTAAAACTACTTGCAAGAATCTATCTAGTGGGCAGATGGAGAGAAAATGACAGTTAGATAAGAAATCAACTGTATTTACACCAGTTAATTGTGTTGCACGTTTCATGAAAAAATGAACAATATATTACAATTTGAACAGAAACCTGTGGCTTATTTTAATTATTACTAAAAATGTTCATCAACATAAACTTGAATTCCTGTATACGTCAACAAAAAAATAAAGAAAGAAAAATATTTAACGTAAGAGGCATTAGTCGACAAGCAAGGAACACGTAACGACTCCAGAATGTTTAATCTCATGAAGCTGTTAATGACGAGGTTTTTTTTTTACTGGCCGAGATTGAATTAGTCCCAGATTATCCATTTCTCTTCAAAATAACAACATTCAGTGATGACTTTGTTGTAACATCCTAAATTTGACGACCTTATCGATGTGGCTGGTTTACAGTGTGTATCTTGTTGTTACGGTGGGATAAATTACAGGATCATGCATGGAAACGCGAATGATAGCAGGTGTTCTTTCAGGACATTATGGTCAGTATACATAACAAAAGCCGGTAGGTGAACAGGTCCACGGGAAACATGGTTGACATTTAATAAATAAAGTCACTTCACAATAACGTCCATCAAAACATCAAAAGTACATGGCAATGGATAAGCGTAGTAGATTATCCCTGGTCCGTCAATAAGTTTCAATCGTTAGGCATCTTAAGTGGCCATAATATAATAATAATACACTCCTCTCATCTCCACTCAATCTTGACCGTTGTACCAAAGGTTCGGGCAATCCACGAAAACCAAAGTAATGCGGCAGAAGCATTCAGGCAAACAAAATATTAGTTGCCCCATATCTCAAAGTTACTTGTAGTAAATTATGGTATGAACTTCTAGATAAGTTCATGAACCATCTTGCACATAACGTGGCGGCCTCCGAAATCAATAATGCCACAATGTATAATTATATATCACACTCCTTTATCCCGGAGCTCGAAAAATTACATCTCTCTCGGACGCAAACACAAAGACGGAAGGCCAATTAATTAACACACTGAACCCCACGACACGTGACAAAAATCGTCACTAGTTGACCGTCGCTCATCACGGGTGAACGCCTAGCTCACCACGGGTGAACGCTTTCGTGCAAACAGTAGTTTGACTACAGGCGAACACAATTCCTCACATAAAATTGGAAATGTGCTAGCGTGTAGTAACGTGCCACATTATGTTATTCTGCATCCCAAATCTATCCTTAACACCTGTGTAGAACGTCATCATGAAATGCCGTGCCGAATATGTTTCATGAGAGACCCGTAAAAACAAATCGTAATCTGAATACGATAATTCTGGACTATTGGGGGGGGGGGGTGTTTGCAGATGAGTTTCCCATTGATGATGATGATAATAATGATGCACCAATGCGAAGACCGAATACTACAAAGAAGCAGTGTTTCTTAAACTATTTCAGTGTCAATTACCCTCGAGTCTTTCTCACAAAATTTCATTCACACTCGAGTCTTTCTCACAAAATTGCATTCGCCCTCGAGTTTATCTCTCAAAATTTCATTCACCCTCGAGTATTTCTCACACAATTTCATTCACTCTCAAGTCTATCACACAAAATTTCATTCACTCTCCAGTCTATTTAACAAAATTTCATTCACACTCGAGTCTTTCTCACAAAATTCCATTTACTCACGAGTCTGTCTCACAAAATGTCATTCACTCTCGAGTCGTTCTCACAAAATTTCATTCGCCAGCGGCTAAATTTTTCTGTCTTCTGGGTGATTTACCTTTTACTCTCCCTTGTGTATAATGTTAAATATATTTCATTTTGTCACATGAGCAAAAAGAATAAATTAACTCATTTCTTAAGAGTTTATTTTATTCAAGTGTTTGAACATACTAAACATATGTGAAAACTAGGAGGGACAAACAAATTAACTCATACAAATTATTAGAATTTTTCTAGCTTTTTACATAAAGTAAAGTTAGTAGTTAAACTATTTCAGTGTCAACTACCCTCTAGTCTTTCTCACAAAATTTCATTCACCCTCGAGTATTTCTCACAAAACTTCATTCACTCTCGAGTCTTTCTCACAAAATTTCATTCACCCGCGGCAAAATTTTCCTGTCTTTTGTGTGATTTTCCTTTTACTCTCCCGTATTCCACTGAAGATTAGCAGGGACTGTCATAGCTGGGTTCCTCGAGGGGTGAGAACAACTGTCTACCGTGTTGTAAACGGAGCGAATTAAATGTTTCTTTATATTTTACATCCCCCCCCCTTCCCCCCCCCCCCCAAAAAAAAAAAAAAATTTACGACTATTCCGGGCGTGCCTTAGGAAGTGCGGGTCGTATTTCCAACGGTTTAGACGGGGCCCTCGCAGGTAAAAAAATGTAATGGCACAACTGTAGCAGATACTGCCGTTAAAATAAGGGGGAGGGAGAGTTGGTGAAGCATTAGACACTGCACCAAACTAGGTCAAGGTTTTTATGAGATGAGTTGACCAGTTACTTTCCTCGCTGAGTTTTACCTTCCCTACATAAAAGCAGAATCAATTTACCTTGTGCAGCTGGGTAGACTGGAGCGTGGCGCCACCAGGTTTAGAACCCGGAACCTGATGCGTTTGCTGGGGGAGACAGCGACATAGCCAATCGGAATCAGCAGGAATGACAAGTATCAATTACTTCCCATGACTGTTTCGACCCCGTGCAGTTTCCGACGGTCTCTGGGGAGACAAAGAATAGAACTACTGCACCATCATATGTTCTACAAGGCGACTAATATGAGGTTTGACATAAGGCTGGCAACCTCGTCATATAAAACATATTTCTACAGAAACCATCACTACAAGAACATGTACCAGTTTCCTGTAGGCTGGCAACCTTGTCATATAAAACATATTTCCACCGACACATTCACTACAAGAACATGTACCAGTTTCCTGTAGGCTGGCAACCTCGTCATATAAAACATATTTCCACCGACACCATCACTACAAGAACATGTACCAGTTTCCTGTAGGCTGACAACCTCGTCATATAAAACATATTTCCACCGACACCATCACTACAAGAACATGTACCAGTTTCCTGTAGGCTGGCAACCTCGTCATATAAAACATATTTCCACCGACACCATCACTACAAGAACATGTACCAGTTTCCTGTAGGCTGGCAACCTCGTCATATAAAACATATTTCCACCGACACCATCACTACAAGAACATGTACCACTTTCCTGTAGGCTTCCTGTACAGAGATAAGCTTCAGTTGTGGCTCTATGGTTATTAAGGAATGAAAATGAAAATTTTGATGATGAAGAATGATGATGACGGCGATAATATTGATAATAATGATGTAGATGATGATGGCAACGACGATGACGATGAAGTTGATTCAGACAGGTCGGAAATAACAGATGCAGTGAATGGAGGTAACAAAGATGCTTGAACACGGTTAGTGTTAAACACACAGGCAAGGTCCGAAAGAACAGACAAAGTAAACTACAGAAAGAGAATTAAAAATTAAGTGTCAAAAAATAAAACATCACGAAGATAAATGTCATTTATAAAACAGAAGCAGGTTAAACAGGCAGAAAGCCTAGCATTTTCCATAAATTCATTACTTCGACAATGACGTCACCAAAATATTTAAACATATAATGCTAGCGCGGTATAAGCTATCTCCATTTCCACGAGTTGAAAATAACAAGGGACAAACAAATTAACACATACAAATTATTAGAATTTGTCTAGCTTTTTACATAAAGTAAAGTTAGTAGTAAACAACAGTCTTAGAATTAACTTCTTAGAAATAGTATTTTCTTATTGTGTATGTTTACCACACAAAAAGGAAATGCAGTTTACTTCTATACTACTATACAGTTTACTTCTTGATGTCAGTAAGTGCTGTTAGATTGAAGTTCGTTCAGTAAATATATATAGAATTCTAGTTCGAGCTGAAAAGTAGCTTAATTGGCAACACGAAGTAAAGTTACAGTTCAAACAGTTGCCTATGGCGATCCCCCAGTTTTGTCATTTATACATTTGTGAACCCACAAGCTCGTCGGGTCTCCCCTAAAAGGTCATATTAAAGTTAATTTAGCAATATCCTGCTACTTTGAAATTAGGAAACCATAATTAGAGAGAAAATATATATCAAATTTTCAGCTCTAATGCCGTTAAAAATCAATAAGAGCTTACTGACCACTTTAATGGCAATGCCTTTTTTAAATATTGAAAAATAAAATATTTGAGTAAAGTCATTCACCTTTTATTCTAATTTCATTCACCCCCAGAATAATTTCATTCACGTGCTCTCACAACCCATTCTACACATAACCAAAATTAATTAATAATAAAATATGTATCAAATAGAATTAACCATTATGTACAACCAATACTCTCCTTAATGGGCATAAACCACTACCTCGCAGCTGATCCATCTCAATGTTCATTACTGCATTCTGAACATGTCGTAAGTGACGACTGGTGCACCTGGCAACAAGCGTGTCTTATATGACCCCTGATGAGATTGGGAACTCATCACATGAAACACATCGTTACCGTAACAACCACTGCAATAGCATAAAAATGCTTCTTGTTGGCCTGTAATGGACACCAGCCGCATTGGTGTTTCCATGCTCCGCTTGGAGCAAACAGAGAAACACCTCTGTCTCAGACACCTTACGCACCAAGGAGTGGCCTTAATCTCACCAGAAATCTAAATACATATTCTCACCTCACTCAAAGTAACCCACTAAAAATATACAGTAGCATAATCAATAATCGTGAAATACCACAAATTACTATCGCATCAAAGAATAAAATAAAATTACTCTTGACTTAACAACTAGAACTAAAGTCATCACCACGTGGCCGCCATCTTGCTATTTTGCTATCAAGTTAATATTATCTAAATTCAAGTAATAGATCGCTTCTCCGCCTGGTTTCATGTATAAAATACTTTCATACTATATTTGCATTTCTTGCCCGGTCTGATGACTGAAATAATTGCCACTAAACTATTGCAGCCGTGATTTGGTCTTAGCGTGCCTAATGAAACCTATCCACACATTATTTTCACCCATCTATCATTTCAGGACTAAATCTAATGTCCTAAAAAGAAATCGCCTCATTAAACATCCATTTATTTATTTCACTAAACATTAAAACAGCCACGCTCAATATAATTTCAGAATTATAGAAAACTAATGCCAGTTTGCTTTGAAATCAAACTCCCGTGCTCAAGGCATTTACAGCTTGGCTCTGGTGTCTAACTTCGTTTGTTGTCTCTGGGCGGCTTTTGCAAAATAGGCCCGTTCGCCGCCCGCTATCTCTATATATAAGCTCTAGGCTAATCACGCAACTTACTGCGCAGCGCGTAGTAATTGCACCACGCAAATAACACATGCGATTATCGCTCTAGAAATAGCGAAAACACAAATAAAATCTACAGCTATTTAATATAACACACAACTATCAAATATAACTAATTTTTAGGGTTTATTATGGCCTAGTAATAAATCTTCTACTGAGTCAGACTCTTCCCATTCCAGCGTGCTGCACGCACATCGAAAATAAATGGGCGATAAATATGCCATGGACATGAAAGGGGCGTCTTTACGTCCCCATTACACACACACACACTCATATATATATATATATATATATATATATATATATATATATATATATATATATATATATATCATCCTTTGCTTACTTACTTAGTCGTTCCTCTTCTGCCTGAAGGTGTACATCCTTAGAAGAGAGAGCGACAGACTATCCTATCGGTTGTCTTACTCCTGGCCTGGTTCCATTCTAGTTCTCGGTCCTTCAGAGATGATCTAATGTTGTCCTCCGAACAAACTCTGCGTCGTCATGAAGGTCTGGATCCCTGGCTCTTAGCATCCCATATCTGCCGTGGCAGCCGATCTTCTCCCATTCTGCAGACATTGCCAAACCATCTTAGCTGGGACTGTTCTACTTGGGTCTGCAGGGGTTTGGTTGTTAGATCTTAACGTATCGTCTGGTTCCGGACCATGTCTCTTCATTTTTACTTCAACCACCTTTCACAGATACCTCATTTCTGAGGGTTGGATCTGACTTTTGTGGGTTGTTGTCAATGCCCATGGCTCGCATCCATAAGTCAAGACTGGAGCGGTATACAGTTTGCTTCGTTTACTTGCCAACTTCTCTTTTGGTGAGGAATCCTCGATTTACGACCTGAAAAAGTCTCCCAACTGCTGCTCTTCGGAAAGCCAAAACTTCATTGAAGCCTCCCTTCCAGTCCCACCCTTTCCCCAAATTTGAATGTTTTATCTTACGTTTTGTTATTCGTTTTTTTTTTCTTGAGCGTATTTTTTGTAAAGGAAGGCAGCAGTTTGGAAAGTGAAGTATGCCCGGCTCCTGATCCGCACAAAACAGGTTTAGAGAATTTACAAGCTTGTTTTTATTTATCGATAGTATGTGACAGTGAATCAATTTGTGAACATCTCTATCACTGTTCCTATTCTTTACTCTATTTCTTTGTATCCAGTGCGATCGCGATAGCGTTCGATTGATAGAGTGGTTAGAGCGTTGGTCTTTTGTGCCGAGTTCGATTCACCGTATCGACACGCACTAGTCGACCTAGCTGTAAATGGATACCTAACTTTGCTCTGGGGTTAGAGAAGGAAAAGGCAGCGTAAATAGGCACATGACTTTGCTCTTTGGGTTATGGAAGGAAAAGGCAGCGAGGATGGGAACTGGTTACCCCTCCTCTCGATGCTGGACCTAATATATTCTCTAATACTTCACTCCTCTACGACAGTATCTGCTATGGACCTTACGTTTCGAAATTAGAGATTCGCGTAAATAGAGATTCGCGTAAATAGAGATCTTTTTCTCTATAGAAATTTTACTGTTTCTATAAGGGATATATTTCTGCCAATTATTTTAAAATAAAAATTAATTTCAGCTTTTATTTCACAAAGCATAGGACAGTGGAAAAAAAAAAATATATATATATCTAAGAAATATAAAATAAAAACATGAAATTACGAATTTTAATCGTATCTGCAATTTTTTACATTCATTTTTCACAACTCGCGTTATTTTCAACTCGTGGAAATGGAGATAGCTTATACCGCGCTAGCATTATATGTTTAAATATTTTGGTGACGTCATTGTCGAAGTAATGAATTTATGGAAAATGCTAGGCTTTCTGCCTGTTTAACCTGCTTCTGTTTTATAAATGACATTTATCTTCGTGATGTTTTATTTTTTGACACTTAATTTTTAATTCTCTTTCTGTAGTTTACTTTGTCTGTTCTTTCGGACCTTGCCTGTGTGTTTAACACTAACCGTGTTCAAGCATCTTTGTTACCTCCATTCACTGCATCTGTTATTTCCGACCTGTCTGAATCAACTTCATCGTCATCGTCGTTGCCATCATCATCTACATCATTATTATCAATATTATCGCCGTCATCATCATTCTTCATCATCAAAATTTTCATTTTCATTCCTTAATAACCATAGAGCCACAACTGAAGCTTATCTCTGTACAGGAAGCCTACAGGAAAGTGGTACATGTTCTTGTAGTGATGGTGTCGGTGGAAATATGTTTTATATGACGAGGTTGCCAGCCTACAGGAAACTGGTACATGTTCTTGTAGTGATGGTGTCGGTGGAAATATGTTTTATATGACGAGGTTGCCAGCCTACAGGAAACTGGTACATGTTCTTGTAGTGATGGTGTCGGTGGAAATATGTTTTATATGACGAGGTTGTCAGCCTACAGGAAACTGGTACATGTTCTTGTAGTGATGGTGTCGGTGGAAATATGTTTTATATGACGAGGTTGCCAGCCTACAGGAAACTGGTACATGTTCTTGTAGTGAATGTGTCGGTGGAAATATGTTTTATATGACAAGGTTGCCAGCCTACAGGAAACTGGTACATGTTCTTGTAGTGATGGTTTCTGTAGAAATATGTTTTATATGACGAGGTTGCCAGCCTTATGTCAAACCTCATATTAGTCGCCTTGTAGAACATATGATGGTGCAGTAGTTCTATTCTTTGTCTCCCCAGAGACCGTCGGAAACTGCACGGGGTCGAAACAGTCATGGGAAGTAATTGATACTTGTCATTCCTGCTGATTCCGATTGGCTATGTCGCTGTCTCCCCCAGCAAACGCATCAGGTTCCGGGTTCTAAACCTGGTGGCGCCACGCTCCAGTCTACCCAGCTGCACAAGGTAAATTGATTCTGCTTTTATGTAGGGAAGGTAAAACTCAGCGAGGAAAGTAACTGGTCAACTCATCTCATAAAAACCTTGACCTAGTTTGGTGCAGTGTCTAATGCTTCACCAACTCTCCCTCCCCCTTATTTTAACGGCAGTATCTGCTACAGTTGTGCCATTACATTTTTTTACCTGCGAGGGCCCCGTCTAAACCGTTGGAAATACGACCCGCACTTCCTAAGGCACGCCCGGAATAGTCGTAAATTTTTTTTTTGGGGGGGGGGGGGGGGGGGGGGGAGGCGGGGAAAGGGGGGGGGGATGTAAAATATAAAGAAACATTTAATTCGCTCCGTTTACAACACGGTAGACAGTTGTTCTCACCCCTCGAGGAACCCAGCTATGACAGTCCCTGCTAATCTTCAGTGGAATACGGTGTGAGTAAAATAGAGTTATTTCTCTGTTAAGCATAACAGCGAAATGTGGAAAATACTTTACATTTTTGCAGCTATTGAAATAATACAGTAGTTTCCCTTACCTTCTCTATAAAAGTGAATAATGCGCTCATTTACAGATCATCTGTTCAGAAAAAATGACAGTTTGAGCAGTGAAGAATGCTAGAGGTAATCATAAACTACTATAAAGTTGTAAAGAAACGGCAGTTTGTCTTGGAAAGCTTGTCAGGGATAATCATACAATTTGAAACCTTTGAGAATGAATTGATGAAGACATACATTATGGTGCGCCCTCCCCCCCCTTCCCCGACTTAATATAGTTTTCTTGTAAGTCCTTTTATGTCAATATCTAAATATTGATGGTGTTGTTTGTTTAATACAGTTTAATATTATATACGCCCCGTGTAGTCCCCGGGGGTGATGGAAGAGATACAGAACTAATAAGACTATTGTATCCTCAAGCATGTCGTACAAGATGACTAGTACCAGGAGCGCGAAGGAAAGTAATAACGACGATTAACAAGCTCATATTCCTGATATCTATTATTAGTTCCTAATTTTTTTTTTTTTTAAGCTGGAGGTGGGACTTCGAGTTCGGGACCCCTAGTGAGCACGGGGCCCGGTTGCGTCAAATCGGTTAAATCGGCCTAAGGCCGGCTCTGTCCCTTTTGATTATGAAAGGATATAAATGATAGAGTTTACCATGCATATGCAGGTAAGAAACCAAATAACTTGATGACGTTTTTATCAAGAAAACTTTACTTGGCACATAAAACCATATTTTAAATATCATAAATTTGTTAAATGTTTTTCAGAACACAGTCAAGTAAAGTAATGAGACTTTTGTTTCGGTTTCTTGTTCACCAAAAGTTTTATTCTAGTTAAAGTTTTATAAAAGAGATAGCCGCATATCATGTCCATTGTATAGTTTTGTTTCTTACTTCTCTCGTGAATGAGAACAGGTGTGAGACTCCTGATTCAGAGAGACAGGATGTTATAAACAGATATCAGTAGGATAATATAGTTAATGCCAGTGTGTTTTTGTGTTGGTCCGCACCGGTACGCAGTATCGGCACCTTTTTGAATGACAGCAAAAAATTCCAATATTATTCTTCATAATTTATTCATAACAATAAATTTCTCTTTATTTCCAAATTTTAGATTATCAAACATTATTATCATAGATGCCTTAGATGACGTTTAACCATAGATTTTTAATGTTAAGTGATGTGCGCGTCCACGATTTAGCGAATGAAGGTAGATTTACACTATACGAACACTAGCCGACAGTCAGGAAGGCAACCAACCGTCACTCCGACAAAATATTATTTAATTGTGGTGAACGGAAGTAGTATTCACTATCGATATCTCTGAGATAAATATCTAATTATTTTTATTTCGGTGATACAGAGTGCATACAAAATGTACGCAGGTTGCAGATCTACACCATAAATTGTTGTTATAAAGTACCGGCACCTTCCTCTTTACACAAAAGCACTGGTTATTACCCAAGCATTTCATATACGCCTATGACAAGCTTCTGTGCCCCAGAGTGCGAATCCCTGTTTTGTGGTGACGTATGACGATCCATAAACGGTGTGTGGGTTGTTTGCCTCTTACAATTGTGGTGAACAGTTACTTACTTAGACGTTCCTCTTCTACCGTGAGGTGTAGTGGTTTGGAAGAGATAGCGCCATACTATCCTATCGTCTGGTTTTCTCCTGTCATGGTTCTGTGATAGGAAAAGGGAGATAACTGGGATTATAATAACAAGGGATAATTATTAAGTAACGGGACATAGTTGTTACGTCACGACAGACGCAGTAGTCCGTGCGCTGACAGAAGAGTTGACTTAACTCTTCACTCGTCGCCAGCTGTGAGCAGGTTAGTGTGGACTAACCGTAGCGACCATGTATAAAGTAATGGCCAGCACAGGCACCATTGTGTTTACGGTAACGCTACAGTGTGCAGAAACAAAGACAGACAAAAGATGTTTTCACGACAAATAGTTTTCATGTTGAGCTGTGTCCTAGTATATCGCCAGCAGTTCATTCAGGAAATCTTGGTAGGTCAACTCTCGAATAGTTAATCAAGTGCAGATAGTCAAGAACAAGTGTTTAGAAGCAGTGGTCTAGTGTCGGACGCATTGGGCAGACTTTATAAAGATCAGTTCTAGTGGCTAAGAATACGTTTTCAGCACTGGTGGTGACCCAGCTAATATTTCGAAGCCAAATTTAATATATTGAGAACAGCCCATTAACAAGCATAGAATAGTAGACAGTATTACAGTAGTCAGCAGAGGTCAAGCGTTAATCAGCTAGTTCCTGAAAAATGAATTAAATGCTGTATGAAGTGTCAACATAGAAGTCATATGTGTTCTTATTACCGTTATAATCAGGCACGGAGATGGCCAACTGTAAATATGTTATAGTCAACAATAAAAGATATTTGTTGTCAGCTACGTGTCGATCAGCCATTGCAGTTATCATAGTTGTCTGGTCATTAAGTATCACTCAGCGGTCACATTAGCAAGACAAGCTCAATAACTAACGTAACAGACAAGCGTACCCAAGAACAAAGAAGGTCACTATCATCATTGGTTTAATTAAGAACGTACACACAACAGGGTCAGTACATAACGAACCACTTCACACGCAAAGAACCCTGGTTGCAACTATCACACTACTATAAGAGGATGTTCCGAGGACTTTGTTTTATAAATAGAAAAATCGCTTCGTAACTGCTCAACGATGTGTTTCATTTTGGAATTATCTTCTCTCAGATGCATTATATCCTTTTTGAGCAGTTCGTTTTCTGCGCTAATCGATTTAAAGAAATTAGTCGTCAGATCGGCAATTAGTGCTCGAAAGGTGTCCTCCATTTTGAGCATCAGCTCCTGGCAGTACTGCGCATTTATCATGTGAGTAACTTCCGAATGATGTTCCCGTGATAATCTTTCATCGGTTTGTGTGCTAGTGTCTTTATGGCCCATTGGATATTCTATGGCCAGAATAGGTTGAGAAAATTGTGTATTTGCTACTTTGTTGCTCATTGGAAAGTCGCGTGCTGCGGGAGGCAAAGTAGATGTGTTTGTGGGACAGTGTATGCTAAAGTTAATGTTGAAGATTTCGCTGTCAGCAGATGAGACGTTGGCAGCTTATGATATGATGTCTATTGCAAGCTGGGGTAAACATACTGTCGAGTCCAATTTTGGGGTATAAATTATGTTTTGCGCAGACTCATTTAAACTGACAAAGTCCGTTTCCACCCTTGATTCAATAATAGTGGCAGTTACTTGAGCCATCACCTTGTTTTTGGTATGGTAAAGATGCACAGATAGTAGTGGTGTTGTGATTAAATCTTCTACAACGGAAACTTCTTTATCTGCTCTCGTCTCGACATGGTCAGTCTGGTAGTGTTTGGTGCATGTTGTGCGTAATGCCTCGTAATGATATGTATCGTGGAACAGTACAGTAGCACATTTACCGTCATTTGCTATTTTGAAGGTTAAATCCGACGCTTTGATACATCCCTGCAGTTTAACGCGAAGAGCTCTGTTTTTGTCTAGGGAGTAATTTTTGATCGTGGTCGGGGGAAATCTACAGTCCCTAGCGGCTTTTATTACCTGCGAGCCAAGACCGATCTCTAAGTGTGACATGCTTACATGCCCACTGGGATTAATTGCCAGTGAAATACATTGATCCGCTGGAAACCTTAAATGTTTAAGATACAGCGGTCAGTAACGAGTCACGTAGTCATTGTTAAAAGCATTGTAGATGTCGTGAAGTAGTTTTTGAAGTGGATGACTTCTTGGATGGAATGGAAGAATAAAGATAATAATGTCTTATTGATAGTTTACGAGTTCGTAATAGAACTACCTCTCCTCGGGAATTAGTGTACTAGAAATTTACTTAAAAGAGAATTCTGGCAACTAAACAGGATATTTTCTGGACGATAAATTCTTCCTCAGGAATCCTACAAAAGGACTTTGTAAAGCACATAAGGTTGAGAAAAAGATTTGGTGTCCAGCCACAATTAAAATATCCCGACCCAATAAAAGCTAATTTAATTATGGCTGAGCCCCCATGGTGTAGATTTATATTTAAAACAAAATACAGCACAAATAAAGTTAACAAGAAAAATAACTACAGACGCTGTTAAATTAAATTGAATAAAAGGGTATAGATTCTCACATATTTGAATTAACATGTGAAAAAAGTTTGGCTCTACTGTTTAGAAAAAAACATCTAGTATGTCATCCTATGGACAGTAGATCTCTTCTATGGTAGTTTTGCTGGTAGGTGTTAATTTAATACTCGTCTCCTCAAGGACTGTAGAAGCTGAGGAGAGGATTTAGTTTCGGACTCTCTTGGTTTGGTCTGCCCCAGCACATTTGTCTCAACACAGTTCCGTGGGTTCAGATACGTCAGAGTTTGCTTCCCTGGACTCAGTGCACATCACAGATAAGGATGGGGTAAGTCATCTGTGCTGAACACCTCTTCTGCTTATGGCACGTGGGGTATAGTTACTGGGTGATAGGATATGTGTTGGTATAGTAACCTGAATAATAGGGTATGGTGGGTAGGGGTAATCTTTGGTATAGTGGACTCATACCCTGGTTTGCACCCTGGACCCGTAACCTGGGTTAGTACCTGGTAACTGCAACCTGGGTTAGTACCTGGTAACCGCAACCTGGGTTAGTACCTTGTAACCGCAACCTGGGTGGACTGGAAACAATTGAAGTCCCGTTAGTGGTTTCAAGAGCAATCATCTCCTAAGTCTGATGGCCGGTAAGCGTACATCAGAAATTAAATTAACACAATGCTAACTACCATTCTGTAACAGTGTGTGATCTATTAGCTATGAAATACTCCTTCTTAACTGACATTGTAGCGTAACTTGAGTTCTCCGTCTCTATCTGGCTGTCTGATTATTTACAGCAGTGGTTTTCCCCACGTGGGCAATGAGTTTCACAAACTGTGAGGTATGGCCTGGGGTCATCAAATGGTTGAGAACCACTGGTTCACCTAGTGCCCATAGAGCAGTATTTTAATTTTGGGGGTCACTGTCAACAATGGTTTGAGAACCACCAGGTAATAGTTTCATATGCTGCTTTAACTTGTTGGGGTGTCATTGCTACCAAGGTCTGAGCACCAATGATTTATATCCTTGCTACCCGAGCAGTAAATCATTTGGAGGGTAGTAATGGTTTCAATGGCTTAAGAACCGCTTATTGACATTTTGTCAGTCAAGTGGTAAATTCATTAAATAGCTAAATACTTGCAAACTTTCTTAAAGTCCTAGTTCCTGTTGAAAATAACATTCATATAACTGATAACAGCATAGTTCTTCAATCATGAAACATGGTTTGTGCATAGAATTGCATTCATACATGTAAAGAACATTCCATAATGAAAAAAAAACACATTATTGTCCCATATGAGACAAAGGGAGAAGTGATTGAGAACACTTTTATAAGTTTGCAGTCTTGACAGAGAACACTGAAGCTTTATAAGAATTGGAAAATAGAAGGACCACTAATACACTTCTGATTTGCTTGGGTCAATATGCAAATCCCAAAGTAACAACAATAATAGACATCAATTATTTAACCCTGTCTTATTTCTGCCAGGCTGTGAGATAAAGATTAGTGGTTAATTAGGTCTATGACCTCAGCAAACTCATACATTAGTTTGAGTGATCTGTAAATATGCAAATAACAATTATTGTCACTGAAAATGGAAATACATTTAAAACTTTGCTTAACAAAAGGTACTGTAAAATTAAGCTGTGGATAAACATATGATTATTCATGTTATCAAATCAGCAGTATTAGATCTACTTACTTCGCTCAACTGAACCCTCACACAGTTTTGCAACACTACAAAGTAGCCTCCTTTAGGCCCATATACGCTTCTACTTCGAGCGATGGTTACAAGAAGAATGGCTTATAATTCCCTCCAAACAGCAGGGGTGGGTTGTGTCTTGGGTGGCATTGTTGCAAATTCTATCTTGGTCCCGGGGGTATCAAATCTTCATTTTAACTGGCCCTAGTATCCACGGTGTGTGTGTGGTTGCGGCTGTAGGCAGGGTTCCTGCCCCTTCCCTGATTTACGTGTGTCCAGATCGTGACACAGACAAAGGCTCAACTTCCGGACTGTCGTTGCACTATTTTTCACCTTTCCAGTGGAATGACTTTCGCTGGCTAAGTGAATATTTTATTGCACTTGGCCGTGAGAATCTCCTGAGCTAGCGAACACTGTGTAATATAAGACTAGAGAGAGAGACTTTTCTCATTATAAGAATGAAAAAGATATACGACGGGAATTTGTTTTTAATCTAGCGATAGAGATTTTTGGAGGAATAAAATAATAGACAGAAGAAAAAGTCGGTGAGAAGTCGTTACACGACATAAGCGCCCTTTTGAAAGTTCGGCCAACGGCCAACTAAGTTCGAGCCGACTCTTCTCTTATGTCAGACACTACATTCGTGTATCGTGTCCTCCATACCTTCACTCCAAATGTTTCCTTTTTTTGCTCTATCGACCTGTATGCCTGTAATCCACACATGGCTATCCGTTTCCTCTTCCATAAGTAGCTGAGGTGGGTTGAGCAAGCCTGCTCTCATGATAATCCCACTTTTCTCTTCCTCCTTATGGATCCTCCATTGAAGATTGCCTCTGACAAAGAGCTTGCCCTAAAGCCTACACTCTGCTTACAGTTGGATCTATTGCAAATAGTTTTGCGTTATAGGGTTGCCAGCCTCGTACACAACCGTATTTTAGTCATATTGCTTGACCTGCCTAAGAACACATACGGTTCTCCCCAGGTATGAGAACGTGTATGCTCCTCTATCGCTGTTTCTCCAGTGACAGAGAAAGATAAGTCTACCATTTGTCCCTGCCCACCAGGTACCAAGGAAATTTGGACCTGCTTCACTTTCTGATCCCAGAGAGTGGGTGAGGTTATAGGAACTGAGTGAAGACTAAGTGCTCGAGGGTCAAGTTCCTTAACAGCCGTTTCTCCCATGTTAACGGAAGATATTTCTGAAACATGTTTCATTCCACCAGGTGCCATGAAACTCTGGCCCGGCTTCACTTTCTGCACGCAGAGAGTGGACGAGACTATCAAAACTGGTTCAGAATTTAGTGCACTGGGGTGGTCATCCCCTTTGCACTCTTCCAACTTTTCAGTGAAAATATTGGAAGAAGAGTTAGGCATTGGAGTCTCCATAGCCTGTTCAGTCACGCCGTCTCTGTGTCGTGCTGAGTCCCCTAAGATGATATATTTCCCTCCTTGAGGTATTGGGTAAATTCTTTCATCTAATATTGCGGCCTTTTCTTTGCCGTTTACAAAGTTCGACCTAACGTCTACATAAGCTAAAGGCAAAATCATCCTTCTGCTGTTATCATGGGTGCTGTTACCTCAACATCCTATTCGGTGACTTGATCAGGGTCGACGACAGAGGCTGAGACAAGGGCATCACACCCAGGACCTTGATAATACAAACATGTGATTTCTTCTCCATTTACTGTGGCAGTCTCCACATTTTGATAATCCCTGTATCCACTCCGGGCCTTCGTCAAGTTCCCATCCATGGTATGGACCTTAGCTTTGTATGAAGCATGTGGGATTGGGTCTCGGCGCATACAGTTTAACTGATGTAAGTTGGCCAACAGGTGATGTTCAAGAACATCCCTTCCTTTCCCATAGGGTTGCGTAATCCTTTTCCGTTGAGTGATCCTATTTGGTTAAGTGATCCTATTTACCAGGTTGTTGGTGCAATTGTTTTCGGTATGCCTGTTGTGAGTCTTTCCTGAGGATGAGGACGGTCTTTTCAGATTATCAGCACTAATGTTGCTTAATTTTGTTTTCAGGATGTTCTGGATGTCTCCGTTTAGATATCCGCACTTCTGTTCTGTCTGAGCCTGAATTCTGAGACATAGACTTGGCTTCATGTGGTGCAGTTATATTTTCCGCTGAAGATGGTGATGCAACTGGCAAAGGAGTGGCCTGATGAGTATTTTAAGGTTCAAGTTTATCTCTGGATTCCATTTTTTTAGGTTCAAACTGAGTTTCCATTTCTTTCTTACACTGGAGGAATTTTTCTGTTCTTTGTCTCTCATGTTCCACATTCTCTTCCTTGCATTTTGCTCTCCATTCCTTCCTTTCTGCTTCTCTCATCCTGCATTTTTCCATCTTTTGTGAAACAAAAGTATCCAGTTCTTTTCCGGAGAGTTCAAACTCAATGGCTAACTCTGTCCAGAAAGTTCTCCACTCATCCAACTCTACAGATTCTTCCATTTTAGCCGTAATGGTTCGTTGAGCGACTATGAGATCTCTAACTCTTACTTACTTACTTACTTAGTCGTTCCTCTTCTACCGTGAGGTGTAGAGGTTTGGAAGAGAGAGCGCCAGACTATTATATCAGCTGTTTTCTTCTGGCATGGTTCCATTCCAGTCCTCTGTCCTTCAAAGATTGTCTAATGTTGTCCTCCCAGCGGACTCTCGGTCGTCCTGGGGGTCTGGATCCCTGGCTCTTTGTTTCCCATGCTTGTCGTGGTAGCCGATCTTCTCAAATTCTGCAGACATGGCCAAACCATCTTAGTTGGCACTGTTCTACTTGGGTCTGCAGCGGGTGGCATTTTAGGCCTTGACGTATCGTCTGGTTGCGTAACATGTCTCTTCTTGTTACTTCAACCACCTTCCTCAGATACCTCATTTCTGAGGTTTGGATCTGGCTTTTGTGGGTTGTAGTCATTGCCCATGACTCGCATCCATATGTCATCTCTAACTCACAAACAATATTTAAGGTAAAAATACTTTCTATAGTCTTAACTATACTAAAGTATTACAAAACCATATATTATATCAAACCAGCCTTAGATAACCATCAAAAATTAAAATTAGTTAACATTAGGTAACTAATTACCAGCAGTACCACCAAGAAGAGTTCTCGTAACACACTTAAAATCTGCTTTCTTGCAAAAATTTATATGTATTATAGTCTAGGGTAATTTATATGTTCCCTCTTTAATCTGATCCTAGACCTGGACACCAAAGAGTGACAAGTACCTACAGCAGAAGTGGTCTAGGAAAGATAAGAGTTTTCTTATCTGAGACAAGTGTCTAAATATGAACTAAGGGTATATCGCGGACACGAGCTTCCCATTTGTCGTGATGGTGTTTTTTGAGGAGGAGGACTTCTTGGATGGAATAGAAGAATTAAGATAATAATGTCTTATTGATAGTTTACGAATTCGTAATGGAACTGCCTGTCCTCGGGATTTAGTGTACTAGAAATTTACTTAGCAGAGAATTGTGGCAACTAAACAGGATATTTTCTGGACGATAAATTCTTCCTCAGGAATCCTACAAAAGGACTGTGTAAAGCACATACGGTTGAGAAAGAGATTTGGTGTCCAGCCACATTTAAAATATCCCGACCCAATAGAAGTTAATTTAATTATGGCTGAACCCCCAGGGTGTAGATTTATATTTAAAACAAAATACAACCCAAATAAACTTAACAAGAAAAATAACAACAGATGCTGTTAAATTAAATTGAATAAAAGGGTATAGATTCTCACATATTTGAATTAACATGTGAAAAAAGTTTAGCTCTACTGTTTAGAAAAAAACATCTAGTATGTCATCCTATGGACAGTAGATCTCTTCTATGGTAGTTTTGCTGGTAGGTGTTAATACTCATCTCCTCAAGGACTGTGGTAGCTGCGGACATGATTTTGTTTGGACTCTCTTGGTTTGGTCTGCCCCAGCACATTGGACTCATAGCAGTTCCGTGGGTTCAGGTACGTCAGAGTTTGCTTCCCTGTGCTCAGTGCACATCACAGATAAGGATGGGGTAAGTCACCTCTGCTGAATACCTCTTCTGCTTATGGTATGTGGGGTGTAGTTACTGGGTGATAGGATATGGGTTGGTATGATAACCTGAATAATAGGGTATGGTGGATAGGGGTAATCTTTGGTATAGTGGACTCATACTCTGGTTTGTACCCTGGACCCGTAACCTGGGTTCGCACCTGGTAACCGCAACCTGGGTTAGTACCTGGTAACCGCAACCTGGGTTAGTACCTTGTAACCGCAACCTGGGTGGACTGGAAACAATTGAAGTCCCGTTAGTTGTTTCAAGAGCAATCATCTCCTAAGTCTAATGGTCGGTAAGCGTACATCAGAAATTAAATTAACGCAATGCTAACTACCATTCTGTAACAGTGTGTGATCTATTAGCTATGAAATACTCCTTCTTAACTGACATTGTAGCATAACTTGAGTTCTCCGTCTCTATCTGGCTGTCTGCTTATTTACAGCAGTGATTTTCCCCATGTGGGCAATGAGTTTCAGTAACGTTCAGGTATGGGCTGGGGTCATCAAATGGTTGAGAACCACTGGTTCACCTAGTGCCCTTAGAGCAGTATTTTAATTTTGGGGGTCACTGTCAACAATGGCTTTAGAACCACCGGGTAATAGTTTCATATGCTGTTTTAACATGTTGGGGTATCATTGCTACCAAGGTCTGAGAACCAATGATTTACATTCTTGCTACTCGAGCAGTAAATCATTTGGAGGGTAGTCATGGTCTCAAGGGCTTGAGAACCGCTTACTGACATTTTGTCAGTCAAGTGGTAAATTCATTAAATAGCTAAATACTTGCAACTTTCTTAAAGTCCTGGTTCCTGTTAAAAATAACATTCATATAACTGATAAAAGCATAGTTTTTCAATCAGGAAACGTGGTTTGTGCATAGAATTGCATTACATACATGTAAAGAACATTCCATAATGAAAAAAAAAATCACATTATTGTCCCGTATGAGACAAAGGGAGAAGTAATTGAGAACACTTTTATAAGTTTGCAGTCTTGACAGAGAACACTGAATGCTTTATAAGAAATAGAAAATAGAAGGACCACTAATACACTTCTGTTTTGCTTGGGTCAATATGCAAATCCCAAAGTAACAACAATAATATACATCAATTATTTAACCCTGTTTTATTTCTGCCAGGCTGAGAGATAAAGATCAGTGGTTGTGACGAAAGTACTGAGATTCTGTCTTTCAATTGGCCCATGTCTTTTTCTCCTTGCATTTTGTTCACTATTTTTGGAGGGATTACAGAAAAATCCTTCTCCGTGTTTCTTCTCCTTCTATTATTTACGTTTTTTCAAGATGAGATCACGAGGGAGTTTGATCTCATCTGCTTTATGGTTCTTCTTTATGTGTTTAGAATGGGGGTGTAGGGAATTGGACAGTATTTTTCTAGAAGAAAGATTATAGATGCTAGATCAGGATTTGCACCAGTGGGTTTTTGTTTAAAGAGAGGCATGCAGCTAGACACATTTTTCGGAATTATATATATATATATATATTTTGGCCATTTTTGTTTCATTGCCACTAGAGGGCAGAGCTTATTCCCGTTTCTTTGTCTAAAACCCATGCACGTTGCATCAGTATGATCTAAGGTTCTGATTGGCTGAGAGCTAACTGCAGTTGAAATGCAGAGCTCCCATTGGCTTTAGAACCACACCGCGCATATGACGTCATGAAGTCGGCGCGTGGGGGCTTGAGAATAAATACGCCCGAACTTCATAAGTTCGGTCTCTAAAAATTAATTGCCAAAGCCGGGTGCCAGAGTCAAGTCGATTGCCTTCAGTTGGACATTCGAGATTTGGTAAGCATGAATTTTTGCGTGAGGACTTTATTTAATTTTTCTAGTCCTAGCCGATCATTTAAGTTTCTTGGGAAGTTTTAGTTTAACGTTAATTCTCATCGCCAGAGCCATCAAATACTATCTTAGTGATAGACTTGAGAAACTTTATAGGTCCATTTAATTCCTTGTTGAAGGAATAGCGGCATGGTTTAAAGTTGAGATATCACCGCTTTGTATTATTGCAAAGTCGGTCGGGAGAGAAACTCGCATCTGCGAATCATATGTATTTACAGAATAGTCGGGAGCGTGTGTAATGTGTATTTTCATTTGTAATTTTATTGAGAGACTTGATTCTCGCTATTTATATAGTTACGCATATATCTGTGGACGGAAGTGAGAGGTATTAATTGGAGCACGTGGGTGCTATCAGTTAATGTGTATTGTGGCACGAGCACATGTGTGCTATCAGTTAATGAATTTTTATGCAGGAGCGCGTGGTTGAAAAAAAAAACTGCGGCACCACGTGGCTGAATTACGGGGTTTTCATTGTATAACGTTTTGACGGCAAGCAGATGCTGGCGTAAACTGGTTATATGTTATTGATTGTGCATTATTGTTCTGTGAATTCAGAAGATGGGAGAAGTAATTTTAAAGGGAATTATTTTGTATTACATTTTGAATGTGATTACTATTATTGACGGGAAGTTTAGGAATTCCTAGAGATAGAGTATTTTTGTGTTAATAAATTGCTGCATGTAGGGTCAGCGTAAGAAGTAGGCCACAGTACGTCTGCCCAGACGGGCCAGTGAAAATATTGTTGTTGCTCGTAGTTAGTCAGGCAGAACCTGGGTCAGACGGTCTGCGGTGTTGTATTACCGGGTGTTGTTTATTTTGACTCGGAGAGAGATGAGCGAGGGGAGTTACGTGTTGAAGAGTAAGGAAGTTAATTGTTATTTGTACTAGAGTATTAACGTTTTGTTTAGCTGTTGTTTTTGCTTTTGTCTGAACAGCAGGTCCCGGCTTTTGTGGGGAAGAGCAGAATTTTGATACCACAAAATTTCTCCCACGGCAAAAAAGGTGGCATTCGCAGACAAGCTTAGTCTCGCATGAATTGCCAGTGGTGGAAGGAGAGGAAGAAAATACGTTTTCCCAGCCAGGGGAAGACATTTTCCAGCGAATAGGATTTTTTGTGGATAAATCCTGAGCTCTGACGCTCATTCGGTTACACACGCAGATTTGGCATGCTGCCAGCGTTGTGGTAATTTTATGTTCGCTTCTTCACGGCCATAATAAAGCCGATAGCCCCATCGCCCAGTCATAGGTAATCGGGCAGGTAATTCCAGAGTGGTAGAAGTCAGCTACAGTGCCAGTCCAGAATCCAGTGGGGTTCTGTTAAACCTCAGTCATCAATTCCAGAGTTAGTGGAGAGAGAGAGGGTAAACATCTCTCTACTGAAGTCAGCACAGATAGGCAGAACTGTTAGTTTTGGTGAATCATAGCAGAGGACAGCTGCTGAAGTTTAGAGGTGCAGTTAGTTGTGTTCAGGAGATTCCAGGATAGGCTGTGTAGAACCGAAGTCTGTGCAGAGATTGTGTAGACACTTCGTAGTCGTTCCAGCTATCAGGGGACTTAGAGTTAGAGTTAGAATTTAGAATAGTTGTGGAAGTGGAGGCTCGACAAGTGCAGTGTGATTTATTTTTTTTGTCTAATCCAAACTTCTGTCCCCATACAGGTTGCAATTGTGGGAGAAGGGTTGGGGTTGATGCATTTTTAACTGTGCTTGATTTTGTTTTCAGGAGTGCATCCTCGCACTTTATGTATGGGACATGCATATGTTTGTTGTTTATAGGTGTATAATAAACTTGTATAAATTGTAGCTGGCATCAGTCATTTCCTTTAGTACAGTAGCTATATGTTGTCTGTATCTTGGTGTTTGTGAAGCTTGATATAACCTTATCCCCTTAGGGTAGCTAGAGGTCGTTGACAACTATAGCACATAAGACGTCCGAAGTGGCGAGGAAAGAATCAACCTCGGTTCTTAACCTCGGAGCCAATAGTGTCAACTGTTCACATTTCACTATCATTTTCTTCAAAATCTAATTTTCCAGTCTTCCTTCTCACTAGTGTCTTGTCACTATAGGTAGACAGTCTCTAGTCCTAAATCCATTTCGTGACAAAGTGGGTGGCGTCGTCCTTGGGATCATCTTTGTTGGGATCAATTCTAGATTCATAGATTGTCTCTGTAGAAAGTTCTGGAAATAGATTTCTTAAAAATCCCCTAGACTTGAGCTGTATTAAGACTGATCCAGCTATAAGTTTTTTTCCACAGGTTGTAGTCAGTTAGATGGTAGTTGTAGTAAGGTTGTTTATGACTTAGAGGTAATTGATGGCTAATCGAATTTTTTTCTTGACAGGAAAGTAAATTCGGGTTTTGGGTAGCTGGATAACTTGGTTTTTTTCAGGTAGTTATTAGTCAGACTTGGTGCTAGTCTGAGTGCGGGTTTTTGCGACAGCATATTCCTAGTAGGTACCAGTAAATTTTTCTTGTTCCTTTATTGTCATTTCCCCTCGTTGTGAGTAAGATGGCTGAATTGGTCAAGCTACTTACTGCATTGAAGGACGCAGCTAAAAGCATGGGAATGAATGAGGCCGAAACTCATCATCATCAGTTGCCATCTCCACAACGGAGGTTGGCTGTAATGGATCTCCAACGTCTTCTGTCTCTTGTCTTGGTGGTACACTCTGATAGACTCTTTCCCGTCCATCTCTTGATGTTATCTTCCCACTTATAGCGCTGTCTTAATTGCACGTTTTACCTTCAACATCTCCCTTCCTTTTGGTCTTCTGCAAGGTGTTATGCATGTGGAAAGTATTTTAGCTGCCGAACTTTGGTTTTGATGGTACTCTCATTAGGAACTCTTTTCATACTAGAATTTTTTTCTAGGACCTCCTTATTTGTTTTCATCTCTTTCCATGAGATACGCCCCATTCTTCTATATATCCACATTTCAAGAGCCTCAATTCTTTCTTCCAAATGAACGTTATTCATCGTCCATGTTTCTGCACCATACAGAAAAATGCAGAATATATATAACACTTTATGATTCTCAGTTTTAATTTTATGAGATAACTGTTTGATTGTCAAGCTATTGTTTTCATGTTGTTGAATGCAGCTTTCGCCATTCCTATTCTCTTCTTGATTTCGGTTTTCACATCTGCCATCTTCTGTTATTATATGACCAAGATATACGTTACTCTGACTTGTTCCAGGATTTTCCCCATTTACGGAGAATAGGTATCCTTTAAGAGTGGGTTTATCGTCTGTTTTGAAAGAGGGACTGCGTACATTATGAGGGAAAGAAGAGACCGGCAGACGGAGAGGGAGAGAAAGGGAAGCGGAGAAAGAGGAGAGAAAGGCAGAAGGGAGGAAGCTGGAAAATGCAAGAGAAGAAGCGCAGCAGAAGAGAGAAAGGCAGAAAGGGAGGCGCAGGAACGGGCTGCGGTGGCAGAAAGGGAAGCGCAGGAAAGGGCCGCAGAAGCAGCGAAACAGGAGAAGGCAGCAGAGAGACAGCATGAACTTGCCGTGCGTTCACTGGAACTGCAGTACCGATCTTCAGAAGGCAGTTCGGCTAACGGAGATTCTCCCGGAGCAGGGGCGACAGACACCTCAGGAAATGGAGGGCCCCGGATGGCAGGCATGAATTTTCCGATGGACTCTTTCCCTAACGGAAATGAGAAAATTGAGGTATTTTTAGAAAAATTTGAACGGATGGCAAAGTCATACGGGCTGGATGATAGTCTTTGGTGTCTCAAATTATCTCAATCTCTAAGAGGACATGGGTATGAGGTCTATAGCAAGATGCTGGTAGATGACCAAGGTAACTTTGAGGGTCTACGGAACGCCCTGTTACAGCGATTCCAATGGACTCCCCGGAAGTGCCAGACAATGTTTCGGGAAAGTCGTCTGGAGAAAGGTGAAAGTTTTCCCCAGTTCGCAGAGAGGCTGAGGAATTACCTCACTCGCTGGAGAGAGTTGTCGGGTTTGGCTAAATCTTTTGAAGGATTGGAAGAATTAGTTCTGTGCGAACAGATAAAGGCCAACATGTCTCCAGACTTAAGGAAGTACCTGGCGGAGCAGGGCGCCCAGCAACTGGACCAGATAATTCTATTTACAGAAAGGTTCCAGACGGCACAGGCCGAAGTACTGGGCCAGAAAAGAAAACACCCTGATCTGCCAGCCCCGGACAAAGGAGCGTCTTCATCGCATTCGCCTTCCTCTTCAGCTCACCAACAGCAAGGGCCGTCTCGCAAGGAGCCCCCTCCAAGTCATAACATGCGCTCCCAGCCGCCTAACAGAACACAGGGGCCGACTTCTCATGAACCCGTCAGGAACCGGGGAGATAATGAGAGATATTGTAGGTTCTGTCGGACTACTTCTCATTGGACAACACGGTGCCCAAACAAACAACCCGCTCATCAGGTGGCTTGTTTAAGGCCTGTGAGGGTGAAACAAGGGAAGAAGTGGAAACCCTTCCAGTCAGAGAAGTTGTTTTCTAACAGCGGACCAGCCGAAGTGAACGGGACGGAGACAACCTGTTTATTTGACAGCGGCCTTACATACCCCAGCATAGTCGCCCGACATCTGGTGAAGCCCTGGCAGATGACGAAGGAAAAAGTGAATATTGGTGGAGTTTTAAGGAAAGGGACTTCACAGTGCTTTCCGGTCGCCAACATTGAAGTGAAATGTAAGTTTGTGTCTGGCACCATCAAGGCAGCTGTAACGGCTCAGCCAGCCTATGACTTCATTCTCGGCAACCCATATTTAGTTTTGGGGAACCCGACCACACCGATCCTTGCTGATGCAAGGGGGCCTACTGCAGGCCAGATCAGTGAAAAAGGAGAAGCCCTAATTCACGGAGCCCCGAGCGAGCTCAAACATAGCTGTCGTGCCAAGGAGAGGTGCAACGCCTCTGACGACAGTGATATGTTAATTGCAGAGGAAAATTCGCCTGCCAGCCCTGTTCAGCCAACACCCCAAACAGCGGTGACGACGCCTCTGATTCAGGAAGTACACTCTTTGTTGTCTGGAATTAGGCCCCCGATGGTATTAGCTCCTTCAAGTGAGGGACATACTGACAAGAGCGGTATTACATATGTCAACGACCAGCGCCATCTTCATAGGGCATAAGATAGCGGTCTGAGCGAGCATATAGTTCCAACCAGCCCTGGAGCCCCATCCGGCCAGCACTTTACTCAAACGGAGGAGGACAGTGATCTGAGTATCCGTTTGCCTATAAACGGAGATGGGCCCCACAACTCTCGTATCTCGTTTACAAGAAACGACTCTTGTAACGAGGAGCCTGAAAAATTGGCTATATTTTCCAATTTGTTTCAAGGAACATTGGAACCAGTCACTGAGAGCTTTATCTCAGATTCTCCGCGATCTAACGGGATCTTAAACCGTCAAGTGTCACTGCAGGACACATTCCAACTGACGCCAGTAACTCTCACAGGGGAGGGCAAGGTTGAAGGTAGAACCAGGGTGTTAGACGGAGAGCTCCCGTGGTCTACAGGTTCATCTCACCAACTTTTCAGGCCAGAAAAGAGTGAGAAAAGCGAGCGACTTACGCATTTGCAAGGAGCTATATTGGAGAGCTCTGTCCCGCTTCATATCGGTAGGGGAAGAGCGAGTCCAGAACCACTGCCATGGGCAGATCTTACCTACCTTTCTCCAAAGGTAGAAGCTATTGAGATCAGGGAGGATCCAATAGACACCCAGCAAGAAATCGGAGGCTTTACACCAGAGGAACCCGAGACGTTGCATCAGTTTCGCACGGTACCAGCAGTCACAACCCTGCTGACGCGCAGCGAGGAAGTCGCCATCACTAGGTCGCCACACCGCCCGCCGGTCACATCAGCTGACCAGGACAGCCTTTTGACGGTCATAGCAAGGGAAAGTTCAGACCCGCCATTATACGGCACAGGTCCGAAGAGAGATCAACTCTCCCAACGGAGCATAGGAGCTCATTCTAGCAGAGGAAGAAGGAGGAAACGCAAAAGAGGAAGGTCGAAGAACACTGAATAGGAGGGGTAAGGACAGACAGCCTCGTAGACAGAGTTAAGGGCCAATGTGAAACTCAGAGATTTCAGTAAGGAGATCGTTGCTCAATCTTTGAAAGGGGGAGTGATGTGACGAAAGTACTGAGATTCTGTCTTTCAATTGGCCCATGTCTTTTTCTCCTTGCATTTTGTTCACTATTTTTGGAGGGATTACAGAAAAATCCTTCTCCATGTTTCTTCTTCTATTATTTACGTTTTTTCAAGATGAGATCACGAGGGAGTTTGATCTCATCTGCTTTATGGTTCTTCTTTATGTGTTTAGAATGGGGGTGTAGGGAATTGGACAGTATTTTTCTAGAAGAAAGATTATAGATGCTAGATCAGGATTTGCACCAGTGGGGTTTTTTTAAAGAGAGGCATGCAGCTAGACACATTTTTCGGGATTATATATATATATATATATATATATATATATATATATATATATATACATATATATATATATATATATATATATATTGGCCATTTTTGTTTCATTGCCACTAGAGGGTAGAGCTTATTCCCGTTTCTTTGTCTAAAACCCATGCACGTTGCATCAGTATGATCTAAGGTTCTGATTGGCTGAGAGCTAACTGCAGTTGAAATGCAGAGCTCCCATTGGCTTTAGAACCACACCGCGCATATGACGTCATGAAGTCGGCGCGTGGGGGCTTGAGAATAAATACGCCTGAACTTCATAAGTTCGGTCTCTTAAATTTAATTGCCAAAGCCGGGTGCCAGAGTCAAGTCGATTGCCTTCAGTTGGACATTCGAGATTTGGTAAGCATGAATTTTTGCGTGAGGACTTTATTTAATTTTTCTAGTCCTAGCCGATCATTTAAGTTTCTTGGGAAGTTTTAGTTTAACGTTAATTCTCATCGCCAGAGCCATCAAATACGATCTTAGTGATAGACTTGAGAAACTTTATAGGTCCATTTAATTCCTTGTTGAAGGAATAGCGGCATGGTTTAAAAGTTGAGATATCACCGCTTTGTATTATTGCAAAGTCGGTCGGGAGAGAAACTCGCATCTGCAAATCATATGTATTTACAGAATAGTCGGGAGCGTGTGTAATGTGTATTTTCATTTGTTTTTTTAGTGAGAGTCTTGATGCTCGCTATTTATATAGTTACGCATATATCTGTGGACGGAAGTGATAGAGGTATTAATTGGAGCACGTGGGTGCTATCAGTTAATGTGTATTGTGGCACGAGCACATGTGTGCTATCAGTTAATGAATATTTATGCAGGAGCGCGTGGTTGAAAAACTGCGGCACCACGTGGCTGAATTACGGGGTTTTCATTGTATAACTTTTGACGGCAAGCAGATGCTGGCGTAAACTGGTTATATGTTATGGATTGTGCATTATTGTTCTGTGAATTCAGAAGATGGGAGAAGTAATTTTAAAGGGAATTATTTTGTATTACATTTTGAATGTGATTACTATTATTGACGGGAAGTTTAGGAATTCCTAGAGATAGAGTATTTTTGTGTTAATAATTTGCTGCATGTAGGGTCAACGTAAGAAGTAGGCCACAGTACGTCTGCCCAGACGGACCAGTGAAAATATTGTTGTTGCTCGTAGTTAGTCAGGCAGAACCTGGGTCAGACGGTCTGCGGTGGTGTATTACCGGGTGTTGTTTATTTTGACTCGGAGAGAGAGAAGAGAGGGGAGTTACGTGTTGAAGAGTAAGGAAGTTAATTGTTATTTGTACTAGAGTATTAACGTTTTTAATAGAGTTTAGCTGTTGTTTTTGCTTTTGTCTGAACAGCAGGTCCCGGTTTTTGTGGGAAGAGCAGAAGTTTGATACCACAAATTTCTCCCACGGCAAAAAGGTGGCATTCGCCGACAAGCTTAGTCGCGCATGAATTGCCAGTAGTGGAAGGAGAGGAAGAAAATACGTTTTCCCAGCCAGGGGAAGACATTTTCCAGCGAATAGGATTTTTGTGGATAAATCCTGAGCTCTGACGCTCATTCGGTTAAACACGCAGATTTGGCATGCTGCCAGCGTTGTGGTAATTTTATGTTCGCTTCTTCACGGCCATAATAAAGCCGATAGCCCCATCGCCCAGTCATAGGTAATCGGGCAGGTAATTTCAGAGTGGTAGAAGTCAGCTACAGTGCCAGTTTAGAATCCAGTTGGGTTCTGTTAAACCTCAGTCATCAAATTCCAGAGTTCGTGGAGAGAGAAAGGGTGAACATTCTCTCTACAGAAGTCAGCACAGAAAAGAGACGTAGTTTTGTTGAAGATCATAGCAGAGGACCGCTGCTGAAGTTTAGAGGTGCAGTTAGTTGTGTTCAGGAGATTCCAGGATAGGCTGTGTAGAACCGAAGTCTGTGCAGAGATTGTGTAGACACTTCGTAGTCGTTCCAGCTATCAGGGGACTTAGAGTTAGAGTTAGAATTTAGAATAGTTGTGGAAGTGGAGGCTCGACAAGTGCAGTGTGATTTATTTTTTTGTCTAATCCAAACTTCTGTCCCCATACAGGTTGCAATTGTGGGAGAAGGGTTGGGTTGATGCATTTTTAACTGTGCTTGATTTTGTTTTCAGGAGTGCATCCTCGCACTTTATGTATGGGACATGCATATGTTTGTTGTTTATAGGTGTATAATAAACTTGTATAAATTGTAGCTGGCATCAGTCATTTCCTTTAAGTACAGTAGCTATATGTTGTCTGTATCTTGGTGTTTGTGAAGCTTGATATAACCTTATCCCCGTAGGGTAGCTAGAGGTCGTTGACAACTATAGCACATAAGACGTCCGAAGTGGCGAGGAAAGAATCAACCTCGGTTCTTAACCTCGGAGCCAATAGTGTCAACTGTTCACATTTCACTATCATTTTCTTCAAAATCTAATTTTCCAGTCTTCCTTCTCACTAGTGTCTTGTCACTATAGGTAGACAGTCTCTAGTCCTAAATCCATTTCGTGACAGTGGTTAATTAGGTCTATGACGTTAGCAAACTCATACATTAGTTTGAGTGATCTGTAAATATGCAAATAACAATTATTGTCACTGAAAATGGAAATACATTTACAACTTTGCTTAACAAAAGGTACTGCAAAATTAAGCTGTGGATAAACATATGATTATTCATGTTATCAAATCAGCAGTATTAGATCTACTTACTTCGCTCTAATGAACCCTCACACAGTTTTGCAACACTACAAAGTAGCCTCCTTGAGGCCCATATACGCTTCTACTTCGAGCTATGGTTACAAGAAGAATGGCTTTTAATTCCCTCCAAACAGCAGGGGGGGGTTGTGTCTTCGGTGGGGGCATTGTTGCAAATTCTATCTTGGTCCCATGGGTATCAAATCTTCATTTTAACTGGCCCTAGTATCTACGGTGTGTGTGTGCTTGCGGCTGTAGGCAGGGTTTCTGCCCCTTCCCTGATTTACGTGTGTCTAGATCGTGACACAGACAAAGGCTCAACTTCCGGACTGTCGTAGCACTATTTTTTCACCTTTCCCGTGGAATGCCTTTCGTTGGCTCTGTGAATAATTTATTGCCCTTGGCCGTGAGAATCTCCTGAGCTAGCGAACACTGTGTAATATAAGACTAGAGACAGAAAGATTTTATTCATTATAAGAATGAAAAAAAATCTGAAGGGAATTTGTTTTCAATCTAGCAATTGAGATTTCTGGAGGAATAAAATAGTAGACAGTAGAAAAAGTCGGTGAGAAGTCGTTAAACGACAGTAGAAGGCATTTGCAGTTACCAAAAGAAAATGAAAAGTTAATAAACTTCTGGTATTTTTCAAATACCATCTGTTAAATCAACACAATGTCATGTTCACAACATTCACAATCCAAAAAGGAATACACCGATATAAAAATCCTTGAAATATAATTTGAAATGCCTTTGTCAAAAATTATAAATGTGAGACACGACCCACACACTTTTGCTCAGTATGGCAGCGCCGATACATTGCTGAGTAAGCGTAAACAATTTATTTATTAATGTAAATTTTACAGGTTTCTTGCTAAATGGTTATATACGAGGCTGGCAACCTCAACATATATTCATTTGAATGAGAACAGGTCTGAGACTCTTGATTCAGAGAGACGGGATATTATACACAGATATCAGTAGGATAATATAGTAATTGCCAGTGTTTTTTTGTTATGTTGGTACGCACCGGTACGCAGTATCGGCACCTTTTTGAATGACAGCAAATAATTCCAAAATTATTCATCATAATTTATTCATAACAACTGTTTATTTTATTAACTATTTTTTTAACACTATTATCATAGATGCCTTAGATGACGTTTAACCATAGATTGTTAATGTTAAACGATGTTCACGATTTAGCGAATGAAGGTAGATTCACACTATACGAACACTAGCCGACAGTCAGGCAGGCAACCGACCGTCACTCCGACAAAATATTATTTAATTGTGGTGAACGGAAGTAGTATTCAGTATCGATATCTTTGAGATAAATATCTAATTATTTTTATTTCAGTGATACGGGGTTCATAAAAATGCACGCTGGTTGGAGATCTACACCATAAAGTGTTGTTATAAAGTACCGGCACCTTCCTCTTTACACAATCGTTTATGGATCGTCATACGTCACCACAAAACAGGGATTCGCACTCACGGGCACAGAAGCTTATCACAGGCGTATAGGAAATGCTTGGGTAATAACCAGTGCTTTTGTGTAAAGAGGAAGGTGCCGGTACTTTATAACAACACTTTATGGTGTAGATCTCCAACCAGCGTGCATTTTTATGAACCCCGTATCACTGAAATAAAAATAATTAGATATTTATCTCAAAGATATCGATACTGAATACTACTTCCGTTCACCACAATTAAATAATATTTTGTCGGAGTGACGGTCGGTTGCCTGCCTGACTGTCGGCTAGTGTTCGTATAGTGTGAATCTACCTTCATTCGCTAAATCGTGAACATCGTTTAACATTAACAATCTATGGTTAAACGTCATCTAAGGCATCTATGATAATAGTGTTAAAAAAATAGTTAATAAAATAAACAGTTGTTATGAATAAATTATGATGAATAATTTTGGAATTATTTGCTGTCATTCTAAAAGGTGCCGATACTGCGTACCGGTGCGTACCAACATAACAAAAAAACACTGGCAATTACTATATTATCCTACTGATATCTGTGTATAATATCCCGTCTCTCTGAATCAAGAGTCTCAGACCTGTTCTCATTCAAATGAATATATGTTGAGGTTGCCAGCCTCGTATATAACCATTTAGCAAGAAATCTGTAAAATTTACATTAATAAATAAATTGTTTACGCTTACTCAGCAATGTATCGGCGCTGCCATACTGAGCAAAAGTGTGTGGGTCGTGTCTCACATTTATAATTTTTGACAAAGGCATTTCAAAATTATATTTCAAGGATTTTTATATCGGTGTATTCCTTTTGGATTGTGAATGTTGTGAACATGACATTGTGTTGATTTAACAGATGGTATTTGAAAAATACCAGAAGTTTATTAACTTTTCATTTTCTTTTGGTAACTGCAAATGCCTTCTACTGTCGTTTAACGACTTCTCACCGACTTTTTCTACTGTCTACTATTTTATTCCTCCAGAAATCTCAATTGCTAGATTGAAAACAAATTCCCTTCAGATTTTTTTTCATTCTTATAATGAATAAAATCTTTCTGTCTCTAGTCTTATATTACACAGTGTTCGCTAGCTCAGGAGATTCTCACGGCCAAGGGCAATAAATTATTCACATAGCCAACGAAAGCCATTCCACTGGAAAGGTGAAAAATAGTGCTACGACAGTCCGGAAGTTGAGCCTTTGTCTGTGTCACGATCTAGACACACGTAAATCAGGGAAGGGGCAGAAACCCTGCCTACAGCCGCAAGCACACACACACCGTAGATACTAGGGCCAGTTAAAATGAAGATTTGATACCCATGGGACCAAGATAGAATTTGCAACAATGCCACCGAAGACACAACCCACCCCTGCTGTTTGGAGGGAATTAAAAGCCATTCTTCTTGTAACCATAGCTCGAAGTAGAAGCGTATATGGGCCTCAAGGAGGCTACTTTGTAGTGTTGCAAAACTGTGTGAGGGTTCATTAGAGCGAAGTAAGTAGATCTAATACTGCTGATTTGATAACATGAATAATCATATGTTTATCCACAGCTTAATTTTGCAGTACCTTTTGTTAAGCAAAGTTGTAAATGTATTTCCATTTTCAGTGACAATAATTGTTATTTGCATATTTACAGATCACTCAAACTAATGTATGAGTTTGCTAACGTCATAGACCTAATTAACCACTGTCACGAAATGGATTTAGGACTAGAGACTGTCTACCTATAGTGACAAGACACTAGTGAGAAGGAAGACTGGAAAATTAGATTTTGAAGAAAATGATAGTGAAATGTGAACAGTTGACACTATTGGCTCCGAGGTTAAGAACCGAGGTTGATTCTTTCCTCGCCACTTCGGACGTCTTATGTGCTATAGTTGTCAACGACCTCTAGCTACCCTACGGGGATACGGTTATATCAAGCTTCACAAACACCAAGATACAGACAACATATAGCTACTGTACTTAAAGGAAATGACTGATGCCAGCTACAATTTATACAAGTTTATTATACACCTATAAACAACAAACATATGCATGTCCCATACATAAAGTGCGAGGATGCACTCCTGAAAACAAAATCAAGCACAGTTAAAAATGCATCAACCCAACCCTTCTCCCACAATTGCAACCTGTATGGGGACAGAAGTTTGGATTAGACAAATAAATAAATCACACTGCACTTGTCGAGCCTCCACTTCCACAACTATTCTAAATTCTAACTCTAACTCTAAGTCCCCTGATAGCTGGAACGACTACGAAGTGTCTACACAATCTCTGCACAAACTTCGGTTCTACACAGCCTATCCTGGAATCTCCTGAACACAACTAACTGCACCTCTAAACTTCAGCAGCGGTCCTCTGCTATGATCTTCAACAAAACTACGTCTCTTTTCTGTGCTGACTTCTGTAGAGAGAATGTTCACCCTTTCTCTCTCCGCGAACTCTGGAATTTGATGACTGAGGTTTAACAGAACCCAACTGGATTCTAAACTGGCACTGTAGCTGACTTCTACCACTCTGAAATTACCTGCCCGATTACCTATGACTGGGCGATGGGGCTATCGGCTTTATTATGGCCGTGAAGAAGCGAACATAAAATTACCACAACGCTGGCAGCATGCCAAATCTGCGTGTGTAACCGAATGAGCGTCAGAGCTCAGGATTTATCCACAAAAATCCTATTCGCTGGAAAATGTCTTCCCCTGGCTGGGAAAACGTATTTTCTTCCTCTCCTTCCACTACTGGCAATTCATGCGCGACTAAGCTTGTCGGCGAATGCCACCTTTTTGCCGTGGGAGAAATTTGTGGTATCAAACTTCTGCTCTTCCCACAAAAACCGGGACCTGCTGTTCAGACAAAAGCAAAAACAACAGCTAAACAAAACGTTAATACTCTAGTACAAATAACAATTAACTTCCTTACTCTTCAACACGTAACTCCCCTCTCTTCTCTCTCTCCGAGTCAAAATAAACAACACCCGGTAATACACCACCGCAGACCGTCTGACCCAGGTTCTGCCTGACTAACTACGAGCAACAACAATATTTTCACTGGTCCGTCTGGGCAGACGTACTGTGGCCTACTTCTTACGCTGACCCTACATGCAGCAAATTATTAACACAAAAATACTCTATCTCTAGGAATTCCTAAACTTCCCGTCAATAATAGTAATCACATTCAAAATGTAATACAAAATAATTCCCTTTAAAATTACTTCTCCCATCTTCTGAATTCACAGAACAATAATGCACAATCCATAACATATAACCAGTTTACGCCAGCATCTGCTTGCCGTCAAAAGTTATACAATGAAAACCCCGTAATTCAGCCACGTGGTGCCGCAGTTTTTCAACCACGCGCTCCTGCATAAATATTCATTAACTGATAGCACACATGTGCTCGTGCCACAATACACATTAACTGATAGCACCCACGTGCTCCAATTAATACCTCTATCACTTCCGTCCACAGATATATGCGTAACTATATAAATAGCGAGCATCAAGACTCTCACTAAAAAAAACAAATGAAAATACACATTACACACGCTCCCGACTATTCTGTAAATACATATGATTTGCAGATGCGAGTTTCTCTCCCGACCGACTTTGCAATAATACAAAGCGGTGATATCTCAACTTTTAAACCATGCCGCTATTCCTTCAACAAGGAATTAAATGGACCTATAAAGTTTCTCAAGTCTATCACTAAGATCGTATTTGATGGCTCTGGCGATGAGAATTAACGTTAAACTAAAACTTCCCAAGAAACTTAAATGATCGGCTAGGACTAGAAAAATTAAATAAAGTCCTCACGCAAAAATTCATGCTTACCAAATCTCGAATGTCCAACTGAAGGCAATCGACTTGACTCTGGCACCCGGCTTTGGCAATTAATTTTTAGAGACCGAACTTATGAAGTTCAGGCGTATTTATTCTCAAGCCCCCACGCGCCGACTTCATGACGTCATATGCGCGGTGTGGTTCTAAAGCCAATGGGAGCTCTGCATTTCAACTGCAGTTAGCTCTCAGCCAATCAGAACCTTAGATCATACTGATGCAACGTGCATGGGTTTTAGACAAAGAAACGGGAATAAGCTCTGCCCTCTAGTGGCAATGAAACAAAAATGGCCAAAATATATATATATATATATATATATATATATATATATATATATATATATATATATATATATATATATATATATATAATTCCGAAAAATGTGTCTAGCTGCATGCCTCTCTTTAAACAAAAACCCACTGGTGCAAATCCTGATCTAGCATCTATAATCTTTCTTCTAGAAAAATACTGTCCAATTCCCTACACCCCCATTCTAAACACATAAAGAAGAACCATAAAGCAGATGAGATCAAACTCCCTCGTGATCTCATCTTGAAAAAAACGTAAATAATAGAAGGAGAAGAAACATGGAGAAGGATTTTTCTGTAATCCCTCCAAAAATAGTGAACAAAATGCAAGGAGAAAAAGACATGGGCCAATTGAAAGACAGAATCTCAGTACTTTCGTCACATCACTCCCCCTTTCAAAGATTGAGCAACGATCTCCTTACTGAAATCTCTGAGTTTCACATTGGCCCTTAACTCTGTCTACGAGGCTGTCTGTCCTTACCCCTCCTATTCAGTGTTCTTCGACCTTCCTCTTTTGCGTTTCCTCCTTCTTCCTCTGCTAGAATGAGCTCCTATGCTCCGTTGGGAGAGTTGATCTCTCTTCGGACCTGTGCCGTATAATGGCGGGTCTGAACTTTCCCTTGCTATGACCGTCAAAAGGCTGTCCTGGTCAGCTGATGTGACCGGCGGGCGGTGTGGCGACCTAGTGATGGCGACTTCCTCGCTGCGCGTCAGCAGGGTTGTGACTGCTGGTACCGTGCGAAACTGATGCAACGTCTCGGGTTCCTCTGTGTAGAGCCTCCGATTTTCTTGCTGGGTGTCTATTGGATCCTCCCTGATCTCAATAGCTTCTACCTTTGGAGAAAGGTAGGTAAGATCTGCCCATGGCAGTGGTTCTGGACTCGCTCTTCCCCTACCAATCTGAAGCGGGACAGAGCTCTCCAATATAGCTCCTTGCAAATGCGTAAGGTCGCTTTTCTCACTCTTTTCTGGCCTGAAAAGTTGGTGAGATGAACCTGTAGACCACGGGAGCTCTCCGTCTAACACCCTGGTTCTACCTTCAACCTTGCCCTCCCCTGTGAGAGTTACTGGCGTCAGTTGGAATGTGTCCTGCAGTGACACTTGACGGTTTAAGATCCCGTTAGATCGCGGAGAATCTGAGATAAAGCTCTCAGTGACTGGTTCCAATGTTCCTTGAAACAAATTGGAAAATATAGCCAATTTTTCAGGCTCCTCGTTACAAGAGTCGTTTCTTGTAAACGAGATACGAGAGTTGTGGGGCCCATCTCCGTTTATAGGCAAACGGATACTCAGATCACTGTCCTCCTCCGTTTGAGTAAAGTGCTGGCCGGATGGGGCTCCAGGGCTGGTTGGAACTATATGCTCGCTCAGACCGCTATCTTATGCCCTATGAAGATGGCGCTGGTCGTTGACATATGTAATACCGCTCTTGTCAGTATGTCCCTCACTTGAAGGAGCTAATACCATCGGGGGCCTAATTCCAGACAACAAAGAGTGTACTTCCTGAATCAGAGGCGTCGTCACCGCTGTTTGGGGTTTTGGCTGAACAGGGCTGGCAGGCGAATTTTCCTCTGCAATTAACATATCACTGTCGTCAGAGGCGTTTGCCACCTCTCCTTGGCACGACAGCTATGTTTGAGCTCGCTCGGGGCTCCGTGAATTAGGGCTTCTCCTTTTTCACTGATCTGGCCTGCAGTAGGCCCCCTTGCATCAACAAGGATCGGTGTGGGCGGGTTTCCCAAAACTAAATATGGGTTGCCGAGAATGAAGTCATAGGTTGGCTGAGCCGTTACAGCTGCCTTGATGGTGCCTGACCCGAACCTACATTTCCCGTCAATATTGGCGACCGGAAAGCACTGTGAAGTCGCTTTCCTTAGAACTCCACCAATATTCACTTTTTCCTTCGTCATCTGCCCGGACTTCACCAGATGTCGGGCGACTATGCTGGGGTATGTTAAGGCCCGCTGTCAAATAAACAGGTTGTCTCCGTCCCGTTCACTTCGGCTGGTCCGCTGTTAGAAAACAACTTCTCTGACTGGAAGGGTTTTCCACTTCTTCCCTTGTTTCACCCCCTCACAGGCCTTAAACAAGCCACCTGATGAGCGGGTTGTTTGTTTGGGCACCGTGTTGTCCAATGAGAAAGTAGTCCGACAGAACCTACAATATCTCATCATTATTTCCCCGGTTCCTGACGGGTTCATGAGAAGTCGGCCCCTGTGTTCTGTTAGGCGGCTGGGAGCGCATGTTATGACTGGGAGGGGGCTCCTTGCGAGACGGCCCTTGCTGTTGGTGAGCAGAAGAGGAAGGCGAATGCGATGAAGACGCTCCTTTGTCCGGGCTGGCAGATCAGGGTGTTTTCTTTTCTGGCCCAGTACTTCGGCCTGTGCCGTCTGGAACCTTTCTGTAAATAGAATTATCTGGTCCAGTTATGCTGGGCGCCCTGCTCCGCCAGGTACTTCCTTAAGTCTGGAGACATGTTGGCCTTTATCTTGTTCGCACAGAACTAATTCNTCGAATCCTTCAAAAGATTTAGCCAAACCCGACAACTCTCTCCAGCGAGTGAGGTGATTCCTCAGCCTCTCTGCGAACTGGGGAAAACTTTGACCTTTCTCCAGACGACTTTCCCGAAACATTGTCTGGCACTTCCGGGAGTCCATTGGAATCGCTGTAACAGGGCGTTCCGTAGACCCTCAAAGTTACCTTGGTCATCTACCAGCATCTTGCTATAGACCTCATACCCATGTCCTCTTAGAGATTGAGATAATTTGATAGACACCCAAAGACTATCATCCATCCCAGTAGGACTTTGCCATCCGTTCAAATTTTTTCCTAAAAATACCTCAATTTTCTCATTTCCGTTAGGGAAGAAGAGTCCATCGGAAAAATTCATGCCTGCCATCCGGGGCCCTCCATTTCCTGAGGTGTCTGTCGCCCCTGCTCCGGGAATCATGTACGGTTAGGCCGAACTGCCTATCTGTCGGTGCACACCGCATGGGTTTCGCAAGGCACCGGGAAGATACATGCATGTCTCCTTTGCAGCCTTCTAACTGTTTTTTTGATGACCATATTTCTCGAGTATGCTTTATTAGAATCAGCAAGTTCCTTCTAGCTGCACCTTTCAGCACCGCACTATATTTGTGCCTTTCAAATAGCACAAGATCTTTGCTCCGCAGGATATCCTTTTTTAATCTTTCCTATGCTTCTGCCTTGTCGGCCTGACGTCGCTTCCTATTTCTCTCTCCGTCTGCCGTCTCTCCCCTCAGGACTGTCGAATATTGTTCTTTTTCAAGGGGACAGACGCAGTAAACCCCTATGCTGATAAAGCGTAAATGCTATCTTCTCCTCGAGCGCTGTTATTCCCTAGGAGGTGTCAGGTTCTGCCAGCCGCAGTATGGCTAGGTGAAACCGAAATCAAGGCCATTACTCTCTTGGACTGCATTCCCTATATCCATCTCAACTCTATACGGACATCCAAACTGTGATCGATTAAAACTGAGAACGGGCAAGCTAGATGGTCTTATATATATTTCTCATTTCTGAATACTGCAGCCCTCATGGATACGATCGGAAGGGAGCAACTTTTACTGGCAGAAATACATCGTCCACTCTTCAATCTCTAGAGAATGACTCAAATGGGGCAAAGTAAACCAAACGGAAGAGAGGCTTAAAACTCTCCTAATAAAATACTAGTCTATGAAAAGTGTGAGTCTCATGCTTTTACTTCCTCCAACCAGTTCTGAGCTATTTCATTGCCGTCAGGGCTTAATAGTTATCTGGATTTAACACCTTACAGAAGACCTGGGCATAATTAATATATACGCAAGGGAAGAACATCTTCTATTCGTCAGGGAAATCACGAATATCGGGTCTTTTAGTCCTATCAAACTTCCTCTTATTATACAATGATTCTTTAACAGAAAGACGTTTCTCAGCTTAAACCTGCACAACCTCCTCGTTACATTATTTAAGATGGCAAACTGATAGGATTACTGCCCTAGTAATGTATTTAGCTGCGTCCCTTCACATGCATGTAAGTAGCTTGACCAATTCAGCCATCTTTACCTGACAAATCACTCTTTCCAGATGACTTTTCTTCAGCAACAAGAACGCACGCAAATTTACAGGAAGTTTCTACGGTAAATCTTGAATACGCCTAAAGGTCGCATAAACCCGCACTCAGTACTCGTTTGCAAGTCCCTACGAGATTGCTTACTACAAGGGGAAAAACCAAGTTATCCCAGGCTATATGTCCTGAACCCGAATTTTGTTTCCTAGGATCCATATTGAAAAAGTTTCGATTAGCCATCATTACCTCCCAGAGAGTCTAAATGAAACAACCTTATGTAAGAAGACCTCAATCAAAACTGACTACAACCTGTGGAAGACAAAAACTTATAGATCAATCATCAGATACATTGAATTACAGCACAAGACTTAGCATGTAACATATTTATCAACATAATCCTATGTATATCCAGAACTGGGTGGTACAGAGACAATGAATGAATCTAGACCCCCTCCCCCAAAAAAAAAAAAAGATTTTTTTTAATCAAAAAGATGTCACATTGCCAGTCTCCCCCCCCCCCACTAAATGGATTTGAATGGAGTAGAGAAATAAAAAAAAAAAACCCCCCCCCCCCCCCCCCCCCCCCCCCAATAAGAAAGATTTGAAAAATGAGTGGAAATTGGTTAGATGGTTATGAAGATAATGATAGTGAAATCTCGAACAGTCTGACGGATCTATAGTTTATTATTTGGATATAGAACCGTAGGTTTGGATACCACCCTCGTCACTACGGACGCCTTACCTTGCTGTAAAGTTGCCACAATAAAAAAAAATAAAGAAGATCATAACCTACCATACATAAAGGATAAGGTTACCATGTAGAATTGACAATACACCAAGATAACAAGGACAACATATAGCTACTGTACTTAAAGGAAATTACTGATGCCACTACAATTTATACAATTTATTATACACCTTATAAACATCAAACATATGCTGTCCCATACATAAACGTGGAGTCGCACTCCTGAAAACAAAATCACGCACAGTTAAAAAATGCAACAACCCAACCCATCTCCCCCCATTGCAACCTAGTAAGGGACCGAAGTTTGGATTAGACAAAAAAATAAATCACACTGCCTTGTCGACCTCAAACTTCCACAACAAAACCAAACCCCCTAACTATCCAACACTTCAGTCCACACCCTGGGATTCCACCCCGTTAGCTGGACCGACTCCGACCTCCTCCAAAACCATACTCTCCCCCATAAATTCACCCACTCCTACACAGCCGTACCTGGATATCTCCTGACAACCACACCAACTGCACCTATTAAACTTTACACCCCCCCTATCCTCTCCCTCATGACCATTCAATAAATAACAACTCTCCAATACATGTCCAAACTTCTGTAAATTAGAATGTTTCACGTCTTTCAAACTCATACACATACTCTGAACTTGATCACTGCGGTTCGCAACTAGATAATCCCTCAACTGGATCCCCACCCTGGCAACCCTAGCTGACTTCTACCCCTCATAAAAAATACCCCCCGCACCGAAATTACCTATCCCAACTGGTGCAAACCCCCCAACAAAACAAAATTTAATATGGCCGTGAAGTATATCGAACATAATAAATACCAACCACCCTGCAACCATGCCAACTCTCAACTCCCCCCCCTTTACCCAAACCTATAAAAATATACAACAACCCCCGCACCTAAATTTCAGAGCTCATGGATATATCCACAATAACAATCACTACACTCATGGAAAACGCCCAAATCAACGAATCACTACGATCCAAACAAAAACGCCCAACCTCTATCCTCTCCTTTTATCAATGTCATACACCGCCCAAACCCCAGACTATATGATTGTCCACATATCATCATTCCATACATATAGACACGTGGGAGCAAATTGTGGTAATAACATAACTCAACTCATACTAGTCTCAAGAAACTCATGTATCCCAAACATCCTCAGACAATATTCCATTAAATCAACCCCTCATAACTATATAAAATAATTACTAACAACTCACACCCATAACATTACATAACTTCCATTACCACTGCTCACACGTACCTCCCCCTCTATCTCATCTCTCCGAGCAAAATAAACACACCCGGTAATACACCACCGCAGACCGACCAGACCCCAGGATCTGCCTGACTAACTACGAGCAACAACAATAATTTTCACAGGTCCGTCTGGCTGACGTACTGATGGCCTACTTCATACGCTGACCCAACATCAGAAATTATAAACACAAAATACCTATCTCTAGGAAATCCAAAACTTCCCCGTCAATAATAGTAATCACATGCAAAATGGTAATACAAAATAATTCCCCTTTTAAAATTACTTCTCCCATCTTCTGAAATTCACAGAACAATAAATGCACAATCAATAACATATAATTGCCGTGTTTAAACGGCAAAGCATCTACCTGGTGGCCGTCAAAAGTTTATAACATAATGGTTATCATTTAAATTCTCCAGTAGTTTACAAACACGTTGTTCCGCAATTTTAATCAGTACCAACGTGCCTTCCTGCATCCCCCTGGGTTAACTGATAGCACACATCTGAACATCGTATCAATAAAGACACCGATAACCACGGGGAGCGCTCAACGTGCTTCAATTAATACCCTCTAATCACCTTTCCTGACCACAGATATATGGCGTAACTATAATATCAATAGCGAGCATCAAGGACTCAGCGGACTAAAAATCACAAATGAATGAGCGCGCGTGACTCATTGGCGAACACCGCACGCGCCGCCTCAATATCAGGTAAGCCTACATATGATGGTTCGCAGGATGCGGGAGGATTGTCTCTCGCCTAGAGATACCGACTTTAGCAATAATAGAAAGCGTGGTGGATAACTCCAACTGCTTTAGAACGCATGCCGCTATTCCTTCAACAAGTATTAAATGGACCTATAAAGGTTCTCAAGTCTATCACAAAGATAGTAATTGATTGCTCTGGCGATGAGAATACCGTTAAACTAAAACTTGCCCAAGAAACTTAATGATCGGCTAGACTAGAAAAAATTAAATAAAGTCCACACGCTAAAATTCATGCTTACCAATCTCGAATTCCACACTGAAGGCAAATCGACTTGACCAGGCACCCGGCTTTGGCAATTAATTTTTTAGAGACCGAACTTATGAAGTTCGGGCGTATTTATTCTCAACCCCCACGCGGCCGACTACATACGTCATTATGCGCGGAGTGGGTTCTAAACCCAATGAGCGCTCTGCCTTTCAACTGCAGTTAGCTCTTCAGCCAATCAGAACCTTAGATCATACAGATGCAACGTGCATTGTTTTAAGACAAAGAAACTGGAATAAAGCTCTGCCCACTAGTGGCAATGAAACAAAAAATGCCCATAATAAAAATATCTATTTATTATAATTCCGAAAAAAGTGTCTAGCAGCATCCTCAACTTTAACAAAAACCACTGGTGCAAATCTGATCTAGCATCTCTAATCTTTCTTCTAGAAAAATACTGTCCAATTCCCTACACCCCCCTTTCAAAACACATAAAGAAGACATAAAGCAGATGAGATCAAACTCCCTCGTATCTCATCTTGAAAAAACGTAAATAATAGAAGGAGAAGAAACACGGAGAAGGATTTTTCTGTAATCCCTCCAAAAAAAGATGGACAAAAAGCAAGGAGAAAAAGACATGGGCCAATTGCAAAGACAGAATCTCAGTACTTTCGACACAACCACTGATCTTTAACACTCAGCCTGGCAGAAATAAAACAGGGTTTAAATAATTGAAGTATATTATTAGTTGTTACTTTTTTGGGATTTCATATTGACCCAAGCAAAACAGAAGTGTAATTAGTGGACCTTCTATTTTCTATTTCCTTATAAAGCATTCAGTGAACTCGTCAAGACTGCAAACTTATATAAGTGTTCTCAATTACTCCTCCCTTTGTCTCATACGGGGACAAAAAATGTGAATTAATTTTTTCATTATGGAATGATCTATTACAATTATGTAATCAATTCTATGCACAAACCACGTATTACCCAGATTGAAAAACTATGCTTTTCTCAGATTAATAAGAAAGATTATATTTAACAGACCAGGACTAATAAAGAAAGTTGCAAGTATTATAGCTAATTAAATGAACTTAACCACTTGACTGACAAACTGTCCAGTAAGCGGTTCACAAGCCCCATGAGACCATGACTACCCACCAAAAGATTTTACGTGCTCGAGTAGCAAGAATGATAAATCATTGTTCTCAGACCTTGGTAGCAATGATACCCCAACATGTTAAAACAGCATATGAAACTATTACCCGGTGGTTCTAAAGCCATTGTTGAACGATGACCCCCCAAATAAAATACTGGCTCTAAGGGCACTATTGAACCAGTGGTTCTCAAACCATTTTGATTGCCCCCAGCCCATACCAGAACGTATACTGGAAACACCATTGCCCCAACATGTGAAAATCACTGCTGAAAATAAGCCAGACAAGCCAGATAGAAGGAACGGAGAACCTCAAGTTATGCTAACAATGTCAGATAAGAAAAGAGTATTTCATAGCTATAGATCACACACTGTTACAGAATGGTAGTTTAGCATATGCGTTAATTTAATTTCCTGATGTACGCTTACCGACCATTAGACTTAGGAGAAGATTGCCTTCCACCCTATGAAACAACTAACGGGACTTCAATTGTTTCAGTCCACCCAGGTAGCGGATACAAGGTAACTAACCCAAGGTTGCGGTTACCAGGTACTAACCCATGTTTGCGGTTACCAGGTGCGAACCCAGTTACGGGGTTCCAGGTACAAACCAGAGTATGATCCACAATACCAAAGATTACCCCTATCCACCATACCCTTATTATTTCAGTTATCATACCAACCCATATCCTATCACCCCAGTAAACTACACCCCACAAACCATAAGCAGAAGAGGTATTCAGCAGAGGTGACTTACCCCATCCTTATCTGTGATTTGCACTGAGCACAGTGAAGCACACTCTGACTACCAGAAACCCACGGAACTGCTATGGAGTCCAATGTGCTGGGGCAGACCAAAAAACAAGAGAGTCCAAACAAATCATGTTCCGCAGCTACTCACAGTCCCATGAGGAGAAAGTATTAACACCAACCAGCAAAACTACCAAATAAAAGATCTACTGTCCAAAGATGACATACTAGATGTTTTTTTTCTAAACAGTAGAACTAAACTTTTTTCACAAGTTTAAATCCAAATATGTGAGAATCTATACCCTTTTATTCAATTTAATTTAACAGCATCTGTTTGTTATTTTTTCTTGTTAAGTTTATTTGGTTGTAATTTGTTTTAAATATAAACTACACCCTGGGGTTCAGCCATATTAAATTAACTTCTATTGGTCGTGATATTTTAAATGTGGCTGGACACCAAATCTCTTTCCAACCGTAAGTGCTTTACAACAGTCCCTTTTGTAGATTCCGAGGAAGAATTTATCGTCCAGAAAATATCCTGTTAGTTGCCACAATTCTCTGCTAAGTAAAATTTCTAGTACACTAAATCCCGAGGACAGGCAGTTCCATTACGAATTCGTAAACTATCAATTAAGACATTATAATCATAATTACGTCTATTCCATCCCAAGAAGTCCCTCCTCCTCAAAAAACACCATCACGACAAATGGGAGCTCGTGTCCCCGCGATATACCCTTAGTTCATAATTAGACACTTGTCTCAGATAAGAAAACTCTATCTTTTCCCTAAGAACCACATCTGTGTAGGTACTTGTCACTCTCTTTGGTGTCCAGTCCTAGGATCAGATTTAAAGAGGGAAACATAAAAATTACCCTAGACTATAAAACAAATAAATTTTTTGGCAAGAAACAGATTTTAAGTGTGTTACTAAGAACTCTTCTTGGTGTGTACAGCCAGGAATTAGTTACCTAATGTTTAACTAAATTTAATTTTTGATGGTTATCTAAGGCTGGTTTGATATAATATAGTGTTTTGGTAATACTTTAGTATAGTAAAGACTATAGAAAGTATTTTTACCTAAAATATTGTTTGTGAGTTAGAGATGACATATGGGATGCGAGTCATGGGCAATGACTACAACCCACAAAAGCCAGATCCAAACCTCAGAAATGAGAGTATCTGAGGACGGTGTTGAAGTAACAAGAAAGACAATGTTACGCAACCTAGACGATACGTCCAGCCTAACATGCCACCCGTGCAGACCCAAGTAGAACAGTGCCAACTAAGATGGTTTTTGGCCCTGTCTGCATAATTAGAGAAACGCTAACCAAGACAAGCATGGAACAAGAGCCCTCAGGAATCCAGACCCCCAGGACGACCGAGAGTCGCGGTATGACAACATTAGACAACTTTGAAGGACGAGGACTGGAATGGAACCATGCCAGAAGAAAACAGCTGATATAATAGTCTGCGCTCCCACTTCCAAACCTCCTACACCTCACGGTAGAAGAAGGAACGGACTAAGTAAGTAAGTAAAGTAAGAGTTAGAGATCTCATAGTCGCTCAACGAACCATTAACGCTAAAATGGCAGAATCTGTAGAGTTGTATGAGTGGAGAACTTTCTGGACAGAGTTAGCCATTGAGTTTGAACTCTCCGGACAAGAACTGGATACTTTTGTTTTTCACAAAAGATGGAAAAATGCAGGATGAGAGAAGCGAAAAGGAAGGAATGGAGAGCAAAAGGCAAGGAAGAGAATGTGGAACATGGAGAGCCAAGAACAGAGAAAATTCCTTCCAGTGTAAAGAAAGAATTGGCAACTACAGTTTGTGAAAAATGGGTATCAACCTACAAAAAATGGTAATCCCAGAAGATAAACTTGAACCTTAGGAATGACTCATCAGGCCACTCCTTTGCCAGTTTCACATCACCATCATCAGCGGAGAAAATATAAACTGCACCACATGAAGCCAAGTCTATGGTCTCCAGAATTCAAGGCTCAGACCAGAACATAGAGTGCTTGGATAACTAAACAGAGACATCCAGAACTAGTCCTGAAAACAAGATTAAGCAAGCATTAGTGCTGATAATCTAAAGAGTACCGACCTCATCCACAGGAAAGACTCACAACAGGCATACCTGAAAAAACAAACCGCACCAACAACCAGGTAAATAGGATCAATTAACCCTAATACGGATCACTCAACGGAAAAGGATTACGCCCCAACAACCCTATGGGAAAGGAAGGTGATGTTCTTGAACATCACCTGTTGGCCAACTTCCTACATCACGAAATCACATACTGTATGCTTACCGAGACCCATAACACCACCAATCTTCTCCACTAACCAACCATAACCTCATATCCCAATTTAATCCATAGGCTATGGGAACTTGATTACGAAGCACCGAGTTTTATACAGTCCCCCTTCATCATTCTATGTGGAAGACGGCCACAGTAAATGGAGAAGAAATCTTACAAGTTTTGGATAATCCCAATACACCAGGTTCCTGGGTGTGACTCCCATGTCTCAGCCTCTGTCGTCGACCACCTACATCAGTCCACCTCCGCTATGGAGGTGAGGTCACACCCCAGCACCCATGATATAACCAGCAGAATTTTAAATTTTGCCTTTTAGCTTATGTAGACGTTTATAGGGTCGAAACTTTGTTCCACTTCAAATTAACAGCCGCCAATATAATAGATGAAAAGAATTTACCCAATACCTCAATTAGGGAAATATATCATCTTATTTAGGGGACCTCAGCACGACTATCAGAGTTACGGCGTGACAGTACATTTTCTATGGAGACTCCCAATGCCTAACTACTTCTTCACACATAATTTTTCACTGAAATTTAGATGGAAGAGTGCAAAGGTATATACCACCCCATTGCACTAAATTCTGAACCAGTTTTGATAGTCTCGTCCACTCTCTGCGTGCAGAAAGTGAAGCCGGGCCAGAGTTTCATGGCACCTGGTGGAATGAAACATGTTTCAGAAATATCTTCCGTTAACATGGGAGAAACGGCTGTTAAGGAACTTGACCCTCGAGCACTTAGACTCACTCAGTACCTAAACCTCACCCCACTCTCTGGGATCAGAAATGAAGCAGGTCCAAATTTCCTTGGTACCAGGTGGGCAGGGACAATGTAAGACTGTACTCTTTCTCTGACACTGAGAAACAGCGATAGAGGAGCATACACGTGTGTCTCAATACCTGGGGAGAACCGTTATGTTTTTCTTATGCAGGTCAAGCA
>JAMPIV010008242.1:0-207069 GCA_024509875.1 Oreohelix idahoensis | reverse complement strand
TTTCGTCACGAATCTTGCAGTTTTGTCTTAAGCTCTTTTGTTTTGTCTGGTTTGGTGCGTTCTTTTTTGCTTGTGAATTCTGATGGATTATAGGTATTTCCCAACATGATAAATTTTGTGATAATAGTAATGATGATAATATATTTAATTTTAATGCTGATATTAATTTTAATAATATTAGGATTGGTAAAATAGTGCTATCATATAAAAACTGACATAAGGTGGGCGTGAGACAATTCACTGTGCTGTTTAACATTTATCTTTTGTCATCATCATCCTCATTATCATTTTCTTTAACGCTCCTTACGAAGCATGGAGCCACCCCTGTAGCTGGTACTCCTTGCAGGAAGCCTACACTAAGCATTCAAATGCTCATGTAAATGGATTTCACTGGCAATTTGTTATACGTGAAGATCCTCATGCATAATCTCATATCAGAAGCCTTGTACGACATGCCTGAAGGAGCAATCACCCTTTTCCTTCTTCATCTCATCAAAGACTCACGGGAACTACACGGGGCACTAGACATCTTCATTATGTAAAAACAATAACACATTGTGATATCTTCTTCTTCGTACACTCTCAGACGTCAACTTGAAAATGTTCAAGGACAGCAGTGATCAGTTTGAGGCTATTTCTATCTCCATAGAGATTTTTCCAGGAATGCTGCTGGTGACGGCCATATGTGCCTTCTCTGTTCCTCATATGTTAGGCATCTTTAAAGCTGTGTCGACACGTCTGTACGTGTCCTTTTGTGTTATCTCTCACCCCTTCAGCATCCGGCTGTATCCTTTCTTTTCCTTCATTTTTCTCACTCATCGCTTTTGTTTGGCATAAATCATGCCTTTTCATTTGTATTTTCAATATTTTGCTCTAGGACATAGCATGGTGAATTCTCTAACACGTCACTCCCCTATGCCAGTATTTGCTATGGGAGTAATGCTTATTTTATTGTTTCACACTCCACTCCCAGACTGTTGTTACGATTCGCCAGGTTTGGAGACCCGGCCAGAGATAATGTGTTATCGCCTAATCTGTCTAACCGCCTGTGGAAATGGAGCAGTCAAATATTAGACCCCATTGGAAAGCTGTTGATCATGTTGACACAAGCCGGGATACGATGAGAGAAGATCATACGGTCTGACCAGACATCTGACTAGCGGAGGCACACAGATAACAATGATAAACAGAGGTGCGCCGGAAGTCTAAGGAAACGATATGACATCACTGTGTAAGAGGCCACGCTTGTATATTAAATTTAATATTTTCAAATACGCGTGGGATGAGTAATGATACACTTCCCCACCCAAAAAGTGCTAGATAGATTGGATTAATCGCCAGAATCTATTATGATTTGATTGCAACGTTCGGCGGAAACACAGCTGGGATTTGAAACCAAGGACTGTGAGATAACTTTAATACAAGACTGGAAACATGGGAATTTTATCACAATGAGTCATAAGAGGAATTATAGATTTCCAGACCAAGTATCTCACCCGTCATAAGTGGAATAATAGATTTCCAGACCAAGTGTCTCACCCGTCATAAGAGGAATTATAAATTTCCAGACCAAGTGTTTTACCCGTCATAAGAGGAATTATAGATTTCCAGACCAAGTGTTTCACCCGTTATAGGAAAAATTTATCAGACTTAAGTGATTCGAACAGCGTCTAAATACAGGGCTGTGGGCCCATTCTAATCTGCGCCAACCGAAGTGTGTATTACCAAAATTTTGGGTTCGTGGTTACAAGACATCAGACTTAAGTACTGAAGTTCCTACGCCACTAGTGTGAGAGAAGAGTATCACTACCAACCGCCTACAGTGGACGAATTATGTGGAGAAGTGTACTCATCACCAAAAAGAAGTAACGGAAACCACAACTGAAGGACTCATCTGGAGCTACGTTTTATATAACAGGCTACAGCAAAATTGCGGACATCGTTATCAACGCCCTACCGAAACTTCAATGAGGAAAAATTTAATATAACTTTCACCCCGTTTAATTCTTATTTTAACTTGTTGAACTAATTGACTATTAAATTTGTTGTATGTTATTTTACCAAGGTGCAAACAATATTACATTAGTAAGAGATGAGCAAGGAAATCTCATCAAGACAGCAGAGGGACAGGAAACAAGATGGGCAGAGCACTTCAGAGAAACTCTGAACAAGGAAATACCAGAGACACAATTGAATGTTCCTGAGGCTGAAAACGATCTAGATGTAAATACAGACATTCCACGAAAAGAAGAAATCATCACAGCAATCAAAGGGTTAAAGAACGGTAAAGCTCCGGGCCATGATAACTTAAATGCAGAGCTATTTAAGACAGACCCTGAGCTAGCAGCAGAACTATTAGAACCACTATTTGCACAAGTGTGGAAAACGGGGACAACACCATCAGAGTGGAACAAAGGAATAATTGTCAAATTGCCCAAAAAGGGAGATCTTGCAGACTGCAATAATTGGAGAGGAATCACTCTTCTCTCAGTTCCCAGCAAAATACTAGGCAGGATAATTATACAGATAATTTCAAAAGCAGTAGACCACAAACTGAGGAAAGAACAAGCAGGATTTAGAAAGAACAGAAGATGTGTAGACCATATATTCACTCTCAGGAACATTATAGAGCAGTGCTCAGAATGGCAAAGACAGCTTTACATAAATTTTGTTGATTTTGAAAAGGCTTTTGACAGCATACATAGGGACAGTTTATGGAAAATACTGAGGGCTTATGGAATTCCAAGCTGCATAGTGACAATCATAAAAAGCCTCTATGCCAACTTTACGTGTAGTGTTGGGCAGAGCAACCTAACCTTCGAGGTGAAGACAGGAGTACGACAGGGATGCTCCTTATCAACCACTCTTTTTTTAACAGTCATAGACTGGGTGATGCGCCAGACAACAGAGGGCAGTCCAAGAGGAATAAGATGGACTACATTTTCTACATTGGAAGATCTGGAATATGCAGATGACATTGCACTGCTGGCACATTCACATCAACACATCCAGGAAAAAACGGATAGACTTAATAAATTCAGCCAGCAGGTGGGCTTGAACATCAATTTAAAGAAGTCTGAGGTCATGACGCTCAATGTGAGCAACCCTGAGCCCATATCAGTAAGGAATCAGCAATTGGTACAGACAGATACCTTCACATACCTAGGAAGCATAGTAACACCAGACGGTGGGGCAGGCAAAGACATCAACATCAGAATGAATAAGGCAAGAACAGCCTTCTTTAGCCTAAATAACATCTGGAAGTCCTCCCAATACAGCACAAGCACAAAATTAAGATTATACCAGAGTTGCGTGCTTTCTGTGCTTCTCTATGGTGCGGAATGCTGGAGAGTCACAGAGAAGGAAATGTCAAAATTGTCCTCTTTTCACACAACATGCCTAAGAAAAATTCACCGCATCTTTTGGCCGAATACCATCACCAACCAAGATCTGCTTACTCGTAGCAAGCAAGAGGACATGCACACCATCATAGCTGGCAGACGCTGGAGCTGGGTTGGTCATGTCCTCAGAAGAGACTTCGATGCCATCACAAGAACAGCTATGCTTTGGACCCCTGAAGGAAAGCGAAAGAGAGGCCGACCAAAAACAACTTGGCGGAGGACTGTGGAGGCTGAGATGCAAAGAATGAATCAGAGTTGGGGCACTGTACGAAGGATGGCCACCGACCGAGCAAAGTGGAATCAATTTGTTGTTGCCCTACAAGACGCCACTAGGCGTGATGGCCACTGACTGCTTTGACGGTCGGTGGTTAAGGATCGAAGAAGAAGAGATGTTATTTTACACTAAACAATAATAGTTGATTCAGTTTATATGTACGAAAGCAAACGTATGAGCCAGTTCTTCTTGATAAATAAATAAATAAATAAATAAATAAATAAATAAATAAATATATAAATATATATATATATATATATATATATATATATATATATATATATATATATATATATATATATATATATATATATATATATATATATATATATATATATATATATAGAGAGAGAGAGAGAGAGAGAGAGCCATTACTTATAAGAGGGCATTCGTTTGATTACTCCAACTAGGGGCTTGACGGGCCAGAATCATTGCATAACCCCTTCACAAAAGGCGACGGACTGTTGCGGTCAGTTTGCTGAGTCTATAGTATGTTAAAATGTACCTGTTTAATTTTGGAGACTTTATTTAATTGATTCTTGATCAAAGGGGAGGTACTCATGTTTTACTGGGATTGTAGTTAACAGTGGTGGTTGACCCACTTGTCTGTTAACCCAGCGTCTAATTTTAGAACCGATGTCAAGCTTTTCCTGATATGTTCACCCACCTGAGCTTAGCTCAAGCGTCTAGCGTCTCTCGACGCATGCGCGAAGTTTTTTCTGGCGCGATTTAAGAAAGACTGTGTTGGAGGAGTCGAGCTAGAGTTTTCAAAGGGTCAAGACGGTTTTGGGGAAGTCCTCTGTGTGTGTTCGACCAAGATGGCTAAAGATTGTTCCCTATGTTATATTCTGATGCGCCTAGGAGGCGAGTGAGTTTTGTGATGTTTATTCTGAAGGGACATTAAGGTAATTTACCCTTAAAACAGTTTCCCTCTTTTGCCAGAATTATATATGCTTTTTTGTAGCCAACTAGTGACTTTTGCCTGGGCGGGAAAGAGTCCATCTAAGAATACCAGTAGTGGAGCTCACGAAGTATTCTAACATTATATGTATTGGGTTTGTGTATGCCCGAAGAACTTTATGTATTGACTGTATCCCGCTATTTCCGGCGATACCATTTGCACAAGGCATGACTCACCTTGTATGCTGAAGAAATACCACAGAGGTATCTAGGGGCCCGCCATATTGTGCGGCCTGCTGAAGACCCGAGAACATACCTAACTTGCTGGTGTCAGAAGGGAGTTTGTTTAAACTCACATAATCAAGACCCGTTCCCAATACGGGGTATTTAGCTGTAGCCAACAAAAGGGGAATTGAACGAGGTCAGCTTTATTTATATATATGCATAGCTTATCGATGAACTGTTGTGTATACTATGTCCTGAGTTGTCAAATGACTATTTAAATTGATGTCGGCGTACCTGTCGTTGTGGTGTATTAAAGTCTATCAAACGTTAGAGGTGTTTCCACTCTCTATGAATTACTAAATGTATTTCTACCAAAGTGTGATGTCAGTTAGATGCCTGTCTTCCACGAACCATGATACACCCATTCGTACTCATTGATGTCTACACACACTTTAGTACTGCACCGCCTCAACACTTTCAAGTCAACTAAACGTATGCCAGCATCGTTGCGGCCCACCAGGACCTATATGGTTATGATAGACTGTGTAGCGTCGAATCACAGTTAACACTGATACTGGACATTCCACAGCCCACAACATTTAACTACTACATTTACGGTGGCCAAACTGAGCCCGTCACATTCATGCTACGGACACCTACTACGCTTCAACGAACACTGACCATTTCTGACCGTTACATGTCAAAACAGCCTTTTTACATTTAGGGCACTCAAAAAGCCCTTTACACGGACCAGATAATAAGTTAACAAATTTGCCCACCCCTTAAGCAGCGTTTGTTCTTGACTTCTGGGAATTTTTTGTGAAGGCTCCCCTAAGGTAGAAACGACATTCATCTTCTCTCTATTTCTAACCGAGAGTAATCTTGCGCGAAGATAGATACCTTGGACGACCTAATTTTAGATACGCTTGCGTTGTGACCATTAGTGGACAACCACTGCACAGCAAGGGCAGGCAATCCAGTGACAGAAGCAGTCATTTTATCGGTGCCACCGTCACACTCATGGTAGTTCCTATCTTTAGCTTGTTGAATAGGTGGTATCTCAATCTGTTGTGGCCCGTACGGAGTCTGAAGATTACCACTTGTTCTCTTCTGTTGAGCTGGTAATATGCATCATTTTGTTTGGGACCTTGATATTCTGCTTCCCATTTGTTCCTGTATCTGCTACTTTCAAAAGTTAAATTGTGATATAAAGTTTAGTATGAGATAAATATTTTATTTACATTTCAACCAGGATTAAAGCCATTTCAACAACCACCGATATTAGCAACAACAACAAAAGGTTTGCTTAGCGTTTAAATGTTTCTTGAAACTTCATTGATGAGAAATCATTGCCCGGATGTTAGCAGCAGTGTTTATATATAGTTAATTCAGTAGTTTCTCTTTTGATAAAACGGAAAGAAGACATCTGATTCGTCACGTTGTTAGAATAGAGCGCAGTTACGGAAATTAAAGACAGAGCCAGAAAGGTAGTCAACGGAAAATATCTAGCAGATAATAAAGCAACAGACACAAATACCCAAGCTGTCTTAGACACGTCGATAAGAAACATTTAGCGCTGGAGAGATAATACAAACTCACAGAGCGCGTATTATGGGTTGTGTATCTAGCAACTGCTTTAAGAAAGCACGGGTTTTTTATGCCCCTGCGACTGTGACTTCTGATAGAGATCGTGCCAGGGGTGTAGGGAGACGTCAGGCAGATACCAATCCTGAGCTCAGTCATCATCACGCAGGAGGTTTGTATATTGTTATTGTTGTTGTTTATCTAGGGACTGCTGAGCTCGTCGCTCTTTCGCAGCCAATGCCTGGTTGAAGAACTTGCATGTTTTCTGTAGTTTTTTGGGTGGTGCCTTATAGAGTGGGTCCTAATGATGTCATACTCCCCCCTGGGACCGAAGGCGCATCAAAAGTGAGGAATGCAGTAAGCGACCCATAGCTTGACTGCTTGCGTCAGGGTCAGCGAACCAGAGCTGACCAAGACCCTACTCCACCTCCAAGTGGTGATCCTGGAAACAGGCTGCATTACTGCAGTCTGGCTGAGCGAGTAGGGATCGAAGAGGGAAGGCGAACCCGGTCCCAAAAATGCCATGCCAAAAACGGATGTGTCGGGCCGAAATGTGCAGATATCGCGGCTTTGATGTAAACTGCGACACAACGTAACAAACGTCCTTTTTAGGACGAACCCAGAAGAAGAAGAAGAAATACTCCCCCCTGATCTCATGTAATAAGATTCTCCTTGTGTGATCTAAGGGAAGAAATCGGAAGATTAAAGGAGTTGTCCGTGTACAGTGAAGATGGTCCTTGAAACGAAATCAAACCAAACTGCATGTTGGCTGGCGTGTTTGAACTTTGAACCAAGCATGCTCCGAGTTTTCCTAGTCTGTTTTTTTTCCCCTTGTGTGTCAGTGTGTATGACTTCTTAATAATTCCTCAAACAGTTACCTTTCGTGAATTAAAAAAAAACAAATGTTTAAAATTAATAAAAGCGTATCTTCCTCAAGTCTTCTACACCAGCCCTGTCTACGTTTCTCGCCATTCTCATATTTACGAAGAGGCCAAATGCTTTATCAGGAGCAGATATAGGAACATATTGGAAGCAGAACATCCAGGCCAGAAAAAGTATACATATTGCCAACTCAGAAGAACTGAACAATTAGAACAAGTTCTTCAGGCTCCGTATAGGCCACAACAGATTGACATACCATCTATTCAACAGTCACAGATGGGAACTACTGATGAGTGTAACTATGGCACCGATAAAATGACTACTGGACATCTGCTGCAAAGGTGTCTTACATATGAGGAACAGATCAGGCAGATACAGCCGTCACTAGTACCATTCCTGGACAAACTCAACTATGGAGATACCAACAACTTCAGGCTGACCACTGCTTTCTTTAAATATATTCAAGTTGACGTCTGAAAGTGTACGAAGAAGAAAAGAAGACTACTACTACTACTACTACTACTACTACTACTACTACTACTACTACTACTACTACTACTACTACTACTACTACTACTACTGTTGACATTAAAAAATCCGGCCATCGATAATCCGGTTCCTTCAGATTACCGGCATGGATTTCGGAGCGCATTTTTTAATTTACCGTGTTGGCGCGCCACTGTTTTCTGGAGCCGTTTATGTTTTGATGCAGCTGTTTGGTCCACTACTATGAAAACTGGATTTTACGTACAAAATATAGATTTTTTACTTTTGAGCTTATTTTATTAAATAATCATCGAGGAATCGATTGAGCAAGGTTTTATAACATAAAAAATGCATTTGATGTATCAAAAAGCATATTGTCGGCACCACCCCCATGCTATGATTTTCAAATTTGTGCGGAAAATGCACGATTTCTCACTAAAACTATCAAACAGAGGAGTCTCAAATTTGGCATGCATGTAGTACACATCTATATCTTTAAAAAAAAACACATCTGCGTTTTTGATATGTTGGTAATTTTCTTTTATAAATTTTTTAAAAATATTTAAAAAAATATTTTTTCACACAAATATAGTTTTTTTTTTAAATCATTAAAAATATAATTTAAAACTTATAAAAATAATCATGAGTAGTACACATCTATATCTTTAAAGTAACACATCTGCATTTTTTGATATTTTGGTAATTTTCTTTTATAAATTAAAAAAAAATATTTAAAAAAATATTTTTTCATACAAATATAGTTTTTTTTTTTTAAATCATTAAAAATAGAATTTTAAACTTATTAAAATAATCATGAGTAAAATTGTTTTAATTTTCAGTCACAACATGTGGGTGCAATTTGATAAAGTTTGGTCAATGGGAAACAAGATTTTTGTTCTTGAAAATTGGTGAAAAACCCAATATAGCGGTTGTTTTTTTTTTTGGTTACCAGGGTAGAAGGAAAGAAGAAAAATTAGGCAAGACAAAGGCGAGAGGAGAAGCTGCAGGAAGCTGAAGGAGGGGCAGCATATAGTGCTGGACAATTTTAAACACATTCAGCCACCCCAGAATGGAGTATATTGGACAAGACAAGTCACTCGATGACTAAAATGCATTTTTCTCAAAACTAACATTTTATTAACAAAAAATGTTTTTTTTTTTTACAAACTATCCAATAGATCAGTCTGAAATTTGGCATGCATATAGGACACATATATAACTTTAAATTGACAGGGGCTTTGTTTGATATTTTGGTAATTTGCTTTGATATATTTTTTTAAATATATTTTTTTCATTGTTTTTCATACAAATATAGTGTATTTTTAAAAAAAGTCATTAAAAATAGAATTTTTATCTTATTAAAAAAAGCCCTAGACAAATTGTTTTAATTGTCAGTCACAACATGTGTATGCAATTTGATAAAGTTTGGTCAATGGTAAACATAAGATTTTTGCTCTTGAAAATTGGTGTAAAACCCAATATGGCGGTTGTTTTTTTTTTTGGTTACCATGTAGAAGGAAAGAAGAAAAATTAGGCAAGATAAAGGCAAGAGGAGCAGCTGCAGGAAGCTGAAGGAGGTGCAGCATATAGTGCTGGACAATTTTAAACACATTCAGCCCCCCCAGAATGGAGTATATTGGACAAGACAAGTCATTCGGTGACTAAAATGCATTTTTCTCAAAACTAACATTTTATTAACAAAAAATGTTATTTTTTACAAACTATCTAATAGATCAGTCTGAAATTTGGCATGCATGTAGGACACATATATACCTTTAAAATGACAGGGGCTATTTTTGATATTTTGGTAATTTGCTTTGATATATTTTTTAAATATTTTTTTTTTCATTGTTTTTCATACAAATATAGTGTATTTTTTTTTAAAAATCATTAAAAATAGAATTTTTAACTTATCAAAAAAAGCCCCTGATAAATTGTTTTAATTGTCAGTCACAACATGTGTGTGCAATTTGGTAAAGTTTGGTCAATGGGAAACATAAGTTTTTAGCTCTCGAAAAGTGGTGAAAATCCAATATGGCGGATTTTTTTTTGGTTACCATGGTAACCACATGTTTTTTAACAAAATAAACTGTAGAATTTGGTTCATGGACATACACTGTGTCTATTGAGCACATAAAAAGTTTGAAAATGTTATTAGAACAAAAGTTAGTTTTCACTGTAGGGAAACCCCTTAACAGGCATTCCTGCTAATTCCTTCTCATTTTATCATTTATTTGCTGCTGTATAGCCCCATTATGGATTCAGCAAATAAAAGAAGTGGTGTAAAACGTAAACATCGTGCGTTTTCGATCGCAGATCATTTAGTTTTTAATTTTCTTTCTTTAAAGGACTGTACAGGCAGTCATTTTCTGATAAATATATACAGCATATATAACCATAAAAAATCCGGCATTTTCAACAATCCGGCACTCCTCAGGTCCGGAGGTTGCCTGATTTTTGAAAGTCAACTGTACTACTACTACTTCTAGTACTACTATTACTACTACTACTACTACCACTACTACTACTACTACTACTACTACTACTACTACTACTACTACTACTACTACTACTACTACTACTACTACTACTACTACTACTACTACTACTACTACTACTACTACTACTACTACTACTACTACGACTACTACTACTACTACTACTACTACTACTACTACTACTACTACTACTACTACTACTACTACTACTACTACTACTACTACTACTACTACTACTACTACTACTACTACTACTACTTTTACTGCTACTTCTAGTACTACTTTTACTACTACTACTACCACTACTTCTAGTACTACTATTACTACTACTACTACTACTTCTACTACTACTATTACTACTACTACCACTACTACTACTATTACTACTACTACTACCATTACTACTACTACTTCTACTATTACTACTACTATTACTTCTACTACTATTACTACTACTACCACTACTACTACTATTACTACTACTACTACCATTACTACTACTACTTCTACTATTACTACTACTACTACTACACCTACTACTATTACTACTACTTCTACCATTACTACTACTACGCCTACTACTATTACTACTACTTCTACCATTACTACTACTACTGCTTCTAGTACTACTATTACTACTACTACTACCACTACTGCTACTACTTCTACTACAACTATTACTACTACTACTACTACTACTACCACTACTGCTACTACTTCTAATACTACTACTAATACTTCTACTAATACTACTATTACTATTTCTTCTTCTACTTCTACTACTACTACCACTAATACCACTACAACTTCTACTACTACTACTACCACCACCACCACTAATATCACTACCATTTCTACTACTACTACTACTCCTACCCCTACTACGCTTTAAGTAGACATAAGTGTAATTCCTTTCATGTTCGGCGCACCTATTGCACGTTAAGTAGAAAGAGAACCAGTGATGTCCATGAATTCAATATTTTATTATCATCCTGCGCCATATAGAGCATAGACCTTCAGCAAAGACAGGCTAGATCTTTATGTCCTGTGCCATCCCTTCAATAACTTTCCACGTCATCATTATCGACGTTATCTCTGTCTCTAATTCACTTGTCCAGGCATTGTTAGGTTTTCTCTATTGCTCTCCCCACTGGGGGATTCCAACTTATTGCTTTGTAGGGACATCCGCGTATTTCCTCAACGTGCATCCAGTTTTTCTTAAACAACTTGACATACCCTCTTGTTCCACTGGCACTTGTCTGAGTCTTATCATCACTTCCATATTGGTGATCTCTCATACTTACTTAGTCGTTCCTTTTCTACCCTGGGGTGTAGATGTTTGCCAGAGAGAACGCCATACTATCCTATTGGCGGTTTTCTTCTTGTTTTGGTTGCAATCTAATTCTCGGTCCTTCAAAGATTGTATAATGTTGTCCTCCCAAGTGTGGTCCTGGAGGTCTGGATCCCTGGCTTTTGGTTTCCCATATTTGTAGTGGTAACCGATCTTCTTCCATTCTGCATACATGGCCAAACTATCTGGTGATCTCTCATATCAGTTTAATCTTCTATTCTATGCACACATCCATTTTTAAAGTCTTAACTTTTTGCCTGTCGTATTTTGTTGTTCTCCGTGTTACAGGGCTATAAGACTGGCTGGACATCTGAGCTGAAGATTCTTATTTTTATAACAGCTGGAGTAGTCCTATAGCAGGAGTGATAGGTTAGAGACTTCACTTACACTAGGTCTCAACTTATAAGGTGGGGTTGACCAGCTATCTTCTTCGCTACACTTGCCTTTCCCTAACTCAAGAGCGAGTCTGTGTTGCGCACATATTTTTGACGCACAGATTACGACATGACTAATTGATATGAAAAAGAGATTACTTTTGTTACAGTCAAAGTTATATCACCCATGATTTGATTTATACTTTTGATTATGTGGATGATCTCCCCTTGAATATTGATTTCGCGGATGAATACCGAATTTATGTAATTTCTCATTTGTTAGGGCCAGAAAATAGATTGATCTTGTTCAATATGTTTATGGCCTGAATTTATATGTATTACTTGTCTAGTACAAGAATATTCAGTCTTATATTGTATATCTTTGTATGTTTAGGTCGGATTATATTCTTTGTGCCGAACACTGGGGCAGGTATTCGTTTTTCGAGGCATGCGTGGTGAGTCTCGATAATGCCGCCTGAATATGGCTGTGTGTGTAATTTTGGGCTGGTCCCTTTTAAGGGTTGAAAAGTGATTTGTGCATGTTTTTTCAGGAGGAGTTAGTGTCTCTGCAAGAGTCTATTTGTCAGAGATTCTCCTCATGCACTTTGTTATTAATTCGGACTCCAGGTAATACCAGACCCTTCTTTTTGATGATCTCTATGTGGTTAGGCCTTGATGGACTTCGTGTTTCGAACATCGTTGGTCGTTGATATACCATTGAAGATGACAGGTTTCCCAACAGAGCTTAGGTCTACATGTAACAACCTTAGTAATGTGGAACTGTAGGGAAACTCTAGGAAATTATTGATATTCAAATTATGAATTAACTTTGGCTCATCATTAGCCTTCTTCTGGGTGAGTGAGCAAAACTCAGAAAGGCAGCCATCTTGTTTTCTTGTCATCGTTACGGATCACTGTCAAGAGAACAGTCTATCAAACTTATTATCGGACAGTGATATGGAGATCTCACTAATATGAAAACCCCTATCGTGGTTTAACTTTATTACATAAATATTTGCTATATGTCGCTGGAGAACTTAGCCAAGGAAAAGGTTCGGCCAGTGAACTCTTTATATGTTTACACACCCACCCCCACTGAAGCGTTCAGTCAGTTAGGGGATGTGGCAATAGTCGGCCAGAACATTGAATGATTACCTTATATCGTCCATCATATTTGAATGCTGCATGAAATATGATCTACTGTTCAAATGCCTCATGATGTATATGTCAACATGTTCCTATGACTATGTTCCGCGCTGTCCAAATGTGTGCGTCCCTATTAAACGGTGTGAAATGCCCACTGCAGTTCAAGTCGTCATTGCCTTGCATGAGAGTGTGTGAGAAATATTATCAAGTGGTCTATTACCCCGAACCATTACACCATTCGCGTTACTTGACACTCCCACTCAATGTCAACATGACAGGTTGATTTAATGGTGCAGAAGTAATCTAAAGAAGACCTTCGTCAGTGATGACCAGTACACGACTCTAAAACATAACAGACACGCATTCATCTAGACGTTATCAGTGGTAGGCCAGATCCGTGGGTTTATTGTACCAGACCATTCCTGACGCCAGATACGACAGGTAAACACGGATTTACAGGTGGACAGTACAACTACACAGTCGAAGTCAGCATGACCTGTCTTATCAAGTGAATACAGAATCTAGGTCAACGCTTGATGACATTTTGCAGTACAGGCAGTAATTAGTTCAGCGTTGTGTAGTCATTCTTTCACAGATCAGCGCTTTGTGACATGTTGTGGTACAGACTTTATTTATGTCAAGTAGACATTGCTACACAAGTGAAAAGTTCACCATATTAACAGGAAGGCCATAAACTGTTCTGTTGATGCAGTAATATTGAGAAGTTAATATATTTCATCGGTGGATCTTCTATATACTCATTGTTGAACTTTGTAATAAATTAGTTCAAGAATTTAAGAACTTATTAAAAGTGGAAAATTATTTTGATTAAAAGCTAAGCCTTCTCTACAACACATTCCAACCACAACACATCTAATTGATTAATGTATGCATTTATGCTTTTGATGTTTATATGTTATTTGTTTATATGTATAGTTGTTTATATGTTCGTGGGCGGTTGGTGAGGTGACTAGCACAAGAAATACCGAGTAATATTGGTCTTGTACTAGTGTTCCATAGGGAGCAAATTTCTTAATTGAAATTTGCATGCAACATCTGTTGCTATTTATGTTAGCTGTGGTGATCTGTCCCATTGTTGTTTTTGTAATATTTTCTCTGTTCTTTATTTTTTGTTTGATTTGTTTGAATTTGTTGGTCTCATCTTTCCTTTAATTAGTTCGTTACACCCTTATGTTTATACTCTGTGATGTCATTTGTTTTGTTTAGTCCATTGCAGTTATCATCACAGATTCTGTGATTATTTACTTACTTCAGTTCCTTATATTTAATTTAATTTAATTTGATTTCTGCAATTGTTTTCATATTGTCTTTTATGCTTGTCCTTTGTTAATGTCTTTTGTTGACAGATAATAGGAGGTATATTTGAATACACTTATAGGATAGTACAGGCCAGTACTTTATTATTATTATTACTGTACAAGGAAGTATACAAGACCTGTTTAAGGCTTGTCTCCCACATTGATTGGGATAGGAAGATATTGTTTTCCACAGGTACTCAAGTAATCATTTGTTTCATTATAAACAAGATAACCATATAAGGTCTTTGACTAAGACTAAGAGAGGGAAATAAAATAAAGTGAGTATACAAGTCTATAGTACAGACTTGTCTCCCATTAAAGTGGGATAAGGTAATTTATTTACTTTTTCAGGTTACTGATTTCATAAGACAGGATGGCTAATTTAGATTACTTTATCCAGCAAGGGTTAACCCTTGGTAAGTCTGGTAAAGAATTGGAAGAATATTCATCTGCTCAATTTACCATTGCATTAAAATCAGAAGAGAAAAAACAAAAAGATGAGAATAAATGGAAAGCAGAAATTGAACAAAAGAAGATAGAAGCTGAGGCTGAACAAAAGAGATTAGACAGAGAAGCTGAAGCTGAACAGAGAAGATTAGACAGAGAATCTGAGGAGAAAAAAAGCTGCTGCTGAGGAGAGAAAACTTCAAGCTGCTGCTGAGGAGAAAAAAAGCTGCTGCTGAGGAGAAAAAAGCGACTGATGAGGAGAGAAAACTTCTAATAGAAGAAAAAAAATTAGAAGCTGCTACTGAGCAAAAAAGATTAGAAGCTGAGGCTGAACAAAAAAGATTAGACAGAGAAGCTGCCACTGAGCAAAAAAGATTAGAAGCTGAGGAGAGAAAAGAAATAAGAGAAAATGAACATCAGAAAGAACTTTTAGCATTTGAGTTAGAAAAAATGAAATTGACAAATATGAGTATTGTTAATCAATCATCTGGTGGTAATGTTAAACCCTTTACTTACAAGATCAAGGTACCAGCGTTCAACTCTGCCAGTGATGACATAACATTCTGGCTTGATAGATTTGAACGCGCTTGTCGAGCTCATAATGTGGATAAATCACAATATGCTAATCAGTTGTCTGAGAATCATTCTAAAAGGTTGATTCTCTGACGAGTTTTATGTTTGGTTGAAGAAACTGACAAGGATAATTATGAAGTTATCAGGGCAGCCTTGATAAAGAAGTACCAAAAAAGTTGTCAGAGGAAGGTTATCGTATTTTGTTTTAAGACAATGGTACCTGAGACAGGGGTAGAATTCTCAGAATTCATTGCAAAAGCACGTCTTACACATTCAACGATGGATTGAATTATCCAAAATAGAGAAAACATATGAAGCTCTTATGGGATTTGTTGCTCAAGACAAGATCATGTCCTCTTGAAACAAACAATTCCTTGAATTTTTACACGAGCGTAAACCTCAAACATTAAAACAAATGCAAGAATTTTGTGACCAATACGTCACGGCACACCCTGACGTAACTCTTAGCAACACTAAGATTAAAGAGGGTATGCCAGTTGCGTCAGCAACACAATACAATAATAATTACTCACACAAATTCCAAGGAGCTCAAAATAAATTTGATAAAAACGTTAGCTGGAATAAGTATCAAAACCAAGGTAACCACTCAAATCAGGGTTCTTCTCCGAAGAACTGGAATCGGGCTGACAGTCCTCGATACAGAGGCGGCCATAATTATAGACATTTCCGCAAAGGAAGTCACTATAGGAACTACCCAAGTTCTCCTTCATGGAAACAACAAAACCAACATTATAGAGACACTCATTATAATGAGCATGATGATTATGATCATGAATATTATGATTCAAACCCAAATAGGGGTTATAACAGAGGAGGCAATAATAACTATAGAGGTTATGATAATCGAGGTAGATCACAATATAAAAGACGTAAATCACAGTACCAGGCTAACTCTGCACAGCAAGAGTTCCATGAAGCCGGTAATCAAGCTAAGGATAAGAAAGACTCTAATAATGTGGGATGTTCTGCTTTCGATTTTGGTAGAGCATCTCAATGTTCCCAATGCAAAACATTATTCGATCTAACTACGGTTTCTACTTTAAGCTGTGGTCATCCTCGTCCCGCTCTCCCTGTGTCAATCGCGCATGATGGAAGAGGTGCTCTTGTCTTGAATAGAGGTCTAGTAGATGGTACTCCGGTCTCAATTCTTTTCGATTTCGGGTGCACAACCATTGGAGTGAGGCAGTCACTCATAGATCCTTCTCGAGCCACTGGCAAAGTAATCAAATGCGTAACATTTGGTGGCACATTGGAGAAGTACTCTACTGCCATTGTCAACATTGCTACTCTCTTCTTTACAGGAGATGTACACGCATGTCTTCTCCCGAATCCGATAGCTGATCTTATAATCGGTCGCATTCATGGAGTGAAAGAATGCACTCCGCAACAAATTGTTGATTGGGAAAATAAGAATATGCAAACTGCTAATGCTGTAGTCACTAGGGCTCAAGCTCTTAACGTGCCTGAATCTTCACCTTCTGAAGATAACGATACACAGAACCAAGGTGATCCCTTGGAAATTTCTCGTGACTCATTCATAAAGAAACAGGAAGATGATCCTACTTTAAAAAAATTCTTCACGCTAGCAACAAAAGGTGATCCAAATAAAGATACAAATCGTAAATCTTGGATTACGATGAAGAATGGCGTACTTGTACGTATGGTACAAGACTCCGGTAAGTCTAGTCATTCTCAAATTCTTGTGCCCAAAAATATGAGAGTTAAAATCTTACAGTACGCTCATGATTCTCAGTGTGCTGGGCATACGGGTTTGTCCCGTACTAAATCTAGAGTTCTTGAATCTTTCTTTTGGCCTTTTGTGAACAAGGACATACGAATCTATTGTCGATCTTGTAAGGTATGTCAAGAAGTTAAATCCAAAGGTCCACGCCATGCTGCACCTATTCAGGCTGCAGATATTCCAATTCGACCATTTTCAAAAAATGGCGATAGACATCATCGGTCCATTTAAGACAAAGTCTGCTAGAGGTCACCAATTTATCTTGACGTGTGTGGATATGTGCACAGTTTGGCCAGAGGCTATTCCTCTGAAGAGCATAACTACTACCGATATTGCAGATGCTCATTGGCTCATATTTTCTCGTCTGGGTATTCCCAGGAGAAATAATTATCAGACCATGGTACCCAACTCATATCGGATACCATGTCTCAAGTGATGTCGACTCTTAAGATAGAGAGATCTCTCAGTAGTATCTACCATCCTATGTCTAATGGGTTAGTTGAGCGTCTGAATAGAACGCTCAAGACTTTGCTTGGTAAGATAACTGAAGATCATCCTCAGGATTGGGACAGGGTTTTTACCCGCGGCTCTCTTTGCATACAGAGAGGTCGCCAACGAACAAACAGGATTTTTTCCCATTGAACTTGTTTTTTGGTGCGAAACCGCGAGGGGTCCTATGTCATTACTTCATGACCTTATAAAACTGCTGATAATATTGTCGATGACACAAAATCCTCTTATGAATATGTCATTGCACTTAGACACAAGATTATTGAAGCATGCAAATTGGCAACTGCTTCTTCTGAATTTGCGAAACAGAAGGCAAGGCAATTTGCCAATAAAGAAGAGATGCTTGCGACAAACTTTGTCCAGGTGACAAAGCATTTGTCCTTGCTATACCTTGTAGGGAAAACAGACTTCTTATTTCTTGGAAAGGTCCGTACGATGTAATATCAAAAGTTTTACCGATGTTGACTATATCGTCGATATTGACGGGAAGCATAAAAACCTTCCACATCAACATGCTCAGGGAATTCAATGAACGTCCGTTTTATTTACAACCTGTTTTTCCCAGGCAAAGGACGATTCACCTCCAGTCCCACACGGACATTACTCATATCACTGTCAGTAATACAGGATGAGGAAACGAGTTTCTCGGATGTGAATCTCCCTTTTCCGATGATTCCACTTCATTCTAATGAGTCATGGAAAGATGTTAACGGTTTTCTCTCCCCGAGTTATCTCTAGGAGAACAGAGACAAGTTTCTACTATGTTACAACAATTTCAGGATGTCCTTACTGACATTCCTGGTCAAACTGATGTCATTGAACATGACATTATTCTTACTGACCATAATCCTATAAGAGTCAGACCGTATCCTATCCCGATACATTTTCAAGCACAGGCTGAGAAAGAGTTGGATGAGATGATAGATCTGAAAATAATTGAACCATCCACATCAGCATATTCTTCGCCGATGGTTATTGTACGAAAAAAAAGACAATAACACACGTCTGTGCGTTGATTATCGCAAATTGAACCAAGTAACGAAATTTGATGCCGAACCTATGCCTTTACTAGAAGAGCTACTTACTCGACTCTCCAAATCTCATTTTTTCACTAAACTTGATTTGTCTAAGGGATATTGGCAAGTTTCTCTATCCGAACACGCCAAACCATTTTTACTGCTTTTTCGACACCAAGGGGTCTAATTCCCAATGGAATTTTCATGTCCTTTCGGCCTTATGAAAAAACGCCCCTGCAACATTTCGTAACGCAAGATGCGTCGAATCCTATCTCATCGCTCAGATGTCATTGCATATCTTGATGACATCTGTCTTTTCAGTGATACTTGGGAAGATCACTATAACGGGTTAAATGAACTATTGTCTATCTTACGCGAGCATAACCTGACGGCAAAACCATCTAAAGCTTGTATTGGTTTTAGCGAAATATCTTTCTTAGGTCACCGTGTCGGTCATGGTTTCTTAAAAACAGAGGACCATAATACAAGTAAGATACTTAACATTTCTATTCCTAAGACTAAAAAGCAAGTGCGAAGTCTCTTGGGTCTCATACAATTTTATGTACGATTCATTCCGAATCTGTCTTCGATCATGGCACCTCTTTCTTCCGTGTTAAAGAAAGGGTCTCCTAATATAGTCCATTGGACTCAAGAATGTCAGTTCTCTTTGGATAAGGTTAAAACTTTGTTTTCTACTTCCCCTATTTTAGTGTTACCTACTAAAGATAAGACATTTATTCTTCGTAGTGACGCTTCATCCACAGGGATTGGAGCAGCACTAATGCAAGAGTACTCCGGAACTCTGCATCCTGTGATGTATATTTCTCGGAAACTAAATGCCGCAGAGAAGAATTACTCGGTCCTAGACCGTGAGTTATTGGCTATGGTTTGGTCAATTCTGAAACTTCAAAGATTTCTTCTTGGCGCGCATTTTATTGTGGAAACTGACCAGAAAGCTCTTACGGCTATTCAGAGTAAAAATCTGAAGAGCGCGAGATCAACGCGATACGCGATTGCTCTTCAGCCTTTTCATTTTTCGGTGCGAGCTATCCGTGGTTCAGAAAACGTGATGGCAGATATCTTATCTAGATGCCCACATGATTCCACCTAACCGTTAGTTCCTGATATTTTTACAGATCTAAATCTACTACACTTTTTCTACACTAAAATATGTACACATATGTAATATATAATATATTGATTGTATCACTACTTAGCGGTTCATTGATGTATATTCACCGCTGATCTTTCGTTGTTTTTTTTCGTCTTTGATAGTCATGATGTTAAGATACCTAAGATGAAATTTTTGGATAAACTATTATAGAAATTGTGGCATTGCCAGTATTGTAGTATGCGTTGGTGACACCTCTCTGGAAATATTTATACTTAGAGAAATACTTTCTCTAAGATCCTGAGATATATTCTCACTTGTCGTGTCATATGACGACATAGCCTCACATTAGGCAGTACTTTTGTTTGGAATGCTTATCATCTTCGCATTGTTATTCGTGCGTTGTGAGCCTGTTGTATGATGCTCCTAGATGTATTTCAAAACAAAAAAAATGTACCATTTTTACCCGGGGGTGTGGTAATCTGTTGCACACATATTTTTGACGCACAGATTACGACATGACTAATTGATATGAAAAAGAGATTACTTTTGTTACAGTCAAAGTTATATCACCCATGATTTGATTTATACTTTTGATTATGTGGATGATCTCCCCTTGAATATTGATTTCGCGGATGAATACCGAATTTATGTAATTTCTCATTTGTTAGGGCCAGAAAATAGATTGATCTTGTTCAATATGTTTATGGCCTGAATTTATATGTATTACTTGTCTAGTACAAGAAGATTCAGTCTTATATTGTATATCTTTGTATGTTTAGGTCGGACTATATTCTTTGTGCCGAACACTGGGTCAGGTATTCGTTTTTTCGAGGCATGCGTGGTGAGTCTCGATAATGCCGCCTGAATATGGCTGTGTGTGTAATTTTGGGCTGGTCCCTTTTAAGGGTTGAAAAGTGATTTGTGCATGTTTTTTCAGGAGGAGTTAGTGTCTCTGCAAGAGTCTATTTGTCAGAGATTCTCCTCATGCACTTTGTTATTAATTCGGACTCCAGGTAATACCAGACCCTTCTTTTTGATGATCTCTATGTGGTTAGGCCTTGATGGACTTCGTGTTTCGAAACATCGTTGGTCGTTGATATACCATTGAAGATGACAGGTTTCCCATCAGAGCTTAGGTGTACATGTCACACCCTTGGTAATGTGGAACTGTAGGGAAACTCTAGGAAATTATTGAAATTCAAATATGAATTAACTTTGGCTCATCATTAGCCTTCTTCTGGGTGAGTGAGCAAAACTCAGAAAGGCAGCCATCTTGTTTTCTTGTCATCGTTACGGATCACTGTCAAGAGAACAGTCTATCAAACTTATTATCGGACAGTGATATGGAGATCTCACTAATATGAAAACCCCTATCGTGGTTTAACTTTATTACATAAATATTTGCTATATGTCGCTGGAGAACTTAGCCAAGGAAAAGGTTCGGCCAGTGAACTCTTTATATGTTTACACACCCACCCCCACTGAAGCGTTCAGTCAGTTAGGGGATGTGGCAATAGTCGGCCAGAACATTGAATGATTACCTTATATCGTCCATCATATTTGAATGCTGCATGAAATATGATCTACTGTTCAAATGCCTCATGATGTATATGTCAACATGTTCCTATGACTATGTTCCGTGCTGTCCAAATGTGTGCGTCCCTATTAAACGGTGTGAAATGCCCGCTGCAGTTCAAGTCGTCATTGCCTTGCATGAGAGTGTGTGAGAAATATTATCAAGTGGTCTATTACCCCGAACCATTACACCATTCGCGTTACTTGACACTCCCACTCAATGTCAACATGACAGGTTGATTTAATGGTGCAGAAGTAATCTAAAGAAGACCTTCGTCAGTGATGACCAGTACACGACTCTAAAACATAACAGACAAGCATTCATCCAGACGTTATCGGTTTGATAGTCATTTTCATAACTTGGTAGATTGGAGCGTGATGCTGCCTCTGTTTGAATCTGGTCCTTTTACCTCACGAAGCAAGCACTGTAACCACTGTACCACGGGAATGCTCAACTAATACAACTGCTGTTGCTACTACTATTAACTACTACTACTATTACCGCCACCACGGCTACGATAACAACGACTATTACTATACAACTACTCAGGGCCGGATTAAGCTAGTACGGGGCCTATAGCATATGTTAAGAAAGGGGCCCTATATTTAAAAAAAAACAAAACAATAAAACAACACAAATATATTTGAACACATACATTTTTAATTTGCATAATAATTATCATTATCAAAAGTAACAACACAGTCAACATTATTGTTTAAATATTAATGTTTCTACATTTAGCATGAGCAAATTTGTTGATGATATAGGATGTATCAATTTCATGCAGAAGTTTATGTTCAATGCTAATTAGTGTGAGATTGTTCAATCTCTTTTGACCCATGGTGCTCCTTAGTTCATTTTTAATAAGTTTCAGTTTTGAAAATGATCGTTCTCCACTGCTGTTGGTTACCATTAGTGGCAAATAGATGCGCAAGGCGATTTCTACATTTGGAAAACAAGACTCCAAAGAATTGTCAATTATCAAACGGTAAAACTGTAACTCTACAAGGTCTAGAGTAGTGCCAATATGAGAAGCAAGATCAGTTTCCAACAGTTCTGTAAACTGTACAAGTTCTTCACAAAGACTTTCTTTCAGATCTTCCGGATATGATTTAATAAGATTCGATGATCTCGTTACCACCTCTTCAGGTGTAAATGACTGTAACTGACGAAGGAATCCAAATACATCATTCAACTTTTGATAAGCTTTCTGGCGCTTTGACAAGGCAGAGAGCAAGCTATCAATAAGGACAAGAAATGTTCGGCTTTTAAACTGCTGAGAAGGCGTTTGAGATTCAACAAGTGGATCAAGTGTGCTGGAACCACTGAAATTATCATACTCTCGATTTCGTTTGTGTTTTCTTCGAGTTTGTTCTTGATAATGTTCACACTCAGTCAGATCCTTGGCCGTTTGCTCTATGCCTGCAAAAGTAGACCGCATAGCTTGAATATACCCCCGCAGGGATTCATAGAGTGCACAAGCTGTATTCAAGTCTTGGTCAGAAGATTGCAAAGAAGCACTGGTCATTTGAAAACGCTGTAACACTTGATCCCACAGTATGATCATTACTCCTGTTTCTAACTTCATCATGGTTGAAAGTAAACCACGAGCCTGTTGACGACACTCTGCTTTCTGATCATTGTTATCTGAAATATCATCCAAGACTTGTTTTGTTGCAGAAAAGCTGTGTAAAAGTGCTTTTGTTGCATCTGCCCAAGCGGACCACCTGGTATCTGACAGTATTTTCACAAAGGGCAAATGGGACTTATTATGAGTACCACCAGCACATAATGCAGTAGAAAGGAGACCCCCACTGGTAGGTAGAAGCAGAAAAGAAGGTGTACAGGCTTTCAACAAATCCAAAGAAAATGACTGCTTCTTCATAACCTTCAGCAGCACATTTTCCAACCAAATTTAGTGAATGGGCAAAACACGGAATGTAATGCGCAAACTTATTCATCTCTTTAATTCGTATTTGTAATCCTATAAACTTGCCACTCATGTTGCTGGCGTTGTCATAACTTTGACTACGGCAGTCTATAATATCAATGCCATTTGCCTTTAAAAAATTAAGTAGACTTTTAGTAAGCTGTTCAGCACTATGACCTTTCATATCCAAAAATGTCACAAATCTTTCAACCGGTCCTGATGGCAAAACATAGCGCAGAGTCAAAGTCAGCTGATCCATAATAGATATATCTGGAGTAGAATCCAATGAAACGGAGTAATACTTGTATTTCTTCACTTCACAGAGAATGTGATCCAGTATGCTAGATCCAATCAGATTGATGAATTCCTCACACGTTGTTTTAGATAGATATGATGTATGTCCAAATCCTTTGTTTGCATGAGTACTTATATGCTGTGCCAGAAAAGGGTCAAACTTGGCCAGTTATTCTAACAACCCTAAGTAATTCCCGTTATAAGGGGACCCAACAATTTCATCATTGGCACGAAATGAAAGGCCTCGTTCTGCTAAAAACTTCACTTATTCGCTCTAGAAGTTTGTGCCAATACTTTTCTTGAATATCCATTTGTTTCACAAGTTGGGAATCGACACGTTCACCTTTGTTTTTACGCATCAACAGTGAAATTAAAGCTTGTCTATGTGAGGAGCTTTCTTCATGTCGACGCAATAGATGGCTTGCATTTTTCCAGTCATTAAACCCTTCCACAGTAAACTTTGATGAACATTCTGAATCATAAGCTTGCATGGGAAACAGAATAAGCGCCCTTTACTTTCTGAATAGCATAACCATTTTCTTGCAAGTTGCTTGTTTGTAAGTTTATGAATATGTGTAAAATAAGACTTCTGACAGTATCGAGTTTTTTTTTCAGTGTCATACAATCGCACGGATGAAGAAAAGGCACTATCAAAATGTTTACATTTTTCACTTTTCTTGGATATCCAATATTCACGCTCACAGTCATCTATATTGTTCGGCCAGTTACCAATATCATTAGAGTACTTCTACGTTTCACTTATTCTTTCACATTCAGACTCAGTGTATACTGGATTTTGCTGCATGTTTTCTGCTGCACAGCCTGCGCTAGTACTAGTTGTTCCTGTACTTCCAGCTTTAGCGGTTAGAGTACCACCACCATGAACATCAAAATATTATGTCGCTTACGTGTTTTTGATATCACAAGTTGATCTCTTCTTTCTTTTTCTTCCTTCACTTTACGTTTTTCACTCCCAGAAGCATAATTACGTCCAATATCTCTGTGTCTACTGCTCATTTTTTGAGTTTTCTAACCTTACAAATCAAGAAATTTTAATCAAGATCAAAAGAGAGTGCGAGCACGCCGTATACCTCAATTAAAACAGGAAGTTTCCGTTTCCTAAATTCTAGTTTTTATTGTTAATGCAAACTCATTTCACAAAGAACGAAACAAAATTAGAGGGTCAGTCGCCTAGAGCCAAAAAAAAGTGGCTTCCGTCCAAACGTGACCAAATTTTCAACGCCACTTAAATGGCTTCCGTCCGCAAACAGTTAAGATAAAAATAATGAAGAGTCACACTAAGTCACCCTCTTATGCTCTTTCTCTCACAATTTCGTGACACCAAATGAAAAGGCGCTAAAGATGGCATAAATCACAAGATCATTGGTTTAACGCTCGTATTAGAAGATGACCAAAACATTATGTACATATTTATTGGCGCGGGGCCCCTAAAAGCGCGGGACCCGTAGCATATGCTACTTTTGCTACTACGTCAATCCGGCTCTGCAACTACTACCTACATATATTATTTCTCTCCATCGGTCTTTTTCCTTCTTGCTCTTATTTTGGTATTGTGCTTCTCAAACGTTTTTGCTGGCGACCCCATGTTTTTATTTATTCCCTCCTCGTGATCCATCGACAATATAATATCTTATTTTTCTCATACTTTTTAGAGACCTCATCGTGACCCTACTGAAGACCTTCGCGACCCTTAGTTTGAGAACTACTGTGTTACGGCTTGATCGTGATAAAAGAACAGTTTAAGACTTCCTCGTGTTCTTGTGTGGGTAGATCCTACATTATCTCTCTCGCTAATAAACCCTTATGTGGGTAGATCCTACCTTATCTCTCTCGCTAATAAACCCTTATGTGGGTAGATCCTACATTATCTCTCTCGCTAATAAACCCTTATGTGGGTAGATCCTACCTTATCTCTCTCGCTAATAAACCCTTATGTGGGTAGATCCTACCTTATCTCTCTCGCTACTAACCCCTTATGTAGCGAGGGGCCATCACTGAGACGCGTCCCCTTGTCGGAAGCCTGCTCCAAGTATTGATCGGGATTTTGTAGTAGTGGTTTATGTTTTACACGTAGATATTACCACCCTCATGCACAATCTCATATTAGTCACTGTTGCTGTCATTTTCGACGGAGTCATCTGTCAAGTTATTTGCTTATGTTTGTATCATAAGTATAATTGTGTCTTTACCTGCGATGTCAGGTTGATTAGGGGTTGTCTTCCCTTGTTTATTCATTCATTGTGTTTGACCTTTAGGGTCAGAGGTTGTCAGTTCGGGCGTAGGCCTATGGGAAGGTTTTTTAAGCGGGAGTGAGATATACTTCCGGCAAGCCGGGAAGGTCCTGTTTTTCTGAAGGGACCAAGAGTCCATTGTTTTTCGGGGAGAATCTTCGAAGTAACTGCTATGGCAGTTTTCCCCAGTGAATCTCTGTGCGTCGGGATGACGACAGAATTCCTTGCGTAGTTCTGAGGATTCATTTACCAGGTAATACCGACCTTTATGCATTATTACGCTTTTCGGTGGCAGAACATGTAAAGGATTACCTAGGGTAAACAGCAGCTCACTGATCCGCCATTTCAGAACTTATATATTTGTGCTCGAGGTAGCCATCCAAGACTGTTAGTCTTATATTGTCCAGAAATCCAGTGACGAAGATATATTGTGGGAGCCGCAGATTGGCGGAATTCATATCTACAATAAGTATTACTGCAGGGTTGATGATAACCTATTTAACAGAAGTACACGGCCGACGTCAGAACGAGGCCTGTGCTTTCGGCTATTATACTACAGCCTGATATGTGCAATTGGCGGGGAGTGCCAAGTTGCACCTGTGTGTCAAAGTAACTAAGGCATCTGACGCGTTTAGTCAGAGACGCCAAGGGCGACGCTACGAACTGTCATTATTGAAGAACTTTGCTATTGACCATGCACGTCTATTCCGATGTTTACCTTTTTGAATGCCAAATGTATACCTATCGATTTCAGGTCAGCATGACCTTGTTACACTGACTGTTCCTGTTGATACTATGTGTGTTCTCGTCAGTAAATGTCTTGAAACATGCCTGCAGTGTCAAAGCATCCTTGATTACTGCATGTGAGAGTATGGGTTGCAGGATCTACATCTATACGAGCCTAAACACATTCGCGCCTTCATTCGCACCCACACTCAATTCATCATACGCTCGCACTACACATCTAACAACATGTATACTGTCTTGGGCCAGTGATCACCTCAACAAGAAAAAAAAGACAGTTACAGTCACTTACTCGGCATGCCTAATTGAGCAGTGATCCTATTCTGTATCCTCAGATACCCCCGGGAACAACACCTCATAAGGACAGAATTAATACATGATGATTTCAGACTACTGATTTAAAACCTCTTGGTTAATACTTCACATTTAAAATCGTTGATATTAAATTGACAAACTTCATGCATCTTATTCTTAAAATAAAATAATAAAATTCTTTACTTTCAGCACCTGAGAAAACGCCTGTACCACCACTGGAGCAAAAACTAGAGTCACAGCTTCAGGAAGTGTTACTAGTAAAAAACGTCAATTTGAAAATCGCTGCCAATGGAGCCGCCCACCACACCAACAAGTTCCACATTTCAAAACCAACCAATGAAAGCCAGAAGTTGGTTGTGAGACGAGGTCAACCGTTCAGCGTTGAGATTGAATTTTCTAGGCCGTATGATCAGACAACTGATGACCTTAAGCTTGTCTTCGAAGTCGGTAAGTTCAGTGGTTTGTAATTATCATTCTTGAGCTCCCCAAGGAGCATATACCTTCAACAAACGAATGCCATGTCTTCCTTCCGGTGCCTTCAGCTCAAGGTCTTTCCGCGTCTTCCTGCCAGAAGTGGCTTTAAATTTTAGAGTCTGCCTGAGCACAGAGACAAGACACAAATTATGAGAAAGACCGAGAAGATAGATTTAGACGAGAATACAGTGAATGTAGAAGGAAGAGACTTATAGCTTCGAGGGAGAGAACCGAGATTGACTCTCCCTCGCCACATGTGACTTATGTAATAGCTACTGTCTCACCACCTCTGACTACCAGAAAGGAGATAAGGTTTCACTAAATTATCCACAAACACCACTATACAGACAAAGCTTATAAGTACAGTATAGTTAAAGATAAACTGATCCTGTGTACATTTTATAGTTTATTAAACAACAAATCAATACTACAATAAAAAAAAAAAAACAAATAAAGTGCGGATTCGCACAACCTGAAAAAGAACAATTTAAGTGAAAGACACGATATAAACAAACATTTCACACTCTCTTTCACACCTGCATAAAAAACTAATGATTAAAGAAATACACTTGGTTGGGGTCTCTAAATAAGAGCCACCACTTCTGACTACACTATATTTACTAACTAACACACTGTCCCGCTGAAGAGGTATGTTGTTGTTGTTGTTGTCGATATCCCATGCTGCTGAGCATATCTACTCTTGGCAGCCCAATGCCATTCTTAAAAAAGTGCAGGTTCTCTGCAGTTGTTTTAACGTTCCATATAGTGAGTTGGTGACTGTCAGAAGTGTCTGTAAAAGTTTTTTCCTAGCGTTGGTGAGTGATGGACACTCCATGAGGAGGTGTCTGGTTGTTTCATAGGGATGAGAGCAGTGTCTACACATGGGTAGGTGCTGAGGGTTGATACGGTTTAGATGGCTATTGACTCTGGCGTGTCCTGTTCGGAACTGAAAGATAAGACTTTTATTTCTCCTGCTGAGTCTGTTTATGTTGTCGTTGTCTTTTGGGCAGGTCATTTCATTAAAGACATTTCGGCCAGTCGGCCCGTTCGCCCATCTGTTCAGCCTGATTTCCCTTGTGTTGTTTCTGAGAATCTGTTTAACTGTTCTCAAGCTGCAGGGTCTGTCCTTTTGTTGTTTAGAGGCTCCTGCTTTTGCAAGTCTATCAGCTGTCTCATTTCCAGTTAGATCACTGTGTCCAGGGATCCACTGTAGGGTTACACTGATGGAGTAGGCTGTGATCAAGTTGTGAACCGCTCTTCCTATAAGAAAAAATGTCTTTGTTTTCATATGGAGTCTGTTTAAGTGCTTCCAGAACAGACATGGAGTCACTGAAGATCACTATATCTGATGGCTTTCGTTCCATAAGGTCAAACTGTTGGTGTAGTAATTCAATGGCTGTCTTGATGGCCTCAGCCTCCGCTTCATAATTTGAACAATTCTCACTACAGGAGTCGCAGAACTCATAAGAGGATCCATCCAGGTACCATATGCAGACGCCGTATCCTGCAAAAGAGGTGGTCTTGAAAGCTGAACCATCTGTGTAGGCCTGTATTGCTGCGACGGTGGGTAGCTGTTTATGGTCTCCAAGGCAACACGTCTTCAAGATTGTGTCGGTAGTGTTTCCTTGTTTGTGGCCGTTTTACCATCTATCAGTTGTGTTTTGACAGTTGGTATATTCAGGAAGGAATTTTCCCCCCAAGGGGTGCGGTCCAAAGTATTTGTTTCCAATTCCTCTCTTAATGCGGGGAGATGGAGTGTTTATCATTTTTCCTTTCCTTCTTATGGCTATGGTCCAGTAGAATATAGTTGTTTCAGTCATTCGACGTGAGTTTGTTATTTGCCAAGGATGATTAATAAAGTACAATTGTGATTTACCTGCGATGTGGTCTGATTTTCATCGGGTTGTCTTCCTTGTATCTTTCACAGCTTTTGACCGTTCGGGTCAAATATAGTCTCATATTTACGGGCCATAGACCAACTATGGAAGGTATTCGTGCACACGGCGAGCTCAGTATATTCCGGCCGAGCCGGAAGATCTCGTCTTTTCACATGAAGCAAGAGTCCATGGTGTTAGATCTCAGAATCCCTCCGACAAAATAACCTGAGAAGCTTGTGTTTCAGCAATCTACGGTTGCCCAGGATGAGCTTGAGAATGATGTTATGTTAGTACTCAGAGGAATGGTCTTTTCAGGGGAGGACCTATTAGCACTATCTACGCGCTGATGCTCGGGCAGAAGCCTGTAAGAAAACTAGTGTTGTTGACTGACAGGCTGCCAAGCAGGTATTATAATCGCACGTAAATGTCAACACAGATCCTTAAAAGCTCACTAGGCATTGCCTAATCACAACAAACAACATATATGCCATCAAGCACTGCTACACGAAACTAAATTGACCATTTTCATAGTCTCTAACCTTCAGAGGCATGAGACCACTATAGAATATCAGTATATAACCCCTACTGTACCTTGCTAAACGGAGTCATCGTCTACCTCTTTATTTTTTCTCGGTTCAGTCAGTGCCTCTCTTATGCTACTGTATGAGTTTGCTTCTTGCTTTCTCTGTGTCTGCGTCACAGCCTCTCTTCTCGTTATTGAATATGGGTGAGAAAGGTATTGGATATTATTCCACATCTCACCTATATCCCCCTAATGAACTGATGAAGAATGGCTTGTTATTAAGGATAGCTAGGTAAATTCGCCATATGAAGCTCAAGTAGATTTTTTTCGACTGCTTGAATGAGGACAATTACTTCGATAACCTGAGTGAAGAGTGATATTATATAACCCGGTATCGTGAGTGTTTAGGAGGCCCACTGTGCATATAGGTATTAATGTGCAGTTGTGAAAACAAGCACCAGTCCCCGTCCGCCCTGTTTTCGATTAGTGGTGTGTGCACTTTGCGCAAAGCTAATACCACCTTAATTCGAGACCAGATTCGCCCGGGGCTGGACGTGAATGTGTCCCTACACTGCAAAAAGAAATTCATCCTTCCATACCTTTAAGCTTTTGCCGACATTAACTGGTGCGCCAATTAACAGACGCATAACACCAGGTTTTCTCTTTTAGACAAAACAATAATATATCGCATGCTCCGTGGGTATGTGAGACCTATCCCGTACAAGTTCTAGACACTCTCCCCTTTTTTTAACTGTGATCTGCAAGCGAGAGCACTGACAGTGCGGTTCAAATGTGACCCCGTGGTAGGCTTTAGTTTGTACAATTGGCTATACAGCTGCAAGAAACCAATTCCACCACTCGAGAGTCCTGTTACTGATGGACTGTAAGTAAAACAAAAAAAAAACAACAAGCTATACAAACAATGGTCAAAAATTATCCCTAACACAAAACACATCACGCACCCCCGCAACTATACAATGTACAGGCGCCTAGGGTATCTCGCTACCTAAATTAATACCACCTGTCCCCTACGCACACTTATCCTACGCACAATCTAGAAATATAAACAGAATAATACCTGAGAACAAGGGACAGACCAATATACAATGGTATTCCTCGTCCAATACTCCTCCTCCGGCAGTCACAACTAACGACGCGGTCCTGGTCACGTAAACGGCCACAGACGCGGTCTGGACCTTGAATCTTGTTGTGTGCTTGTCTCACTTAGTCAGGCTTCCCACAACATAGACCACTTTGCACTGTAAGACCTAAAAATGCACAAGCAAACCCTGTACAGAATAATTTGTGCACCAGGCCCTAACTTCCTTAAGAAGGACTGAGCTCCGGTAAAAATAAAAAGAAACACGAATAATTTCAACAGAAAAGAGATAAATGTGGTGCGAGTTGGAAAATAAAAATAACAAGTAATTCAACACACTTCACTCATTCGCTTTGTATGTCCTGTCGTCTATTTCTCTTCTCTCTGAGTATTTATTTGGCTCTCCCTCCTAACCCCGTCCAGCTGACCAATGTTGATTCCGGAACAACAAACTGCCTTGTAACTATCAGTATAGTGTTTCCCTCAGTATGTGTCCACTCAGTTGACCCAACACTCATGACGTCTTACTATCACAATGGTGCGCTGGTTCCACTGACATTTGTTCTGGTCGTTCGACATCATCAAGTTTTCACATTAGCGAATCACTTTTTTAGACTGAGCACTTGTTCTGGTTCGAGTCAATCAGTTTTCACATTTAACGATTATCTGGACAACTGACACTTTGTCCTTGTTCGTGGTCAATCCAGTATGCGACCATTAGCGATCCTGTCAAGCTGACACTGTGTCTGTTTCGTGTCACTCAGTTGCACATTTGGAGCGATCCTGTCAACTGACACATTGTCTTGGTTCAATCGACATCAGTTCTATCATTTCACATTGAGCGATCCTATCATAATCATTTTAATTCTAATATGGATATAAAAGTAATTCATTTATGTCTGGGTAACGTCTTTTTGTTTGAAGTTAAATTTGTTGGAATCCCAGTGTATTAAGAGAGCCATATACAATAGTGACTGGCCAACTGATATTTGAGTTTTGAATAATTCCTGCTATATTTTTGTTGTGACTTGTATTATGCTGATTGCCCTGCCTTTCTTTCTCTATGGCACATTTTGTGCCTTAAACTCTATAAACTCTACCATCCATTATGGTCTATTGTGTTGACGATATATCTAAAATACAATATATCTAATTTAGAAATATAACATTAAGTGCAATAAAGGTCTAAAAATAATATAGAACTATAAAATGTTGGTAGAGAATTGTGCGTCTATCACACCAAACGCACGGCTGGCCCAGTGTAATAAGTTTAGATAAATCTGCCTTAAATGGCCTGTGTACTACACATGTAACACAACTGTAACCATAGCGATGAACCCAGTGTAGGATAACAGAACTAGTAACACATTCTTCCAAGTTATCCCACAGAGTATAAAATTGTCCTATGAGTACATAAATAGTATATCAAAAAATGGGAGAGAGTATAAGGAAAAGATGTGCCCAATACTACAAACTCGTCTGCTTGCGTTGGATATTTCAAACTAAAATCCAAAAGCAAGCGCAGTGGCAAAAGACTAGTCTTGCCTGTGAGCGATTTACAAAATACGAAGTAAAAGTTATATAACATTTAAGAACACTATGGGTGTCACAGAAAACCCAGTGCTTAGTCTCATAAGTGAGAACATGACGTAGTTCTAGCACGAAATAAAAACGGATGATTCTCGAAAATCATGTTAGAAAGTACATTGAAAAAGAAAGTGAACATGTGGTAAGTTCTAGAAATAAAACAACTAACATATGAGAAATAATATGGAATTCCTGAACCCAAGATAACCCAATGTCCATAAAAAATTTAAAATTATTGCGGTGATGCCTTGCGGAACTTTCTGAAGGCAAGAATATGTTATCGAGATAACGAGACAACCATTAAAATGGTAAAAAGTAGGCTGCTCGCTGCCATTTTTGTTTCAATAATAATTCTGAGGAGCTAAGCAGCGATGAGCAGAAACCTGTCTAGACTTTTTGTGAAAAAAAATATACTAAATAACAGAAAGAGCAGTCTATACATGTGGCCAGCTGCTGAAAGGGTTGTGCCATATTCTAATGTGCCTATATCATCGTACTTGATTTGTATATAATTTCCTATGAATAAGTGGATAAGATTGATTTTATTTAATACATATTCTTCAAACTCCACACATACTCTAAAAAAGTGTTGAAGTGTAAGAAAAGTGCCATTGTAAAGAAGTGATTGTACTTTTACTGGTGGAATGCCATAATGTGCAGACTATTAGTGCATGTGGCCTATATTGGTTTATCCATCATATAAAAAGACTAGATCCGATGGAAGATTATATAACTACAGGGACTATATAATAATGGTCATAGGGGCAGGAGTCATTTAGCACCGCTATAATAGCTTGGCAAATTGTGAAAAGGATAAAACCGCAGTTGCCAATCCCTCTGTCGTACTCCACTAGCCCTTCAGTGGACAAGAAGACAGCAGCGAAACTGAGTCAACGCGCTAAATTGTTCCAACTCACACCAAGATGCGGTGAAAAGCTAGGTTGTGTTACAGTATAGAGCTTGACCAAGTTGCTTACCTTGTGTGTTATGAAATGAATAAATTAACAATGTGTGATAGTAAAATTGGAGGAGAGAATTAAGATTATTGAATGTTAAGGAATGCAGAACCACTAAACATTACCGTTCATTTAGCAGTGTGTTATTTTTCTGCAGGGCGACTTGGTTCTGTGGATGCCTGTGGAAATTGCATGATTAAGTGATAAATTTTTCGATCCTTTCTCTTCATTCTCAGCACATTATCGTGAAGGAGTCCGCACTCAGGTACCGTGTCTTATAGTAAAATGACATATTCCTAATAACTCTAAAAGTAGAACTGGGGTATTTTTTATGGGCCAAACCAATACATACATACTAGCTGAGAATACCCAGGGTCCCAGATAAGGTCATATATCTTGGCCTGGGTACAGACTTAACAGTTTGACTGGTGAGATAGATCTTCCTGTGGTAAAAAAAAAACATTCCTCCTCCGCAAAGAATAAAATAAACAATCAAAGGTTAGAACAAAAGAACTGTTGGGATGATTAAAATACCCCAACCCTGCCTTCCAAGGTAACCAAGTTATGAATAAATAGATATAATGTAACAGGATCCAATTAGTGAAACTGTTTGACAAATGTTGACTGTAGGGGACATATTGTTGCCTTTTTTAAGTAAATAACTGGTCTTATTATAATAATATATATAAACTTCAATAATATATATATATATATGTACACACACTACATCTAGACACAATATCACTACATCCTAACACAAGTATCCGCAACTTAACATACACGCACACACCACATCAACATCTCAATCTGGTGCTTTATCTGTACCATCCCGCACGCCACCCCAAACTATGCACCTGTCCCTTTCTAACCCGGCTATCCCCTGAGCCCCCCCTCCTCAATTTAGGCTCAGGACCCTCCCTAACGCCCCAGTCTTATTCTAAGCTAAGCGTACCACACCACTTACAATCCACTCAAATACCATATTACACATTACTAAAAAAAGTATGGTTTTGTTATCATAGTGGCTTAATACATATATGTGTACCCTTAGCCAATGTATTAAGCGTATGTGTTTCTTTAACACTCACATCATTCAATGTCCCACTAGACACTATACATAGTTCTCACCAACGAAGCCACTAGTGGGCCCAAATAACTAATCTAATAGTAGTAGATAATCGTAGTGATTAGGTACACTGGATAGCAATGGTTTTCTCTGAAACAGACAGCATATCAATAGTCAACATCAGGAGGACCTTCCACAGAATGACCTCACTCAAGTAACAACATATACCATACAACCAACCGTACTTAACACCATAACCCCAGCCACATGAATATTGGCGGGTCTCATAGGGGTCCGGAGTAGAATTTGTGGCATATAGTTTAAAGATGGATTGTGTTGTAAAAAAGGACATCCTTCATTATACAACATATATATAAACTAAACTCCGAGGAATTATAAAATTAGGCATTAGTTGTGGGTATAATAAATTCCAATATTAGTATTTACAAATAGTATATTAATAGTGGTTTAGAAACCGAACGACCCACCTAGGAGAAAGATAATAAATTTAATTTTAATAATGCGAGATTTGCCATTTATGTTGATAATTTGTCGACAGCCAGTAGTAAATTTTAATGGTTAAAGGTTATAGTTAAGTATTTAATTTTAGTAAAAAGTATCTAATAATTGGATCATAAGAACCTTATTAGACCTGTCTTGAGTTATAATGGCTAATCTACTAGCCAAAGTTCAGATCAGTCCGCTGAGTAGTACCTGCTAAAGAAATGGCGCATGTGGATGGGACCAGAACTGTGTCCCATTTAGATGTAACCATCCAGAATGTGAACTAAATTTATTGAACGAGATAGGTGAAGACAGTGAAGATATGAATAGCCAGAAAGAAAAATTCTACGTAGGCTGAAAAAGAAATAAACAGATTGATGGCTTGACATAGTATGGACTATGGCAATGTGAGGGCGTGATAAGGTTAGGCGGAGATTAATAAGGCTCCAATTAACTGACATAAAAAACCGACTTGCCAGTAAAGAGAAGAAAAGGATGAATCGCTACAGAACAGTAGAAGAAAAAGAGCACTGGCTACAGAAAGAGAAGAAAAGAGACTGGCCTACATCAGAAGGATATGAAGGAAAAGAGATTGGCATGCAGAAAGAGAATATCACTCTTAAGATTAGGATGATATGAGCATTAGGGGATGCGACGAAGTTTTACTGACTAAAGGATATAGTAATATACATAGGCCTGCTAATTCTCCCTGGAAAATGGTGCCAGACTAGCCCCTATACCGTGTCCGATGCCCACTTCCTAGTCAGGGAGCCTCAACCTCATCTATGTGGTGATTATCATTTAGACCATTTTGTTGAGAGAGGCGATGTGACATAGAATGGCGTGTATCTTGAAGTAAGGTTTGAAACTATTCTAGCAATGGCTACCACATAATGTTTAGATGAGAGTAGAAGAAGTGTAGACCTCTTCAAGTTATCCAAGGGTGTTCAATACGTGGGTAACAGCTTATGAAGTTTTAGTTGGCACAGAGGATTGAGGCCAGAAGATGAAAACCAAGCACAAATTAACGACACTGTTAGAAAAGCAGCAGGCACTTTTTGTTCAGATTTAAGCAAAAGTAAAGTAGTAACAAAATTGAAATTTACAGAGATAAATTAGATTTTTAGAAATGTCCAAGCCAACTGAGCGGGGTGAGTACAAATCACCGCGAGTAGTACTCATGCAACGGAATTAGAGAGACCTACTTGTGTCTAAAAATGGCACATGCACTGTGGGGGAAAACCCAATAGACATTAATGCAAAGTGTAACGCTTATTACTGAGAGCAACTTGAAGAGAGTTCCCATTGGGGGCTACCCCAGACTTGAGATAGGTTCCATCTACTCTCTCTATGGAACTCTAAGTGTGCTAGAGATGGCTTGTGGACTGAGTTAACTCAATGTCGCTGTGAGGAGGGTTGGGAGTTATCAGTGTGTCAAGGCAGCCGCAGAGCAAGTATGTAAGCTTTCCCAATACATCGACACATGAATGATACAATAATAGTAACATTCCTTACCAGACCATCAATGCACACATCACTGTGCCAGATCAACACCATGACGTAGGCTAGAGCAGTGCTAGCGATCCCATTCGGATCACCCCCCCATAACCCAATCACTTTCCGCTCGGCACTCCCATGCAACGACTCCCCCTATAGACCCCCAACGTCCCCCCAACCAAGTACCCCTTCCCACACCAATCCCTTCTCCTTCCCAGGACATCCCTCCTTCCCCACAAAGACCCTCAGAACAGTAAGCCGAAAATCATATGTGTCCAAATACCCCCCCCCAGCCAACCATACATCATGAAGTTACTATGATTGTGGTCGTCAAACTTCGACCTTCCAATATCTGTAGTGCGAGCGATTGCAAGATAACATAGGGAACAAGTAAGGAGTTAGGAAAGCGAAGGGACTGCCATCCAACAGAACTAGTCATGAAACCTTCATCAGCACCCCGACCATCGTTTTAAGCAGTAGACAATGAAATCGGATGCCGAGAGACAGATTGTTCCTATTGACGATATCCGGTTCTGTGAATAAGAGACTCATGTTGATTGTTGATGCAATCGCTGAGTGTGCACCACCTGACCAGAAACCACATGATTGAGAGAGTGTGGAAATACAAAGTGTCCAAAAACAGTTAACCATTCCGGACCTCATGTGGACACTTCCCGTACCGCGCCTAGAGTCCCCAATACCATGTCATGAACTATACCTGACGTGGTGAGAGAGAGATTATAGATCACGCTGTGTGTGAACGAGACCCTAACACTACCCGCAGGTTTTATTAAGTGAAATGAATATCATGTATTTTCTCTAGGCTAAGCCCTTTATAAAACCAGGTGGTAAATTGTGCCGACAGCTTCATCAGGTCAGGTACGAGACCCCTGAGTAGAGAACGTAAAGAATGAACCATACACTAATAATATTCTCCATATGAGCATAATGAAAAAGGCCCGATGGTCAAAGGCGCACCAAATCACCTAAAATCGCTTGGCTTTTGGCGTGCGCAATTGCCATTAGCGGCGCAGACATCAAGACATTAACACCCTAGGGAGGAAAATGGGCAATTCTATATTTAAAGGGAGGGGACTTTGCGGCTCTACAGAGAAACGCTTGAGCAGTGGATCAAAAATAAATATGAGTGTACAGTTTGTAGTGTACTTGTCGAACTTCCCTACAGTAGAAGAAGTGATGGCACACAGAGCGCATGTTTGTATCCAGACGGTGGACAGGCCCTAGACCAATGTGACGCCGACTGCCGTCAAAGTGAACATACGGTCGAAAAATGCACAAATCTACTAAATCCAGAAGCCCAAGTAGAACTCATTAACGTAGAATATTGCACCATAATTGTATGGGGCCCTGTAAAAACAAAGTTAGTTCAATAGGGAGTAAAAAATACACCCCCGAAGTGTGGGTCGAAGGAAATAAACAATCAATTTGCAAGTCCGAAGCAATTCATGCAAAACCAGTAATGGTGTGCCCACACAATGAACAACAGGGAAGTCACATCCTGTAACTATGAATACAAGTATCCGCCTTCTAGGTTCACGGCAATAGGAACCCCATCACCATCTAACCCACAACCGCTTATTTCCCGGGCAAAAAACAATGATTATGCCACTGGTTCAGAGCTTTCTGCGTAAGTGGCAACCCCAGACGATTGACTAGATCCTAATCATACAGACAGCCGTTCATCCCAGAGCATAAATTTGAATGTCCGCATGTCCCAGGCGTGTGTAGCGGTTGGCTGTGTACATTGTGTGTGACATTAGAGAGATAAGCATCCTTCCCAAAGTATGAATCCGAAAACGGTCCCCAATGTTAACAATCCGAATAGAGAGGAGAGGGAGTTGTGGGCGGTTTGAGCTACTGAGTGTTGAAAATGTTTACAACGAGCGCTTTCATCATATATGGCTATTTAACTTAAGCATTATAATGTGGGTAACCGAGGGTTGGACACGATGTGGTAGTAGACCTAAAAACCACACATGGGTCCACGGTTGAAGTAAATGTAACGGACACCTGGCTGTGTAGATATACCCACATACTGATGAGCAATGGCTACACGTGGGTGAATTGAAAGTTTGAATTTCATGATGCAGACTATACATATTTACCGCCGACCCTATTACAAGTAAATCATTTGCGCTGACCCAAAAATTGACCGTTTAGGCAGGCGGGGGGCGGATAAATCATACATTGGTTTGAATAAATGGCCTCTCGATTTAGTATATGAGTGCAACGAAATAGAAAGAACTTAACTGTTAAATGAATACATTGAAAGTAGGGCTACAATCGCTTTCCACACGAATTACAAGTCCAGATGCTGGAAACGCTAAGACCAATAATGAACCAATTTTGGCTTGAAAAACATTTGTCGAGAAGAGATATATAATTACTGAAACCCTAGTATTAGGATAATATGACCAATTTCCTATGAAATTGAGTGATAGATGTTTCCTGAGTGTTATTTTAGTGATGGGGTTCCAGGTTCGTTGCTAGGTAAAAGAAGAGAAATTAGTTAGGTATCCCCTAATACCAAAACGCTCATAAACCATCACTATAATATATAATAGAGTAGAAAATACCCAAAAAATAGACTATAGGCCCCCCAAACATGAGGTGGAAGGTCCCTAGAAATCTCTGGACAGTGATCTCAGTAACCCATGGGTATAGGACTCATGTGGTGAAGAGTAAATCGAGTGAAGTGATAAATTGATAACTGACAGTAAGAGTAGACAAGTCAGTAACACTTGTATACTGGTTTCAGGTTGCAACATACATAAACAGAGAATAGAATCTGTGAGATTAGGCATGAGGTGTCCTGAGGCAAACCTTCTGTCAGTAGGTGCTTACTTATGAATTTGACGCCAACCCTTGCGATTTAAATCACATGAGTAAACAATATGTAAAATCAGAGAAACGGTATGGTGAGCAGAGTGACATTAATTGAATGGCACACCCACCCGTGGGTGGGACGATTGAAAAAGTCGCAAAGTAGTTTCACAGCTCGAGACATAATTATGATAAATTAACAATGATGGTATTTAGTGTGTGAAATCTTCCAAGTTGTCCCCAACTTCAATACATAAACACTGCCTATTTTCTCATATAACCTCACAACACTCAACCCGCAGCGACCACAAACTCCACACGCCCAACCCTATCCAACCATCCAATCCCCCATAAACAACTAACATAGAAAAAAATAGGGAATTCTGAACCAAGATACCTAGGGCCATAAAAATTATATATTCGGGTGCCTTGGGACTTTCTGAGCAAGAATATGATATCAGTTACACAAATAGTCCACTAAATGACCAAATTATAGCCATAATACTATAGAGGATCCGACAGACTGTCAGGAAAAGTCATGCTTGCTTAATTTTTTTTATGGCATAATTTGGAAACAACTTTGGGGAAAGAAGGTTCGGGGAATTGGATTGGATAGTATTTAAAGCAAGACGAAATATTATTGGCTGACCTAAAAATACAAATATAGTTGGTAGTAATAACGCCTAGTGGTTTGAGATTTTTTTTTAAAGTTCATTCAAAATAAAGAGATGATTGGTCCCATTGGTCAAAGCCTTTTACATTATAGGAAAAGTAGGCTGCTCGCTGCCATTTTTTCAAAATATTCTGAGGAGCAAGCAGCGATGAGCAGACCTGTGCTTTTTTTAAAAATACTAATAACAGAAAGCAGTCTGGACAGGGGCAGTGCTGAAAGTGTGTCATATTCTCTTGCCTATTCATCGTACTTGTTTATATTTCCTTGAATATGTGGTAAGATTGATTTTATTAACTTTTTAATTAAAAAAGGGTTGAGTGTAATAAAAGGCCATGTAAAAAGATTGTAATTAGGTGGTTCCATGGCAGACTTAGGCATGGCCTAGATGTTTATCCATCATATAATGGACTATCCATGAAGTTTAGAACTACAGAACTATATATGATGGTCATACAGGAGCATTACACCTATTTTATTGCATGGAAAAGATTACTGCTGGAATGACAGAGGCGTAGCAGCCATTAGGGAAAAGAAAAGAAAACTGGTACAATTTGTTCCATCAAACTAGAGTGGAGAAGCTAGTTTGGTCAGAGAGAGCTGACCAAGTTCTTTTGTGTTGAATGTATTATTACATGTAAATTGGGAGGAATTAGTTTGATGTTAAGACAGAAACATAACTTTCATTTACAGGGGTTTCTGCTGGCACTTGTCTGGTGCCGGTAATTGCTGATTGAGAATTTCTGCACGATTTCGAAGAGTCTCTGGTACCTGCTTATAGTAAAGACATCCAAGACCAGAGGAGACTGGGGTGTTTGGCCAAACCAACTACAACTGCTGTGATTCCAGGGTCCAGATAAGTCTTAATATCTGGCCTGGGACAACTTATCAGTGACTGTGAAAGATCTCCTGTGTATAAATAAACTTTCCTCCCAAAGAATAAAATAAACAATCATAGGTGAAACAAAAGAACTTTGGGATGATTAAAATCCCCAACCTGCCTCCAAGTACCAGTTAGTTAAATAGATTAATTAACACCAATTGGAAACTTTTGACAATGTACTTTGGACATATTGTCCTTTTTATGTAAATATCTATATATATATATATGTAAATATATCTATCTATCTAATATGATTCTCATTGAGAGGTAGTCCTGACCAAAACAAATTTAGGCTCAGGACCAATAAAGATTAACAAAAGAAATTCTAAATATAAAAGTTAACAACTGGAGTTAGTTGAGTCTATCATAGTACTTAATATATGTATGTGTATGTTTTTGTATTGAGGTTCTTTAACATCACTCTTACATTACCCTAGACACTAAACATAGATCTCAATCATACTAGGCCAAAATATAACTTTGAGTGAGATCGTAGGTGGTATCAGCAAGGTTCTCTGAAACACAGCTATCAATTGTCTACATCAGGGACCTTCACAGATTGACCTCACTCAAGTACAACTTTACCATACACCAACCTTCTTAACATCAAAACCCACCACAGTGTAATTTTGTTTATTTCTTTTAGTTGTCAAATTTTGGTCTCATTCATTAATTCTTTTTTGATCTCAAGGTTTTCTGGGACATCTTTATTTGTTTTTCCCCCCCTCTTTCATTCTTCTATATATCATCTCACGAACCTTTCAACCTAGACATAATGAATATTTTTGGACACACGTGACAGTTTGACTGTGTCTTATTATTCCTCTTTAGCAGCTATGTTGTTTTGTTTGTTGAGGGTTTTGGCTTCTTATGGCAAGGCACCTCCTTCCAACTGTTGGTTATATCATAGCGGAATATGCCATTCAAAAATAAGCGATAACTGAAGAGCTTTGTTGATAAGCTCTAAGCTCCGAAAAGGACTATTAGCATCTATCAGCTAGCACGAAGTAGCACAGAAAAGGACTAGTCCTGAAAAGGACTGCTAGCCCGGCCAGCGTTTATAGATACTAAGTCCTGAAAATGAATAACATTATCTATCTGCTAGCACGATAAGTCCCGAAAAGAACTCGCCAGCTACGCCAACGCTGCCCGTACCTCCTCAGTGTTAAACAAACACCGGTTGTAATAATACCGTTAAGTATAAAGCATTTACAGCCGCATCTACCTTTTATGAAGTAAGAAAGTGGGCGGTCTGTATCCGGTATTCTCTCGTCGCCAAAAGTGTCTCAATCAACAGAAAGCAGGAATTTGTGATGTCTTCTTACAGGATGGGCTTTCAGAGAATAATACAGGTTGATAAAATCGGGGTGGGGGGAACCTGATGCCTGCTGGGTATTAATATATGTTGAAAGGATGCAAAAACGGTAGGGACTTGAAGGAAAGAAAGACAATAAGCAGCTAGCCAGGCGATAGAAAATAAAGAGAAGTGATCATCATCATCATTATTTTCAGGTTACCCTCCTCTTAAGGATAGATTTGAGATGCAGTCAAAATAGTAAGGCATGCTACTACACGCTAGCACATTTCCATTTTTATGTGAGGAATTGTGTTCGCCTGTAGGCAAACTATGGTTTGCACGAGGCGTTCACCCGTGATGAGCGACGGTCAACTAGTGACGTTTTCTGTCACATGTCGTGGCGTTCAGTGTGTTAATTAATGGGGCTTCCGTCTTTGTGTTTGCGTCCGAGAGAGATGTAATTTTTCGAAGCTCCGGGATAATGGAGCGTGATTTATAAATATATCTTGTGGCATTGTTGATTCTCGGAGGCTGCCACGTTATGTGCAAGATGGTTCATAAACGTATCTAGAAGTTCATACCATAAATTACTATAAGTAACTTTGAGATAATGAGGCAACTAATATTTTGTTTGGCCTGATTTCTTCTGCCGCATTACTTTGGTTTTCGTGGATTGCCCGAACCTTTAGTACAACGGCCAGGATTGAGTGGAGATGAGAGGAGTGTATTATTATTATATTATTGCCACTTAAAGATGCCTAACGTTTGAACCTTATTGACGGACCAGGGATAATCTACTACGCCTATCCATTGCCATGTACTTTTGATGTTTTAATGGACGTTATTGTGAAGTGATTTTATGTATTAAATGTCAACCATGTTTTCCCGTGGACCTGTTCACCTACCGGCTTTGTTATGTGTACTGACCATATGTTGCGTGAGAAATTCTCGCAACATCGTTTTATTACAATATATATTTTGTAACGCAAGGGCAACAACTGCTTGAAATTTATAGTCACTTTTCTCGGTAAGCAGTTGTCTCCTCGCGTTGGTATTGAATGCAGTTAAGTTTGCTATGCTAGGCCGTTTTCTCAGAAAACGGTTGGCAACCTGTTGGGTTATCCTTTTAAGGTAATCATTCTTACGCTGGTTCGTAGTAAAGGTCCTTGCGTCTTAAGTTCTGAGCTGTGGTCATTTTGCGCTGGACTGCGCATGACTGGTCTTGTTTCTGGGTCGATCGATTTCCGCCCACCAGTGGGTGAGCGATTTTGAATAGCTAGAAAGATGCCTCGCTGAGAGGGGATCTCCGCTATTTTTTTTGTTCTGTCAGGAATGTGAAGTCCTCTTAATGGATATTTCGTTTATTCGAGATAATACCTCTAGTGTATTTCCACATGCCGGGAGGCGTAATATTTCAGTGTATTTCCTGAAGGCAAGGTAAATTAACTTTTCATTAACTCTATCGATTTTTGGTCGTGAGCGATTTTTGATTCATAGCCTGTCTTCGAAAGGCGTCGTCACGAGATGTTTTCCCAGCTCACATGTCGCTGTATTGTACTGCATCGGTTGATGCATGTCCCAAGGACCATTACTTGCTACTTTGTTACATGAACTAGGTCTGGAAAACCTTTGTTATCTAGAGGATATTTTTGAGGACATTATTTATACTTCGGCAGACGTGCCTGTCTTGCTGAAGTCAGATTAAGGAGAGTGAACTGATCTCATACATCTGGTTATCTTCTGGCTAAGATAGAAAGGGATGGATAATTTTCCCGACTACATTACAGCCTTATAATGTATTGACATGCCTGTGAATCACCTTTATTATGATGCTGTCTACCGTCCATTGCTATACTGACATTGTTGCTGTGATAATGACTGTCTGATGTACCTACATATTCGCGTATACATTTTGTCACTGTGGCGTCCACAATAAATGATACAGAAAAAAAACGTCACTAGCTGTTACAAGCATCATTGACTTTATACGTCGTGAGTTAACTGACGTCTTTGTATGGATTGCCCTGTTTTTGTATGATCATTGTTTGACTGTACATCATCTACACACTTCACAAAACCAGACCACGGGCACCATCACTCACCTCATGGTGCACGCGTCATTTGGCGGCCAATTACCCAATCATAATATAAATTGGGCGTCATCATTTGGTGGCCATAAGCTGGTTTGATCTGGTACCAGCAAACACGGGGTCCCTTACCCACTTCATTTTCAACAAGAATTCATCAGCATCCTTCAAGAAATTAACATTCTTCAAGACAGTCAACATCTTCAAAATTTTCAAAGTACTCGGCGTTGCCCGGTAAATGTCAAAATTGCAATTTTTGACTGAAACAGAAATTTGACAGTACCCGGCGTTGTTACATGTTGCCGGATAACTCGGACTGCTGTTATCTTTTACGCAAGTCAAGCAAGTTGCTGCTGTCAAGGTTCCAGTGCTGTCGTTTTTTTGTGAAGGTCAAGTGCCGGTTGAAACGGGTTGTTTTCTGAAGAAGGCCAAGTACCGATTTCCATCAATTTACTATTGGATTAGAGGGTCAAGTGCCGAAACAACTCAACATACAGTATTTCAGAAGCTCTAGTACCATCGTGTTAGCAGTGGAAGCAGTTCAGATGTGCCATCATCGTTGGAGCTTCGCTCTTTAGGACGTTGATTGACATCCGTTTTTTTCTGCTGTTCTACGATTGGAAGCCTATAAGTTAAGTGGCCTGTTTGTATGTAAACTGTGCCCTTATACTTCTGCTGAGTCTTCTGTGTATCATCTCATTCTATTGTTATATGTTATTCGTATATTTATATGTTTATATTTCAGCGGGTTCTCGGTTGGGTGGTGTCTCCTTTAGATCATGCCACGTCATAGAGGTCGTCTATTGTGAGCGTTTTCTGTAGGGTGAGCAAATTTCCGATACTGGAATTTGCTAAGCGACTTCTGTTGCTATTTATGTTAGTTGTGATGACATGTATTAATATTGTTTTCGTTATTATTTCGCATTCTTTAGTTTTGTTTTGATTTGTTTGTATTTGTTAGCCTACTCTTGACTATAGTTTAGTTTCATACAACATTTTTGTTTATACACTGTGGTGTCATGTATTTTGTTTAATTCTATCGCAGATATCGTCACATTTTTTGTGATATTTCATTAATTTCTGCTTTATTTTTAGTTGATTTCTGCGAACGTTTTTGTATTGTTGCTGATCTTTGTTATTGTTTACATTGTTATTGTTTACATTGTTTGCATTGTTTACATTTTCAATGTTTACATTCTGCATGTGTTTACATAGTCATTGTTTACAGTTATAGTAATTAGTTAATGGGCTATGCTAATGCACTGTTACTACTACACTGATGATAAATGAATGATGAATAGTGTCGTGCACTATTGAATGAGAAGTGCACTTATGATCAAGAATTGAGTGTTGATATTTCATATACAAGTTCTTTGATTGGAGACTTGTTTCCCACAGAGACTGGGATAATATAATGTGATGTGAATATACAAGTGCTTAATTAAGACTTGTTACACTTAGGTTTGAAATAAATTAGTTAATTATTTCAGGTTTTTGAACTCATATTATTACTCATCATGTCTACATTTGAGCACTTTATTGAGCAGGGTAAATTGCTTGGGAAGACTGGTGATAAGTTAGAAGAATTTGCAACTGCTCGATATGATAAAGCAATGGAAGCTGAACAAAAGAAACTGCAGATGCAGGTGGATGAAAAAAGATTCCAAATGGAAATGGAAAAACAAAAAAGGGAATCAGAAGCTGAGGAAAGAAAACTCCAGCTAGAAGCTGAAAGATTTCAAAAAGAGGCTGAAAATAAAAGACTTGAAAAAGAAGCTGAGAATAAAAGACTTGAAAAAGAAGCTGAGAATAAAAGACTTGAAAAAGAGGCTGAGAATAAAAGACTTGAGAAAGAAGCTGAAAGACTTCAAATAGAGGCTCAGGCTGAGGAAAGAAGATTACAGAGAGAGTCTGATGAGAGGAAAGAGAAAGCAAAAATGGAACATGAAGAAAAAGTCTTAGCTTTAGAGTTGGAAAAATTGAAATTGATGAACATGAGTAATGGTAATGATTCAAACAAGGGTTCATCTTCTGGTAAGGCTAATAATGATACTTTTAAGATTAAGTTACCAACATTTAGTCCTTCCAGTGATGACATAATGTTCTATCTGGACAGATTTGAACAAGCATGTACAGCTCATAACATAGACAAAGCAAAATATGTTTATCAGTTATCAGGGATACTGACAGGTAAAGCTCTAAGTATATTAAATATGGTGGATGAACCTGACAAGAACAATTATGAGGTTGTCAGGGCCGCTTTGTTAAAGAAATATCAGCTTAACGAAGACGGCTATCGTCTACAATTTAAAAACATGGTACCTGAAAATGGAGTTGAATTCTCCGAGTTTATTGCAAGAATACGCATTACTTTCTCACGATGGGTTGAACTATCTAAGACGGAAAAAACTTATGAAGGACTTATGGACTTAATACTTAGAGACAAAGTCATGTCGTCTGTCAATGAGTCTTTCCTTGCTTTCCTTCATGAACGTAAACCTAAAACAATAAAAGAAATGGAAGATTTCTGTTGCCAATATGTAACTGCGCACCCACACATAACCATGGGTAACTCTAAGGTGAAAGAAGGTTTACCGGTTGCTTCGGCAGCACCGTATGGTCAAAACTTTGCTCGTAGATCCCAACAAAATTTTGATAGAAAGGGCAGCGGTAATTTCTGTCAAAATCATGGAAATCAATTTCATGGTGATTCTTCTTCGAAGAATTGGAGACAACCTGATAGTACTCGTTACTATCACCCTAATAATTATAGGCATTTAAAAAGAGGATATGGTAATAGAGGTTATTCCTGCCGAAGACCTCAAAACCAAACAAATAGATGTTCGCATCAATGTGAACATGATAGTAATCGTGGAAACTGGAATTCGAATCATGATAACAATTACAATAGAGACAATAATAACTGCAGAGATAATAATAACTCTGATAACTTCAGAGGTAATAATAGTCGCGGTAGGTCTCAACACAAAAAAAAAGAGATATCAGCAGGCTAATTCTGTACAACAGGAAACTGAGGGAGCCTGTAATCATATTGTTGATAATAAAAACTTTGACGCTGTCACTGGTTCTGCTTTTGACTTTGAGAGAGCAAACAAATGCCCCCAATGCAGTACTTTATTCGAACCGGGTACCATAACTACTTTGAGTTGTGGTCACCCACTTCCCGCTCTTCCTGCTGCTGTTGCGCATGACGGGAGGGGTTCTTTAATCCTACATAAGGGTCTTGTTAATGATACTCCGGTCTCACTACTTTTCGATTCCGGATGCACCACTATTGGTGTTAGACAATCGCTTGTAGATCCATCTTGTGCTACAGGAAAGGTTATTAAATGTGTCACATTTGGCGGCACTCTAGAAAAATATCCTACTGCTGTAATTCGCATTGCCACTCCTTTCTTTACTGGAGATGTGCATGCTTGTCTCTTACCTAATCCTATTGCGGACCTTATTATTGGTCGTATTCACGGAGTTAGGGAGTGTACCCCACAGCAGATTGCTGCTTGGGAAGATAATAACATGCAAGCTACAAATGCAGTGGTTACAAGAGCACAAGCTCTACAAACACCCGAAACTTCACTGAATAGTGATAATGAAGTTGATAGCCAAGATAGTCACTTAGTAATCACTCGTGACTCTTTCATAAAATTGCAAGAAGAAGATCCTTCTTTAAAAAAATTCTTCATTCTTGCGAAGAAAGGTGATCCGAATCAGGATACAAATAGAAAATCTTGGATTGCAATGAGAAACGGCGTACTTGTACGTATGGTACAAGATTCGACTACGTCGGCGCATTCGCAAATTCTTGTTCCCAAGAGCATGAGAGTGCAAATATTGCAACATGCTCATGACTCGCAATGTGCTGGACATATGGGTTTTGCCCGTACGAAGTCGAGAGTCCTTGCGGCTTTCTTTTGGCCTTTTGTCAACAAGGACATTCGTATTTACTGCCGATCATGCAAGGTATGTCAGGAGGTCAAATCTAGAGGACCACGACATGCTGCGCCTATCCAGGCTGCTGACATTCCTATTCGGCCGTTTCAGAAAATGGCCATAGATATTATTGGCCCTTTTAAGGTCAAGTCGGCCAGAGGACATCAGTTCATCCTTACATGTGTCGATATGTGCACACGTTGGCCAGAGGCTATCCCTCTTAAGAGCATATCTACTACAGATATCGCAGATGCTCTTTGGTTGATATTTTCTCGCTTGGGGTTCCCCAGAGAAATATTGTCAGACCATGGCACTCAACTCATATCGGACACTATGTCACAGGTAATGTCTACCTTACATATTGAACGATCTCTCAGTAGTATCTACCATCCTATGTCTAATGGGTTAGTTGAGCGTCTGAATAGAACGCTCAAGACTTTGCTTGGTAAGATAACTGAAGATCATCCTCAAGATTGGGACAGGGTTTTACCCGCGGCTCTCTTTGTCTATAGAGAAGTCCCTAATGAACACACAGGATTTTCTCCCTTCGAACTTGTCTTTGGCGCGCGTCCGCGCGGCCCTATGTCTTTATTACACGATCTCATCACTGCCGATGATATTAGCGATGAAACTCAATCCTCATATGAGTATGTCATTGCTCTTAGACAAAAGATCATTGAGGCATGTAAGCTAGCAACTGCTTCATCAGAAATTGCTAAAGAGAAGGCAAGGCAGTTTGCTAACAAGAATAGATGTCTACGACAACTTTGTCCAGGTGACAAAGCATTCGTCCTACTCCCCAGTAGGGAAAATAGACTTCTTATTGCATGGAAAGGTCCGTATGCAATAGTCTCTCGGATTTCCGATGTTGACTATGTGGTCGATATTGATGGAAAGCATAAAACTTTCCACATAAACATGCTTTCGGAATTTCACGAACGTCCGGACTATTTGCTGCCTATTTTCCAGGCAACGGATGATGCTCCTGCACCTCACGGTCATTATTCATCCCTGTCTGTCATACAGGATGAGGAATCTACCTTCTCTGATGTCAATCTTCCCCTTCCAGTGGTTCCATTACATTCCACGGAATCTTGGAAAAACGTTTCTGTTTCTCCTAATCTTTCTGGTGACGAACATCGACAAGTCTCGTCGATGTTACAAACATTTCAGGATGTTCTCACTGACATTCCTGGACACACAGATGTCATAGAACATGACATAATTCTTACCGACAATAATCCAATTAGGTTAGGCCTTATCCTATCCCTATACACTTTCAGTCGCAAGTGGAAAAGGAATTGGATGAAATGATTCAATTAAATATAATTGAACCATCGACTTCACCATATTCTTCTTCCATGGTTATTGTCCGGAAGAAGGATAAGAACATACGAATTTGCGTTGATTATCGCAAATTGAATCAGGTCACAAAGTTCGATCCTGAACCGATGCCTTTGTTAGAAGATCTACTGATTAGACTTTCTAATTCTAGATTCTTCACTAAACTTGACTTGTCTAAAGGTTATTGGCAAGTGCCTTTAGCAGAGCATGCCAAACCTCTTACTGCTTTTTCTACACCTAGGGGTCTATTTCAATGGAATGTTATGCCTTTTGGTCTCATGAACGCCCCTGCCACTTTCGTTCGCATGATGCGTTGAATTCTGTCACATCGTTCGGATGTCATCGCATACTTAGATGACATCTGTCTCTTCAGTGATACCTGGGAAGATCACTATTTAGGGTTATATGACTTACTGTCCACTCTACGTGAGAATAATTTGACAGCAAAACCTTCTAAAGCTTTTGTTGGTTTTGGTGAAATCTCTTTCCTGGGTCATCGTGTTGGTCATGGTCTCTTGAAGACAGAAGACCACAATACTTCCAAAATACTGAACATCTCTGTTCCTAAAACGAAGAAACAAGTTAGGAGTCTCTTAGGTTTAATTCAATTTTATGGGAGATTTATTCCAAATTTATCTTCGATCATGGCACCTCTCTCAACATTGTTGAAGAAAGGTTCGCCTAATCTGGTCCGTTGGTCTGAAGAATGCCAATCTTCACTAGACCAAATCAAGAATATATTTTCTTCTCCTCCCATCTTAAGATTACCTACTCTTGATAGGACTTTTGTTCTTCGGAGTGATGCTTCATCCACTGGGATTGGAGCAGCACTGATGCAAGAATATGCAAATACTCTGCATCCTGTTATGTACATTTCTAGAAAACTAAATGCGGCAGAGAGGAACTACTCGGTTTTAGACCGTGAGTTGTTAGCGATGGTTTGGTCAATTCTAAAACTACAAAGATTCCTCCTGGGCGCACATTTCATTCTAGAGACTGATCAGAAAGCTCTTACAGCTATTCAGACTAAGAATTTGAAGAGTTCGAGATCCACTCGATATGCTATAGCTCTTCAACCTTTTCACTTCACGGTACGAGCTATCCGTGGTGCGGATAATGTGATGGCTGACATTTTGTCTAGATGCCCACATGACTCCAACTAATACTTCTGTCCTATATTTCCATATATTACAGAGTCATAACACACCTATATTACTACAATAGATTAGCACATCTGTACTCACTTTATATGTACACACTATCGTGCTTTGTTATCATCTTCTTCTGTTCGTTTTTTTAAGATGATAGAGGAAGACTGAGTGGTTAATATAAGGGCCGTTAGTTTACTAAACAGCCACAATTATTAATAATGTATTGTACCTTATGAAGCATATTAGTTATTAATTAGCATTATATTGCTTGTACTTTCTCAGAATGTCATTGATGAGCTGAGGACTTACCTTACTATTATCAAGCATGACGAGTTCTAGATTGTGTACTTACCCTCGGAATGCCAGAGGATATGTCCTGGATCGTCATGTAGTTTAACTTTACTATGTACTTATGTCATTACATGTCAAATAATGTACTATTTAAATTTTCCTATCAGATTTGTACATCCATTTTTAAAGACAATATTAGATTATGCTATTTATTGATGTCTATGGTAACTTGCATACGTATATTGTGTTTACATGCTAACGTGATGTGTGTTGGTGACACCTCCCCGATGTGAATATTTTTTGAGACATATTTATTTTTCTGTTGAGGTATATCCTCACCAGACACTCTATATTTAGCCTCATGTTAGGCAATTTAATTAATTATCAGCGCATAATTCGTGCGTTTTGAGCCGCTTATCGCATGCTCTTTGATATTTAAAAAAAAAAAAATATGTTCCACATTTTTTTTTTATCGGGAGGAGGTGGTGATATGTTGCGTGAGAAATTCTCGCAACATCGTTTTATTACAATATATATATTTTGTAACGCAAGGGCAACAACTGCTTGAAATTTATAGTCACTTTTCTCGGTAAGCAGTTGTCTCCTCGCGTTGGTATTGAATGCAGTTAAGTTTGCTATGCTAGGCCGTTTTCTCAGAAAACGGTTGGCAACCTGTTGGGTTATCCCTTTAAGGTAATCATTCTTACGCTGGTTCGTAGTAAAGGTCCTTGCGTCTTAAGTTCTGAGCTGTGGTCATTTTGCGCTGGACTGCGCATGACTGGTCTTGTTTCTGGGTCGATCGATTTCCGCCCACCAGTGGGTGAGCGATTTTGAATAGCTAGAAAGATGCCTCGCTGAGAGGGGATCTCCGCTATTTTTTTTGTTCTGTCAGGAATGTGAAGTCCTCTTAATGGATATTTCGTTTATTCGAGATAATACCTCTAGTGTATTTCCACATGCCGGGAGGCGTAATATTTCAGTGTATTTCCTGAAGGCAAGGTAAATTAACTTTTCATTAACTCTATCGATTTTTGGTCGTGAGCGATTTTTGATTCATAGCTTGTCTTCGAAAGGCGTCGTCACGAGATGTTTTCCCAGCTCACATGTCGCTGTATTGTACTGCATCGGTTGATGCATGTCCCAAGGACCATTACTTGCTACTTTGTTACATGAACTAGGTCTGGAAAACCTTTGTTATCTAGAGGATATTTTTGAGGACATTATTTATACTTCGGCAGACGTGCCTGTCTTGCTGAAGTCAGATTAAGGAGAGTGAACTGATCTCATACATCTGGTTATCTTCTGGCTAAGATAGAAAGGGATGGATAATTTTCCCGACTACATTACAGCCTTATAATGTATTGACATGCCTGTGAATCACCTTTATTATGATGCTGTCTACCGTCCATTGCTATACTGACATTGTTGCTGTGATAATGACTGTCTGATGTACCTACATATTCGCGTATACATTTTGTCACTGTGGCGTCCACAATAAATGATACAGAAAAACGTCACTAGCTGTTACAAGCATCATTGACTTTATACGTCGTGAGTTAACTGACGTCTTTGTATGGATTGCCCTGTTTTTGTATGATCATTGTTTGACTGTACATCATCTACACACTTCACAAAACCAGACCCCGGGCACCATCACTCACCTCATGGTGCACGCGTCATTTGGCGGCCAATTACCCAATCATAATATAAATTGGGCGTCATCACCACAATGTCCTGAATGAACACCTGCTATCATTCGCGTATACATGCATGATCCTCTAATTTATCCCACCGTAACACCATATAATTTGGTGAGCCAGTATGGTTTTGGATCGATACTTTCATCAGGACATAGTTTTCAAATTCACGTAAGCAAGTATACCTTCGTACTTTGCAAAAATACAGCTGACATTTAATCTGTATAGGCGATCGTCACTCCTGTTCAGCGTGTTATTGTGAACACACCGCTTCGTGAACTCAGTCATTATCAACGGGTCCAGTTGGATAACGTACACTGCCACTGCGCATATCCAATGTTCCAGTTTCAATGTCCTATTGTTCGCTGTAACGTTCAAGATAACAATTTCAAACCAACCGGTTTGCAAGTTTACTTCGTGTTCCAGTCTACATCACAACGTTTGTAAGATTCTTTCAAGTTTCAAGTCTATGCCACGGCGATATCAAGTTACTTTGTACCAAGTCAACACAACGTTTCAAGATCTACACAGTTCATGATGCCCATCTGACGGAGACCGTGTACTGTTTACATTTTATCGTGCTTCACTTATATGGAGGGACAGCGTTTTCTAGTGTTGACACCTTTTTCCGAACTTGCATCTGATCGGATTGCGATAAGATAAGTGCCTGTTTATTACACTCTTGTAACTTTGCCGTGGAGTAAGCCTTTTTGATATCTATGTTATTTGTTTTCTTCGTTTCTATATCTTTGTACACATCTGTTGTTAACGACACATGTCATTGGAAAATGACCGCTCAGCAGATATTTCTATAGCTTTTGCTTACATTTCTCAAGCAGTGAAATTTCCGGCTCGAGTTTATCTCACCGATGTGGTTCACTGCCTGTTTAGTGTGACCTAAATTGTTTAGCTGTGCTGCTTCGTCCTGCTAATTGTCAGTTCTTGTGTGCTGGTTTTGTTTTTCTTCTCCTTAGTTGACAACCTTTCTTTTCGTGATGCTAGTCTAACCTTCTATCACTTGGTTACATTTATATATATTGTTACAGGTCCTGTCCTGTATTTTTTTTAAGCAGTAAGTCGGTTCTATTTGTTGTTTTTCCTTAGTTTCCCATTTGCATTCTTTTTCGTTTACTTGCTGCTGTTATTACATTGCCTTGGTCACTTGTACTTGTCTTTTTGTTTAGTTCCATCAATTCTGTTCTTGTACATTATAATAATTTTTTTTCTCTGCTCTCTTTCTCTTTTCCCTCGTATCTTTACTACTGTTGGTCTTTCATACTATACTATTTTGTTATTAATTAGTAATATTAAGAATCTATTTGCATTGATAATATTGCAAAGCACAAAGCTAGTGAATTGGTATAGACGGACTAATCGAGATACATTTATTACATAATTTATAATATTGATAGTAAGATACTGAAGAAGTAAATAATGGAGTATCAGGAATTTATTACTATGGGCCAAGAATATGGTTATAAGGCGAAGGAATTAATGGACTTTGCCAAAGCGGAATTCAATGCCAAAGAAAATCAAGAAGCCCTTGAAAATAGAAGACAAAGAGATGTACGGTATGAGGAGCGAGAGCTCAGAAAAGCAGAGCTACTTGCAGAAGAGAACAAAAGGATTGCTGAACAGCAATTAGAAGAAAAAAAGTTGGAAAGACAATTTGAGGAGAAAAAGATTCAACAAGCTGCAGAAGCAACGAAACTTGCTCATGAAAAAGAATTAGAAGAGAAAAAGCTTGCACATGAAGAAAAAATGGCGACCTTACGTATTGAAGAACAAAAAGTCCAACATCAGAGTAGACAAAATGACGACTCTGAACGTAGAGGTTCCTCTAGCAACCACAATAGCGGTTTTGTTAAATTTCGTTTGCCTGAGTTTAAGCCAGAAATAGACGATATTTCGTCCTTCCTACAACGCTATGAAAATGTTTGTGAAGAAAATAAGCTTGATAGATCTCATTGGTGTACAAGATTGATGGATTTCATGACTGGTGAATCCTTAACTGCTCTGTGCCAATTGGACGGGCCGAATAGACGCAATTATGATGCTGCTAAAACGTTATTATTAAAACTTCATCAGTTAGACGCTGAAGGTTATCGTATGAAGTTCAAACATATGATTCCTGAAACGGGTAAAGATTTTACACAGTTTGTAGCTGCAACTCGTCTAACATTTAATAGATGGATACAACTTTCCGGCATTGAAGAGAATTATGAGGGCCTTAATTACTTGTTATTGCGAGACAAAGTCTTGTCTTCCGTGAGCAGACCACTGCGAGAATATCTACAGGAAAGGAAGCCGTCAAGTTTGAGTTCAATGGAGGAATTATGTAGGCAATATTGTAATGCACATCCGGGAGTTTGTGTCAGTAACAACAATATTAAGGAAGCTTTACCTGTTGCCGCAGCTACAACTTGGAACCACAACAATTATAGACAAAGATCCTACAGTTGTGATGGGAATTTCAAACCAAGCAAATTCAATAACTCACAACCATATAGAGGTAGACAACCATATAGAAACTATTCACCCCAAAACAGAGGTAATTTCCAACAAAACTCAGGAGAGAGAAGGAATGATAATTTTGGTAACTATAATAAGAATTGGAATAACTGGGAACCCAATAACCAAAATTATTCACATCGGAATAGGTCACAAGACTATAGAAATCAACGACACAACAATAGGAACCAAGGAAATAATTACAGGAGTCAAAATAACTCTTTTTACAATCAGAGACATAGATCACGCTCTAGAAATAATGCAAATTCGAACTACCATGCCAACTCAGCAAATACTGCTGCTACACCTGAGAACGCGCAAGACAACAATGTTGTTAATCATTCAGCTTCATGTTGTTCGTTTGACTTTGATACTGCTTCACAGTGTCCAGATTGCCAAACTCTATTCCAGTCTAATGTGACTTCCTTATTAAAATGTGGCCATCCGCTACCAGCAGTCACTGCTTCATCAGCACATGATGGCACAGGAGTACTACAGCTTCATAAAGGTTTATTGAATGGCACTCAAGTTACAGTACTCCGTGATTCTGGTTGCACGACTGTCGGAGTGAGACAGTCATTAGTACATCCGTCTCATGCAACGGGTGACTTTGTTAAATGTGTAACTTTCGGCGGTACAGTGGGATTTTATCCCACAGCCGTGGTGGATATTCACTCACCATTTTTTACAGGCAAGGTTAAAGTGTGTTTGTTAAGGAACCCAATAGCGGATGTCACACTTGGCCGGATACACGGCAGCAATGATTGCTCACCCGAAGAAATTGTTCAATGGGAAAGTCAAAATTTATCAACTGCTGCAGCAGTTACTACGCGTGCCCAGGCCAAGGCACAAAAGGAAAATGATGATACCGGTCCTGGAACACAGGACGATTTTCACGTTCACTCTGAGATAGACAAACAATCCTTTATCAAACTTCAAAGAGAAGACAACTCTTTGAAGAAATTCTTTAGATTAGTCAAAGATAATGATTACGTTGATGATAGTTTGTCACCAAAACAGTGGTACACACTTAAAAATGATGTATTGGTCAGGAATTTTAAAGATTCATCTTTAATCAGATATCAGGTGATGGTTCCCCACAAACTTCGTCTGTACATTCTACAACATGCACACGATTCGCACTGTGCTGGCCATATGGGCTACTCTAGGACGCGATCCAGAGTTTTGTCCTCTTTCTTTTGGCCGGGAATTTCCAGAGACACCTCCATATATTGTCGCTCTTGCGTTATTTGTCAAGAGGTAAAATCAAGAGGAGCCTATCATACGGTCCCAATTCAGGCGTGTGATATACCTGTACGCCCCTTTGAGAAAATGGCCGTAGATATTATCGGTCCTTTACCTGTTATGTCCGCTAGAGGACACAGGTATGTGCTCAAATGTATCGACATGTGCACTCGATGGCCCGAGGCCATCCCTCTTAAGAACATTACCACTAATGACGTTGCTGATGCCCTTTTCTTGATTTTTTCTAGACTTGGTTTTCCTCGAAAACTTCTTTCAGTTCGAGGTACCCAATTTGTATCTGACACTATGACTGCTGTTATGAAACCCGTCAATATTGACAGGTCTCTCAGTAGTGTTTACCATGCGATGAGCAATGGCATGGTAGAACGTCTTAACCGAACGTTAAAGCAGTTATTAGGAAAGGTTACAGTCAAATATCCTCAAGATTTGGACAGGGTTTTACCCGCCGTGCTGTTCGCATACCGTGAGGTAGCGAATGAACAGACCGGTTTCTCGCCTTTTGAGCTTGTGTTTGGAGCTCAACCTCGAGGTCCCATGTCACTTATTAAGGACCTACTCATAGACTCAGAGATGACTCAGGACATCCAGTCATCGTATGAATACGTCGTTAACATCCGGCGTAACATTATAGATGCATGCCAACTGGCTACAGCTTCTTCCGAGGCTGCTAAAGCAAGATCACGCCAGTTCCAAAATCGCAATAGACGATTACGTCAACTATTGCCTGGCGATGAAGCTTTTGTATTGCTTCCAAGAAAAGAAAATAGACTTTTAATTGCTTGGAATGGTCCATATAAAGTGTTGTCACGCATTTCTGATGTTGACTACACCTTAGAGATAAAAGGGAAAAGGAAGACCTTTCACATAAACATGCTTAAAGAATTCCACACTAGACCGGAACATCTTCAAGCCATCTTTCAAGCAGTTGATGACCACCCTAGGCCTGGTACTCACTACTCTGCGCTATCAGTAATTCAGGAGGAAGAATCGGCTTTTCCTGATATTCCCATGAACTTACCTGTCTGTCCTCTCCAATCGACTGAGACATGGAAGGATATTGCTATTTGTCCAGCTTTGTCTTCTGAACAACATTCCCAAGTCTCTAATCTTCTAGAATCCTTTCCAGACGTCCTCACAGACATCCCAGGGCGTACATCAGTCATTTCGCATGACATCACCGTTACAGATGATCGACCAATTCGTCTACGCCCCTATCCTGTCCCTATTCACTACCAGCACCAAGTGGAAGAAGAATTAAAACAAATGCTTAATTTAGGAATTATAGAACCTTCCAATGCCCCTTACTCATCACCTATGGTCATCGTTCGTAAGAAAGACAAAAATATCAGATTGTGTGTAGATTACCGGAAGCTGAATAACATCACAGTCTTCGATGCTGAACCCTTACCCCTACTTGAAAATCTTTTGTCTCGTCTCGACAAATCTCTTTTCTTTACTAAAATTGACCTTACCAAGGGATACTGGCAAGTTCCCTTGACTGACAGTGCTAAACCACTCACTGCCTTTGCTACACAACAGGGTCTTTATCAGTGGAACGTAATGCCTTTCGGACTTATGAACGCCCCGGCAACGTTTGTCCGTATGATGAGAAAAATTCTCTCTCATCGGTCCGATATAATCACATATATAGACGACATCTGTCTATTCAGCTCCACTTGGGAGGAGCACTTCTTAGGTTTACATTCTCTTCTGGACACTTTACGTCTCCACCACCTAACAGCCAAGCCCTCAAAGATCTTTATTGCTTTTGAGGAAATTTCATTCTTGGGACATAAGGTGGGTCACGGTTATCTTCAGACCGTGCCACAGAATGTTTCCAAAATCCTAAAATTGTCTGTGCCCACTACTAAGAAGCAAGTTCGTAGTCTTCTCGGCTTGATTCAGTATTATAGTAAATTTATACCAAACTCGTCTTCAATCACTGCAGACCTCTCTGCCTTGCTTAAAAAAGGCTTACCGAACCACGTGCACTGGACACCAGAGTGCCAGGCTGCGTTAAATTATGTTCAAAATATTTTTTCTGTGCCACCAATTTTGAGGTTACCAGATACAAATCTGACTTATTATCTCCGCACAGATGCTAGTTCAAAAGGTATCGGCGCATCACTGATGCAAGAGTTCGAGGGAAGATTACATCCAACCCTCTACATATCCAGAAAGCTCAATGATGCAGAAAGAAAGTACCCAGTGATAGAAAGAGAGTTGCTGGCTGTTATCTGGGCGGTAGTCAAGCTGGAGCGGTATTTGTTGGGCGCCCCTTTCATCATACAATCAGACCAGAAATCCCTTTCCTCATTGAAGAAGGCGAATCACAAGAACCCAAAGCTAGCCCGTTTCGCCATCCTGCTTCAACCTTTTCAGTATGAAATCGAGGCAATACCAGGGTCTGCAAATGTGGTCGCAGATGCTTTATCGAGATTCCCACAGCTCGAACTTGAAGATTCATATTGACTTAGTTAGTTGACTTTATATTACACATGTGTGAAGCCATGGTGTTTACTCACTACTAGTCACTATGACAAAGGATGATGAATACATGAACACTAAGAGGATTTTCAAACCATTCATATAAACATTTGTGATTTTCATGACTTTGAGATAATCATTATTCACTTTAACTAGTGGTACATTGAACAGCGTTATACTACTTGCAGACACGAACAATTTCTAACTACGACATCATGTTATTATTCTGGAATGCACATTGACATTAATTAAGATTGCTATATTATGCTACAAATCTAGTCCTGACACGGATAGTTTGGAGTATAATTATATTATTGCAAGTTTGATTTGGACATTACTTGTCTTGCCAACGTACAAAAGGTACTTAGAGTAGAATAATTAAGTAATAGAATAATTGTGTTAATTGGTTATACTTGCGTTCTTGTACTATTTTTTTTCTTTTTCTGTGACATATTCATGTACTTTAGCTGCATTAATGTCATATCGCATTGCTTCTTTGATTCATGTCATGTTTAAGGTGCGTTTAAGCTTAATTTTAGGATTTTTGACAGCATAGTTAGTTAGAGATATAACTTTCTAAATCATTTTTTTGTTAAAATTATAATTCATGCATTTTTGAATTTTTGGTTTAAATTTTTGGTTTTATTTTATTTTATGTATCTCATACTATTCTCATATATGCATGCTATTTCTTTGATAGGTTTATTGTAAACTCACATTGATCATACATTTATGTATTCTTTTGACACATCATTGGAATATCGACTGTATATGACTTGTTACTTATTGACATATGACTGTTTATGACTGATGACAAATTCATCTAGCATGTTATATAATGATAAGTTACATTATGCAGACTGACTGCGACTAGATTATTTTCTATGTGGCCCAATATTTGTGATATAATCAATTTTGGCCGAGATTTCCGCATAGGAAATATTTGAATTGAAAAAAAAAAAACAAATAAATTTGTTTTTTTACACCGCGAAGGGGGTGATATGTTAAGGATAGATTTGAGATGCAGTCAAAATAGTAAGGCATGCTACTACACGCTAGCACATTTCCATTTTTATGTGAGGAATTGTGTTCGCCTGTAGGCAAACTACGGTTTGCACGAGGCGTTCACCCGTGATGAGCGACGGTCAACTAGTGACGTTTTCTGTCACATGTCGTGGCGTTCAGTGTGTTAATTAATGGGGCTTCCGTCTTTGTGTTTGCGTCCGAGAGAGATGTAATTTTTCGAGGCTCCGGGATAATGGAGCGTGATTTATAAATATATCTTGTGGCATTGTTGATTCTCGGAGGCTGCCACGTTATGTGCAAGATGGTTCATAAACGTATCTAGAAGTTCATACCATAAATTACTATAAGTAACTTTGAGATAATGAGGCAACTAATATTTTGTTTGGCCTGATTTCTTCTGCCGCATTACTTTGGTTTTCGTGGATTGCCCGAACCTTTAGTACAACGGCCAGGATTGAGTGGAGATGAGAGGAGTGTATTATTATTATATTATTGCCACTTAAAGATGCCTAACGTTTGAACCTTATTGACGGACCAGGGATAATCTACTACGCCTATCCATTGCCATGTACTTTTGATGTTTTAATGGACGTTATTGTGAAGGGATTTTATGTATTAAATGTCAACCATGTTTTCCCGTGGACCTGTTCACCTACCGGCTTTGTTATGTGTACTGACCATAATGTCCTGAATGAACACCTGCTATCATTCGCGTATACATGCATGATCCTCTAATTTATCCCACCGTAACACCTCCCACTGTGGAATCAATAGAAATGAGAGAGCGGATGCTCTTTCTAGAAGTGGCAGAAAACTGGAAAAATTCAGCCATCTATTGCCTTAGCGAGAACCTAAAATCATCACCACAACAAGTACAAAAATCAGTGGAAGAAGGAAGGAGATATATACAACAGAGATGATCCAATCCACCTAATTTAACAGACACCAGCAGACCATCATTTTCCGCATGAGAACTGGTCACTGCAGATTACTTGGCCATCTCTATCCCTCGGGATATATCACACAAATGAATGTCCATGCGGAACTGCAATCCAGACTCCCAAACACATTCTCCAAAAAAGCTGAACTCACGACTTCTGACCTGGCCATGGAGTGCTGAGCTCAAGGAGAAGCTATGGTGCTGCAGCGCTGACCTGGAAAAGATTATGGATTCCGTCCTGGCGACAGTCCTGCATGACTGCAAACTGAACGTAGAGCTGAACAAAGAACTGAACGTAGAGCTGAACGAAGAAGAAGTTCCCATAGGATTATGAAGTCACTATTGCAACTGGCTCCCACGTAGAAAGACTGTAACAAAGCATCCATGTGCTTCTGTAGCAATGGTTTATGTAACAATTTGTTTTACGTGATGAAGTTCCGAGCTCCATACGCAACCTAGTGCTTGTCGCTGTTTACCTACATGTATGTAGGTTACTGTATTATGGTGGAACGATCCAAGGAGTAATCGCTACTCTTAAAATGTTAAAGTAAACAGGTGTAAGTATTATTACGACTCAAATCAATCAGTCAATATCCTTAAGCTTCCCAAGGAACATAGGCCTTCAACAAACACATGACATGCCATTACGCTGCGTGCCATGAACTCAAGTTCTTACCATGTTCTCATCAATTTGATTTATGTCTTCAGTTTTCTTTCCATATTTTTATGTGTACACCTCTACCTCTTTTTCCCTGGGGAATCCAGAACAAGGACTTCCATGTAAGGCTATCAGCAGGTTTCCTTAATGGGTGTCCTATCTATCGCCAGTGTCTTCTTCTCATCTCTTGTTGCACTGGCACTTTCTTGGTTCTTGTCATCAGGTTCACATTAGTGACTTTATCGCACCATTTAAATACTTCTGTTCTAAGCATGCAGTCACTTATGAGAAAGTCTGTAACTTTTTTGTTGTTGATTTTGTTGTTCTCCGTGTTTCGGAACAACAAAAACAGAATGCAATAGGACATTTGAGTTGAAGACTCCAAACACTTACTTACTTACTTAGTCGTTCCCCTTTTACCGTGAGGTGTAGAGGTTTGGAAGAGAGAGCGCCAGACTATCCTATCGGCTGTCTTCCTCCTGGCCTGTTTCCATTCTAGTCCTCGGTCCTTCAAAGATTGTCTAATGTTGTCCTCCCAGCGGACTCTGGGTTTTCCTGGGGGTCTGGATCACTGGCTCTTTGTTTGCCATGCTTGTCGTAGTAGCCGATCTTCTCCCATTCTGCAGACATGGCCAAACCATCTTAGTTGGGACTGTTCTACTTGGGTCTGCAGGGGGTGGGATTTTAGGCCTTGGCGTATCGTCTGGTTGCGGACCATGTCTCTTCTTGTTACTTCAACCATCTTCCTCAGATACCTCATTTCTGAGGTTTGGATCTGGCTTTTATGGGTTGTAGTCATTGCCCATGACTCGCATCCATATGTCAAGACTGGGGCTTAGGAGGTGGAGTGGTATACAGCCATCTTCGTTTTCTTACCAACCTCTCTCTTGCTGAGGAATCCTCGATTTATGGCCTGAAAAAATCTCCCAGCTGCTGCTTTTTGAGTGGCCAACTCTTCTTTGATGCCTCCCTATCGGTTTATAATAGCTCCGAGATATTTAAAATGTTAAGCTAAACAAATATAATTATCATTACGACTCCACTTTTAAAAAAATAAAAATTTTTTTTGCCATTAGCGTATCAGTATTTTTCTAAAAACTCAGCAGATACAAATATGCTATTTTAAATGTAACACTTGAGTTACCCCCGTTACCTCTCGAAGTACCCCTGGGGTACACGTTACCTCCGACTGAAAACCACTGTTGTAGAGGAATTGTTATAATATATGATTGGAGAAGGGGCGAGAGCAGACGGCTATGCTGGGAATGTGGCTACAGTATTTACTTCGAGTCCTTCAGACTCGTTAAGCCTGGAAAGCATCTCATCTGGAAATATCACAGCAAACTGCCTTAAGTAGGCCTACGTCTGTTGTCTTGTCGGAAGGCAAGGATAGGCAATGCCTGGCTAAAAAATGGTTACAGAAATATGATCTGCCTGGCCAAAGGGTGCACTGCAGCTCAACCTTGAACTATAAAACAACGTAAAATATTGCTCGAAGAAAGAAAAATACAACACTGGGCGCGATAAGTGGAAAGGTACATGCTTATAGCTTGGTAATTTAAAAATAGAAGGTTGCGCAGACATTGATCATTGTGGAATCATGTCTTTGACCTAAGGTCACCGCTAGGGTGCACTGTAAGCAGATAATTTATCGCAAGCGTTCATATGGTTTAAATTTTGAAATGTGTAAATCCCTAACCTCACTCTTTAACACGCGCTATGTTGTAAGACAAGCTGACACAGACACACCAGCATGACACACCAGCATGACACAAAGAGAGATAGGCAAACTTTTATATTGTCATCAGTTTTCTTTTCGCTTCCTATAGAGCATGGAGTCGCCATTGTAACTGGGGCCTACATTTGTTGCAAGAAGCCTACAATAAAGCATTTATCTGATCTTACAGCAGTGGTGTGACGTATAATGGAAATATAGCCTACAGTATCTGACAGCCCTGAAATCCCGTTAGCGTCTATGATTCGCTAGCAAAGCCAAGCAACTTGCAGCCTGCGTTTACTCATTTTTTTAATCCACGCCTCTTTTCCTTGAAAAGTAAACAAACGGAAAGCTTACCAACTTCCACGACCTGCCAGTCATAACAGGGAGAGAACCTGGTTTGTTTACCTGAGTTTCTCACGCGAGCTAATCTGTCAATCACCAGATATCAGACAGATGCACGTGGAAAAACACCGGGCCTTTGAAGTGTGACGCTCGGGCAAAATATTTTCCCCGAGGGACCCTTTGATGTTCGTACATACAGGGAGAGATAACGCTGTGATCTCCAGAAGCGGATTAAATCTAAGAAAACCTGTTACACGGTTTAAGTCTCTGTTGTCGATTAATATGCTAAACAGAGTGACCGTAAAATTTTTTATCTGGGAAAACGTAGTTTCCTGATTTTCTGCTATGCACTATAGTGCGAAAAGTAACGTCATCTATAGATCAGAGAGACAATAATGTATGTAAACTGTGGCTCCTCAAACCAGTTATCAGATGTCGCTCAGAATTTGTCTGTTAGTCTAAACACGTCGTCTAGAACCATCGGGGAAGGTGTGTTAATACCCCTGGTGGGGGATTTCATTCTGATTTTTCTGGTAATAGAAATTTGTGCTTAAGCGTGATTAAATGTGTTAAAGTTTTACCATTATAATTCACTGTGATTTTCTTGCTGTTAGAAATAGTGAAATAAAATAACGCGTAGATATTTCTTGCCAGTTGTTCAGTTAATGTAAATTTCCATCACCCGCTTTCTCACATAAGAAGATACGGTTTAGCTGACTGAATTAATATGATAGTTGCGACAGATGGTGGACCATAGAATTCACGTTAAATTTCATTTTGTGTAATTATATAAGTTACTAATGTTTAATAGCATACGACTAAACAAACAGACGCCGACAATCTAAAACTATTAATGACAGGCGATATTTGTTAAGTGCGCGTAGGGATAATTAAATAATTATTGACATTGTGCGCTGATCGTTGACCGGAGCAGGAGGGGAAAGGCTGCATGCCTGGCATTTTTTTCATGTTTCTCTATTCTTAAGCAGACCTGATCAAATGGCAACCAGCGGTCTATTTTGGTCCTTTTTCTTCATTTACTGAGTGATTTATGTCGTCTTCTTCTTGGCTTTCACATCTCCAAGTGTTAGGTTAGGCAGTTGTTTGATCACATCAATTAATGATTCAGCAGATAATTTGTAGAAATCATATTGCCGAAGTACTCGACCTCTCGAAAAGTCAAATGTTCTTGTGAACAGACAAGCCGAGACTTCGACATAAGTGTCGTTTGAGCTAGTTATCTTTGCGAGATGTCAAGTGTGGCCATCTTTATTGCATAGATGTGCAGACAACGCTGAGAAACATACAGACATACGAAATAATTGGCAGTATATATGGTTCTCTCCCCCCCCCCCCCAAACAAAAAAAAAAAAAAAAAAAACCCACCACCACCCAATCCCCAGATCTTGATAGACACGATTTCTATGCACTAACTCTTATTCTCTTGACTATAGGAGACAACCCCATTGCCAGCAAAGGAACCCACGTGGAGTTTATTCTTTCTGACGAAGACAAGCCAAATGAATGGGGGGCCAAAATAGTTTCCACAGAGGTGAGTTATCTTATCATCTGATACCTGCTGCCTATTTTTGTTTAAATAAGGGTGAATATTCGTTCGACAAAATGAGAGGAGAAAACGTCAGTCAAGGAGAGGAAAAAAGGGAGAGAAAATTCGTTGTTCAAAGTCGGGAAATAGCACATAACTTTTCGCTGCTTACGGAGCAAGGAGACACCACTGCATCTGTTTACTTTATTTACTTTCTCTACTCTCTCGCTGTGAAGCACGCGTCGTGGGAAGCTCAATTCTTTGTTCTCGGCAAAGTGTGTGGCATTGGCTGGTTTGAGCATGTGTTGAAGTAGGATTTCTGTAATATTGTCTGCCATCTGCACTTTCAGCCGTGTGTTACCGGGGTCCGAAAGGGGAACAAACAATAGAAACACTTTACCCTACCATGCATGTCGTAGAAAGAGACTAAGGAGCATGGGGCTGGTTACCCCGTCCTGTAAAAAAAATGTAAACCACAAAAAAACTTCAACAAACATGGACAAGTCAATTAAGGAAAATAAAACACAGCCATCCAAGACAGGGGAAGGTCCTCTCGCAGGGAGGCGTATGATGCAACACAGAGAAAGCCGAAAGGAGGCTGTGTTACTAAATAAACTTCTTTCTTCTAGGAGAACCTCAAGATTTGGCACCTGGAATGTTGGGACATTGAACGAACAAGGGAAAGCGGTACAAGTAGCAGTATAAATGAGGGAATATAAAATCGAGGTTCTGGGACTGTGTGAAACGAAGTGGAAGGGGATAGACAAGAAGAAACTCATCACAAGTGAATTGGTGCTGTCCTCGGGACATGAAGACGAAAGCTCACGCCACAGTGAAGGGGTAGCTCTTATGTTATACAAAGAAGCACACAAAGCACTCATTGATGGACCCAGAATAATAACAGCTTCTTTTCAAACCGCTAAAAAGAAAATAAATTTAAATGTCATTCAATGTTATGCACCAACTAATGACAAAGAAGAGATTGTAAATTAAGAATTTTATACTAGACTGCAGGAAATTATGGAGAAAGTAAAAAAGAAGAGACATCACAATTTTGATGGTTGACATGAATGTAAAGATAGGTACAGTCAACACCGACTTTGAAGAAGCCATGAGAAAACATGGGCTAGGAATAATGAATGACAATGGGGAACTATTCTCAAACTTCTGTGCTTCAAATCAACTGGCTAAAGGAGGAAGCATGTTTCCACATCAGAGAATACACAAGGCAACATCGATATCACCAGACCATAGAACAGAAAATCAGATTGATCATATATGCATAAACAAGAAGTTTAGAACATCAGTGCAGATCACCACCTTCTGATAGCCAAAGTAAAAATGAAACTCAAGAGATATGCAACAATGCAAAATTATAGACAACAATTTAATGTAGGACATCTAAGAAATCAAGAAACAAGAGACAAATTTGCGGGCACAATATCCAACAAATGTCAAGTGCTCCAACAGCTGGAAGATGTAGTGAATACAGATGACTATTGGCAGCAAATCAAAACTGTATGGAATGAGACATGTGAAGAAATACTGGGGAAAAGGGAATGACAACAAAACGCATAGATAACAACAGAAACCATCAATAAGATAAAAGACAGAAAAAACAAGAAAGCAGATTTAAACACAAGCAACACCACAAGTTCCAAAGCAAAGGCTCAAGAAGTGTGCACAGAAGCAAACAAAGAAGTAAAAAGAAGTACCAAAAGAGACAAGAGGAAGTATATTGAGGAGCTGGCAAGAGAGGCAGAAGATGCTGCAGCCAAAGGAAATATGTGAGAACTGTATAACAGCACAAAGGCTAACAGGTAAATACAAGCAAACAAGTTGCCTCATAAAAGACAAGAATGGAAAACTTCTCAGTAATATACAAGAGCAAATGAAGAGGTGGACGGAATATTTTGAGGACCTTCTCAATAGACCAGCTCCACAAAACCCCCCAGACATCCAGCCATCAGAAGAAGAGCTACAAATTAACTGTGAAAGACCAACGAAGGAAGAAATAAAGAAAGACATAAAGCTTCTAAGAGGTGGAAAAGCGTCTGGACCAGATGGCATTCCAGCAGAGGCCATCAAAGCAGATATCGTTACCGCTACAGAGATGTTATATGAATTACTTGGTAACGTCTGGGAAAAGGAAGAGATACCAACAGAATGGAAGGACGGATATCTGGTTAGGATGCCTGAGAAGGGAAATTTACAAGATTGCAGAAATTATACAGGAATAATGTTACTATCAGTGCCAGGAAAATTATTAAACAGGATTATCCTCGAGAGATTAAAAGAGTCCATAGACAAGAAACTGAGAGATGAGCAAGCAAGTATTTGACAAAACAGATCCTGTACAGACCAGATAGCCACTTTGAGAATAATAGTTGAACAAAGTCTGGAATGGAATTCACCACTATACATTGGATTTGTGGACACGAAAAAGCATTTGACAGTGTAGACAGAGAATCACTTTGGAAATTGATGAGACAATATGGAGTTCCCCTGAAGATCATCAATTTAATCAAGAAAACATATGCAGACATGGCATGCAGAGTTCTTCATGAAGAACAGCTTACAAACGGTTCGTTTGGGATAAGAACGGGAGTGCGACAGGGATACCGCTTGTTTCCATTTCTTTTCTTACTAGCAATAGACTGGGTTATGAGATCATCGACAACACAACACAGAAATGGAATCCAGGGGACTCTGACTAAGCAGTTGGATGATCTGGATTTTGCTAATGACTTGGCTTGGGAGCCGCGCTGGTGTAATGGCTACGACATTGTACTGGCGACCAGGTGTTCATGGTTCAAACCCGGCCGTCGGCGTTTGAAGAAATGTTTACGATCGGAAATTTGACTGAATAACCTGAACGGCTCCTGCACATAAATCCCGTGTGGATGGGAAGGAGCGAAGCTCCTGACCGGGTTGGAAGGAAAGTCCACTGACTCTCCAGCCTCGCAATGACATGTCATTGGGCCGAAAGAGCTGGAAAGCTCGAGTGCAGCTGGTTATAGAAAAAAAAAAATGACTTGGCTTTTCTGTGCAATAACCATAATCAGGTGCAGAGCAAATTGAAGACACTCGATGAGAGGTCACAGCAATTGGGTCTGAAAATACACAGGTAAAAGAAAAAAAATAATGAGAATAAATGCAGGTAATGATGACAGGGTTGAACTTGAAGAAGCACCAATACAAGATGTAGAATCGTACACATATCTTGGCAGCAATATAGACAAAGTTGGAGGGACAGACAGTGATATTAAAATAAGAATACAAAGAGCAAGAGGAGCTTTCATTGCATTGAGAAATATATGGAGATCAAGAGAAATCGGATCCAACACGAAAATAAGAATCTTCAACTCAAATGTGAAGTCAGTACTATTATATGGCTCTTAAACATGGAGAACAACAAAGACAACAACCAAAAAGCTACAGACTTTCATAAAGGGGTGCTTGCGTAGAACAGAAGGATTAAAATGTTATGACAAAGGTTACCAACGTGGAACTGATAACAAGAACCAGACAAGTGCCAGTGGAACAAGAGATTAGAAGAAGACGATGGCGATGGGTAAGACACATACTGAGGAAACCTGTTATTAGCATTACAAGGCAGTCCTTGTTCTGAAACCCCCAGGGCAAGAGAGGCAGAGGTAGACCAAGAAGCACATGGAGAAGAGAGCTGGAAACAGAGGTGAAAATGATGAGGAGAACGTGGAAAGAACTTGAGCGGATAGCACGTGACAGGAGGACTTGGCATGTGTTTGTTGAAGGCCTATGCTCTTTTGGGAGTGGAGGGTTATGAATGAATCTGCACTTTGGTCTTTTACGTGCCCAGAAACCAGATCGTCGGCTGCTGTAGGCACGTAGTTGTGATTGAGATTGGACTCCATTCTCGGGAGATGGCAAAGCCATTTTATTTTCTGTCTCTTTAGAATGATGCATGATGTAGTTACTAAAATGTTTCTAATGTCATAATTTCTCATTTTGCCTCTTCTGGTAACATTAATTGCGTTTCTTAAGCATTTCATCAGGCACGCAGTGATTTTCCTCACAGGTGTATGCCCTGATTTTCCTCCCCTGTGCACGCTGTGATGTTCTTTACCTGTGTAAGCTGTGATTTTCTTTACCTGTGTACGCTGTGATTTTCCTCCCCTGTGCGCGCCGTGATTCCCCCCCCCCCCCCCCCAAGCACGCTGTGATTTTTCTCACCTGTGCACGCTGTGATTTTCCTCCCCTGTGTGCGCTGCGATTTTCCTACCCTGTGAACGCTGTGATTTTCCTCCCCTGTGCAAGCTGTGATTTTCCTCCCCTGTGCAAGCTGTGATTTTCCTCCCCCCGTGCTCTGGCCATTGACGCTGACAGCAAAGAGTTGGTAAGAGTATATTATTTATCAGTTGTCATTTTCCATACTGATATTCACCAGCTTGAGCAGTGGTTAGTGTTCTAAGACAACGGCTTTTTTGACATTATTTTTTGTTTTTCAATTTTACTTGGGGTCTTCCATTTTCTCTGAAAATGCTGCCCAGCTAACCCTAACAAATGTTAGGCTCTGAAGCCTATTTAAGCTTTGACATCAGTGTTAAATTGTTCTGCTGATCTTCATGTTGTATCTTACATAGGTTGAGTTGAATGTATGTGTATCGTTTTGCCGTGCTGCTTTTATCTTCATACTTAGACTTTGGTCATCTACAAATAAGTAACTAATTCAGCATCTAATCACCTGCTGTCTCTTCTACATGTCTTTTTTGGTCTGTCTCTACATCACTTACCCTGGGTATTCCAGAAAAAGGACTGCCTTGTAAGGCCATCAGCAGGTTGTTTCAATGTGTGTCCTATCCATTGCCAGCATCTTCCTCTCATCTCCTTTTCCACTAACTGGTTCTTGTCATCAGTTCCTCATTGGTGATCTTGTCATACAATAATATAGAATGTTTCTTGTTAAAATGTCAGAGATATGAACAAATGACAATCCCATTATTACATTATTTGCAGGCATCAAATTTACTTATAAATATAGAAGAGTTGCTAAGATAGACAGACCTAATGAACTGCATAATATAGTCAAACAGTGTTTAACAACAACAAAAGTTAATATATAGTAATTGGGAAGGCGAAGGTGTGATGCTGTTCTTACAATATATATGACTTACGGCAGGTGAAAGTCAATTAAATATCTAACTAGAAACACCAGGCCTTTACACCCCCCCCTTTTTTTTTTAAATATTGTATTTGTTTAATTATTTTGTTTGGCTTTGTTTTGTTTTATCTTTTTTTTTTTTTTTTTTTTGGTTTTTTAAAAATTTTGTTTTTACATACAAGCAAAATTTATTACTTTAATTTGCCCTATTTACAATGATCTGACAGATGTGATGCCACTTTCATGTATCAGCAGTTATTCATATTATTTGGAATTGAAAACAATATATATCCTAATTATAACCCATCAAAGGTTGAACGGGATATTTGTCATCATCAAATTAAGAAAAAAAAATCTTGTCATACCATTTCCATTCTTTCATTCTATGCAAGCACCCAATTATGAAAGCCTGTAACTTCTGGGTTGTTTTATTTTTTGGTTGTTCTGCAAGTTTCAGAGCCATACCATAAGACTGACTTGATATTTGAGGTGAAGGTTCTGATTTTTGTGTTGGACTGGATTTTTATCTAAATGTCTATATATTCATCACTTCTGGATTTACTTCACAGGGCAACATCACAAATATTGATATCTTCACACCACCTACCTGCTACATTGGCAAGTGGATATTCAAGATTGACGTGATCAAGAAAGAGAACGCAGGGATCAATGTCTTCAGATACCAACACAAGGATCCCATCTACATCCTCTTCAACCCCTGGTGCAAGGGTAAGCTCCGTTATAGTGCCATATTTAGAGCCAGTTTTTAAGGCTACAGTAACCGCAGTGTAGACACTGACACCTTCACCAGAATTGTCATGTTATGGGCCCCAGAAGGAAGGTGAAAGTGAGGCCAACCAAAAGCAGCTTGGCGGAGAACTATGGAAGCTGAGATACGAAGCATGTACCAGAGTTGGGGCCAAGTGAGAAAAGTGGAGACAGTGTTAAAGAAAGAATATTAATGTATTTTTGTATCATGAACACACATAGGCTATTACCAGTTAATTTTGCGGTAATATGTCTCTCTGTGGTTAATCCTGTTTTTGCACGGATTTTCACTTATATTGAACGCTACATATTTAATACGTCACTAGTTGTTAACGACGTAACGCGTTCTGCATTAATTTATGCTAATGGCTATGATTCTTGGCCTTTCGTTATTTGTGGTCTTCATGGTAAGACGTATTTTAATAAAGCTCCTTATATTGAGAGGAAGAGCTCCAAGTGGCATAATATATATTCTTCGAAGGCCGCCACTACATTAACTAAGCTGTATCAGAGCTTTGCGAGAAGTTCGTGATAAACTACAGAAGTATTCAATTTTATTTTACGTCCACATTGTCTGACCCACATTACTTGGGTGGATTTCACCTCTAGTACAGCGGTCAGAAATGTATGATTAAGACCAGACTGTTGAAGGATTAGATGATATGCATGTACCATATGCCATGCCATTTCTATGAAGTTGTAATCTCTGATGTACATTAAACGTAAGGATATTATGTGGACCCAACCACCTGACGACTTGAGTTCTTCAACGATTGATGTAATATATGATCTCACCCGTCTCCATTCGTGTTATAAGTACCATGCATGTACCTTAGATGATCTTCGTTCTATGTTCAAATAATTACTGCAAGAGGATAACCCCATCTGTAACAGACAGTTTGACACCAGCCTATTAGATGCCACCAGGCGTGAAGGTCACTAATTGACTTCATCAGTCAGTGACCAAGGACCAAAGAAGAGGAACCAGAGCATCCTGCTGTGGACACCACTATTTTAGAGCACAGGGATGCAGATTAACCACTAAAAAAATTAATAGATTGTAACAGACCACTGTCTTTCAGATTTGTCATATTTCTTAAGTACATTTCATTCATTCATATCCCTTTATCGCTCCTTGTGGAGCATCTAGACACCACTGTAGTTGGCCCAGTGCAGGGATCCTGCAACAAAACATTCATGTGCTCATGCTGTGGTTGTTTCTTTAGCACTTCATTTGACCAGATGAGGTGGCCCAGCCACATGTACAACCTCATATTTGTTACTTCTTACAACATGCCTGATGGAGCAGTAGTCTATTCATTCTTTGTCTTCTCAAAGACTCTCAGAAACTAAAAGGGAACGAGTAAATTTAGGCAGGACTGGATTAAACATTAAGCAAAATAAGCACGTGCTTAGGGCACCATTGGAAGAGGGCACCACAGAGTTGTTTCTCCCTAGCTATTATGCCCTTAACTCTCAATTATTTCACTGCCACACTTGGCTTTAGTCAAATTTTTCGTAACTTTTATTATCTGCCGTGTTGCCTTAGTTATAAGTAACACATTTGTTTATATTGCCTACTGCTAATTACTGTTAAATGAAATTATTAAAAAGTAGATTTTATTTAATATAGTTGTGGGTTCTGGTCTGGAGGAAAACTATTATTTCATCTTCAGCACTTATTGAGTCTTAATGTCTTGTCAGTTAAGCAATGGAAGGGCCGAGGGGTCACCATTGTTGGGCTGTGCTTAGGGTATCATTTGGTCTTAACCCGGCCCTGAATTTAGGATTTGAATACAACCATAGTTTTAAACTACCTATTTTTATATTCGCAGACAATGGAAACACTATAGAATATTTGGCTGCTTTTTTTTTTTTAAAGTCAGCCTAGACACAAGATTAGTTGGTTATGTTAGGGCGCATGTACAAATATTTAGTTTTATTTCACTTTGCCCTTTAAACATTTATAGCCAGGCGTTTATTACATACAGTGGCCCCAAATTTTTTAATGGCAGGGAGCCCCAAAATATCTTCACTTAAACCACTGTATATTGTTTTTTGTTAATATTCTTGCTCACATTGCTTATGGTAATGTTATTGCTTATATACATTATATCAGTTCTTGTTTCGTATAAGCTATTGTTTTGTATTGTTATAGCTTTAACATTCTCATAGGTGATTGTTAAGTTTGATCTAAGTTGTGCCTGTGTCTTATTGTAAAACTGATTATTTTGGTTAATTTTTAACAGATGATGCAGTATATATGCCAGATGAAAAGTTGTTGAATGAATACATACTCAATGAAACAGGCACAATCTACACTGGCGATAAGACATACATCTCTGAGAAGCCTTGGAATTTTGGCCAGGTAGAGAAGAATGTTATTCCATTTTTAAACCATAGTTGTTTATAAGTGTCATTCAATCAATCAATACCCTTTAGCTTCCCAAGGAGCATTGGACTTTAACAAACACATGCAAGTCTCCCTGTCCCGCACCATCCGCTCAAACTCTTTCCATGTTTTCCTCATCATTTTCACCTCTGTATCCAGTTCTCTTCTTTGTGTGTTTTTTTTGGTTTTCTATTTCTGCTGCTACATGTGCAGTTTTCCTTTGTTCACATAGAGTGCGAACATTCCAGGTGCCAATCCTGCATATTTTCGTAGACGAAAAAAGGTTAGTTGGCAACCCAGACTCTTTTCGGCTTTCTCAGGGTTGCTTCATGCGCCTCCTTTCCAGAGAATCTTATTCTGCCTTGGGCGGCTGAGTTGATTTATATTCTGTATTTGACTTGTCCATGTTTGTCGACATTTTTTGGTAAAAAGCTTTTTACGAGATGGAGTAACCAGCCCCATGCCAAATCCTCCTTAGTAGCTTTTTACGACATGCATGGTAGGGTACATTGTTATTATTGTTTGCTCCCCTTTCGGACCCTGGTAACACACGGGTGGTTTATAAGTGTAAACGTTATATATCTTTTAATGTAACATATTTTAATATAACAGCATTCTTAATCATCACCTTAATCATCACCTTAATCATCATCTTAATCATCATCTTAATCATCATTACCCCTCAGCCCCTCGAGTATAGATCTTCAGTAAATTTGTGCCACATCATCCTGTCATGTGCCACATCATCATGTCATGTGCCATATCATCATGTCATGTGCCATATCATCATGTCATGTGCCACATCATCATTACCCCTCAGCCCCTCGAGTATAGGTCTTCAGTAAATTTGTGCCACATCATCCTGTCATGTGCCACATCATCATGTCATGTGCCATATCGTCATGTCATGTGCCATATCATCATGTCATGTGCCACATCATCCTGTCATGTACCATCCGCTCAAGATCTTTCCATTACTCTTTTATCCCTTTCAGTTCGGTCTTCAGTTCTCTTCTACATGAGTTTTTTAGTCTGCTCTTATTCTGTTACCAACGAACGAACGAACGAAATCTTTATTTCATCAGGGTAAAGAAATAGGCATAATTGTCTTTTTACATTTCTGCCCTGTAATACCATGGGGATTCCAGAATATAAACTGCCTTGTAATGCTATCAACAATATGACTTACTTGACATTTTAGTTGATGATTCTCATTTTTGTGTTGGACTGGATTTCTTTTTATCTCTATATATTTTCCAATAGAAGAGACCCTGACACTATCACCAGAACTTCCATGCTATGGACTCCAGAAGGAAAGCAAGAGCGAGGACGGCCAAAAGCTACCTGGCGGAGAACTATGAAGGCAGAGATGCTAACATGAAATAGCACAAGGGCACCACATAAAGGATGGCTGTCGACCGACAAACGTGGAAACAGTTTGTTTCTCCCCTACAAGATGCCACCAGGCGTGATGACCACTGATTGCTTTGTCAGTCAGCGGCCTAGGACCAAAGAAGATTTTTCCCAATGCATGAAAGCTCCTTTTCCTTTTGGCATTAAAAAAAAAAATATCATTATTTGTTCCTCCAACTTTGTCTTTACTTTAATGCTGCTAAGATATATATATATATATATATATATATATATATATATATATATATATATATATATATATATATATATATATATATATATATATATATATATATATATATATATATATATATATATATATATGACAGGGGCGCTAGGGGTACCTCACACCCAAGACCCGTGCACCAAGAAAATTTATAAAGGATCGTTTGACAGGGGTTGCAATTATTGGTTGCTTGCAACCCTCTCAGCAGCAGACTTAACAATTCAAGCAACCCAAAGCCTTATGCAGATCAACATTTAATTCTACCGAACAGAACCGAACACCAAACAAACAATCCAACAAACAATCCAACAAACACCCAGTCAGTGTTCATAGACTGTGTGCTCAAGGCATTTACAGCTTGGCTCTGTGTGTCTTCTTCGTCTGTTCTCACTGGGCGGCTGTCTCAACAATCGACCAGTTTCGCCACTTGCTACCCCTTTTATAAACCCTGGCCTAACCACTCAATTTACTGCGCGCTATGCGTATTAATCTGCGCCACACAGATAACACACGCGATTATTGCTCCAGAATGCATGAAAACACAGATTTACACAACTATTTCTAGAGCAAAAACACAACTAATATGTAGGCATATATTATGGCCTTGTAATAAATCTGCTTGAAGATAACGTGATCAAAAGGCACTAAACCACATAGACAATATGACTGCCCAGATGGGGCCAGCGCCTAGAACGACAGACCTCAAGACAGACCTCAAGATGGCGCTGTCACATATTCCCCGCCTGATTTTGTTGTCGTCCCGACAACTACACTAAATCAGGCACCTCAGTCATATTCTCCAAATCTGGAGGATCACCTTTTCCTTCACTTCGTCTCAGGTCGTTGCCGGTGACTCTAATGCTCGGACTCGCTCTGTCTGTTCGTTGGATGATATATGGACCCCCTGTCATTGTGGGAGCACGAACTACAACGTACTCGTCTTCTGACCACATATCACGAATCTCGGATCTCTCAGCGTCGTGCATTCTCTTCTTCACCAATTCTCCGACCTGTAGTGGAGTAGAACACGACAGCTTGTCACATCTCTCTTTCCGGACTGCTGCAAAACTCTGCAACGGTGGCTCTGCTCTTACGTGCGCCCCTCGTAGCCTGGAAACGTGTCCTTCAACGAGTTTTAGATGAGTCTCCTCCTCTAAATGCCGACCACTTTTCCTGGCGCCCTTATGGTGACAGTTGCCACGGCCATCTCTTGGCTTGCACTGTGACGGCAATGTAGATGTGTTGGTACGCTTAGAGAGGGCGCTCTTTGATGGGCAAACCAATATCAAATGGTCCGGGGACCTACAATGGAAACATCGCTTAGGAAGCGGGCCCTGGGGACACTTGGCTGCCATGTGGTTCGAAAGGTCTCCACATTTGAAGCATCTTATTTTCCTAGGCTTCCTTGGTGCCCTGGGTCGCCTCCTGCTACCCTTACATCCCTGGCCGCCTTTGACTTTTTTCCCTGCAATAAGCACCTCACACTCCGGTCGACCACCAACCCTCTTTATCTTTGAGCCATTCTGCTCCCCTTCTGTAACCTGACTCCCAGCCGCAGAGGGGTCTAGTTTAACGCCTGTGGACATCGATTCTGTACGTGGCCTAGTTCTCTGCATCTAAAACAACGAACTGTCCTGGTACGTCTCCCCTGCTCCTGAGACATCGCATCAATTTTAGCCTCTAATTGAGCCACATGTGCTCTCAGCCGCTCTACTTCTGCGTTTAATGCATGCGTATCTGACACAGTCTCTGTTCTTGCCACTTCCACACTGGCAACACAAGCCCCCAAAGCTGCTTCGACACTGGCAACACCAGCCCCAGAAGTGGGTTCAGTCTCCAAAAACCGTAGGGCATAGTCCCTCACCGACCTGAACGATGCTGTAGGCTCCTTGATGATCATTTCCTTTGCAAGCTTTCTTAGTAGGTCATCTCTCAGACAAGCAGCAAACTGGTCACGAAGAAAGGATGGCGCCAAAGGAGTGACGTTGTTCTGCTTCTGTGCCCTTACAACACTTTCAAACACCTCGTGAATGCGATGGGAGAATTCCCAAAGAGACTCCCTTGCACCTTGCCGGGTAGAGTAAAACGTGGCCATTACTTCTGGGATGCTCCGACGCTCCCCATACACCCTGAGAATGGAATGTAGCATTGCTTCTGGGTCACCGTCATCAGCCTGAATCCTCAGCTCCCTACGGACACTTGGGGTCACACTGTCAAGAATAACATCTGCCTGGTCCTCTTTACTCATCATCCCTACTCTCCAGGCACCTCTCACCTCTCTGACATATTCCTCAGCCGTAGGACCCGTGCGCTCCCCAAAGCACCGCACTCTCTTGTGAGTAGGTACCACGATGTACTGCACTCGTTATTGTTGACGATCCAGCCCTACTACAGGGTCATCCACCTCAGCCACATCTTCGTTATCAGTCCTACTAGCAGCACGTGTGTTGCGTGCCGCCATCTTGTTGCTAGTAGAGTTGACTAGAAATCTTGACAAACTGGATGATCCCGTCCCCCGCCTTGCACTGAACTGGGTGTTCTACTGTTTCGGCTCTTGCTGCTCTGATTGCTGAAGAGTTGCTTCACTGCGTGCTGTCTGTCAATCCTGCCGACGACGCCACTTGTGACAGGGGCGCTAGGGGTACCTCACACCCAAGACCCGTGCACAAAGAAAATTTATAAAGGATCGTTTGACAGGGGTTGCAATTATTGGTTGCTTGCAACCCTCTCAGCAGCAGACTTAACAATTCAAGCAACCCAAAACCTTATGCAGATCAACATTTAATTCTACCGAACAGAACCGAACACCAAACAAACAATCCAACAAACAATCCAACAAACACCCAGTCAGTGTTCATAGACTGTGTGCTCAAGGCATTTACAGCTTGGCTCTGTGTGTCTTCTTCGTCTGTTCTCACTGGGCGGCTGTCTCAACAATCGACCAGTTTCGCCACTTGCTACCCCTTTTATAAACCCTGGCCTAACCACTCAATTTACTGCGCGCTATGCGTATTAATCTGCGCCACACAGATAACACACGCGATTATTGCTCCAGAATGCACGAAAACACAGATTTATACAACTATTTCTAGAGCAAAAACACAACTAATATGTAGGCATATATTATGGCCTTGTAATAAATCTGCTTGAAGATAACGTGATCAAAAGGCACTAAACCACATAGACAATATGACTGCCCAGATGGGGCCAGCGCCTAGAACGACAGACCTCAAGACAGACCTCAAGATGGCGGTGTCACATATATATATATATATATATATATATATATATATATATATATATATATATATATATATATATATATATATATATATATATATATATATATATATATATATATATATATAAATAAGCGGATTGACATAAGTCTTCGGCCTGACCATGAAGGACATGTCACAGAGAGCTGAAATTTTGTATAGTGTTTATTATTTTTCAATATAGCCACCGTCTGAATTGACACACTTCTGCCATCTCTGCTTGACCTTGAAAAGACCTTGGGAGTAGAACACCATATTTTTCAAACTAAACCAGTCATCACATGCCAGTATAACCTCTTCATCACTGTCAAAGTGATTTCCTTTTAGCTGTTTTTTTAAATTTGGGAATAGAAAAAAGTCTGATGGAGCCAAATCTGGAGAATATGGTGGGTGTGGAAGAATTTCAATATTCACATCGTTGGCTGCTAGCTGCATGATGACGTCCAATTTATATTATGATTGAGTAATTGGCCGCCAAATGACGCGTGCACCATGGGTTGAGTGATGGTGCCCGTGGTCTGGTTTTGTGAAGTGTGCAGAGGTGTTCAGACAAACAATGATCATACAAAATAACAGGGCAATCCACATTAGAACGTCAGTAAACTCACGACGTATAAAGTCAATGATTCTTGTAACAGCCGATGACGTTTTTCTTCATTATTTATTGTGGACGCCACAGTGACAAAATGGTTACGCGAATATGTAGGCACATCAAACAGTCATTATCACAGCAACATTCAATACAGCAATGGATGGTAGACAGCATTACAATGATGAGTCAGATGCATGTTATATTTCATAGTGCTGTAAATGTAGTCAGGTGAAAAACTCCATCCTTTTCTATAACAGCCAGGAGATAACCAGATGTATGAGATCAGTTCACTCTCCTTAATCTGACTTCAGCAAGACAGGCACGTCTGCTGAAGTATAAATAATGTCCTCAAAAATATCCTCTAGATAACAAAGGTTTTCAAACCTAGTTCATGTAACAAAGTAGCAAGTAATAGTCCTTGGGACATGCATCAACCGATGCAGTACAATACAGCGACATGTGAGCTGGGAAAAAACATCTCGTGACGACGCCTTCCGAAGACAGGCTATGAATCAAAAAATCGCTCACGACCAAAAATCGATAGAGTTAATGAAAGGTTAATTTACCTTGCCTTCAGGAAATACACAGAAATATTACGCCTCCCCGGCATGTGGAAATACACTAGAGGTATTATCTCGAATAAACGAAATATCCATTAAGAGGACTTCACATTCCTGACAGAACAAAAAATAGCGGGGATCCCCTCTTCAGCGAGGCATCCCCCTAGCTATTCAAAATCGCTCACTCGACTGACTGGTGGGCGGAAATCGCTCGACCAACAAGCAAGACCAGTCATGCGCAGTCCAGCGCAAAATGACCACAGCTCAGAACTTAAGACGCAAGGACCTTTACTACGAACCAGCGTAAGAATGATTACCTTAAAAGGATAACCCAACAGGTTGCCAACCGTTTTCTGAGAAAACGGCCTAGCATAGCAAACTTAACTGCATTCAATACCAACGCGAGGAGACAGCTGCTTACCGAGAAAAGTGACTATAAATTTCAAGCAGTTGTTGCCCTTGCGTTATAAAATATATATCGTAATAAAACGATGTTGCGAGAATTTCTCACGCAACATATCACCACCTCCTCCCGATAAAAAAAAAATGTGGAACATATTTTTTTTTTTTTTTTTAAATATCAAAGAGCATGCGATAAGCGGCTCAAAACGCACGAATTATGCGCTGATAATTAATTAAATTGCCTAACATGAGGCTAAATATAGAGTGTCTGGTGAGGATATACCTCAACAGAAAAATAAATATGTCTCAAAAAATATTCACATCGGGGAGGTGTCACCAACACACATCACGTTAGCATGTAAACACAATATACGTATGCAAGTTACCATAGACATTATTAAATAGCATAATCTAATATTGTCTTTAAAAATGGATGTACAAATCTGATAGAAAAATTTAATTAGTACATTATTTGACATGTAATGACATAAGTACATAGTAAAGTTAAACTACATGACGATCCAGGCCATATCCTCTGGCATTCCGAGGGTAAGTACACAATCTAGAACTCGTCATGATTGATAGTAGTAAGGTAAGTCCTCAGCTCATCAATGACATTCTGAGAAAGTACAAGCAATATAATGCTAATTAATAACTAATATGCTTCATAAGGTACAATACATTATTAATAATTGTGGCTGTTTAGTAAACTAACGGCCCTTATATTAACCACTCAGTCTTCCTCTATCATCTTAAAAAACGAACAGAAGAAGATGATAACAAAGCACGATAGTGTGTACATATAAAGTGAGTACAGATGTGCTAATCTATTGTAGTAATATAGGTGTGTTATGACTCTGTAATATATGGAAATATAGGACAGAAGTATTAGTTGGAGTCATGTGGGCATCTAGACAAAATGTCAGCCATCACATTATCCGCACCACGGATAGCTCGTACCGTGAAGTGAAAAGGTTGAAGAGCTATAGCATATCGAGTGGATCTCGAACTCTTCAAATTCTTAGTCTGAATAGCTGTAAGAGCTTTCTGATCAGTCTCTAGAATGAAATGTGCGCCCAGGAGGAATCTTTGTAGTTTTAGAATTGACCAAACCATCGCTAACAACTCACGGTCTAAAACCGAGTAGTTCCTCTCTGCCGCATTTAGTTTTCTAGAAATGTACATAACAGGATGCAGAGTATTTGCATATTCTTGCATCAGTGCTGCTCCAATCCCAGTGGATGAAGCATCACTCCGAAGAACAAAAGTCCTATCAAGAGTAGGTAATCTTAGGATGGGAGGAGAAGAAAATATATTCTTGATTTGGTCTAGTGAAGATTGGCATTCTTCAGACCAACGGACCAGATTAGGCGAACCTTTCTTCAACAATGTTGAGAGAGGTGCCATGATCGAAGATAAATTTGGAATAAATCTCCCATAAAAATTGAATTAAACCTAAGAGACTCCTAACTTGTTTCTTCGTTTTAGGAACAGAGATGTTCAGTATTTTGGAAGTATTGTGGTCTTCTGTCTTCAAGAGACCATGACCAACACGATGACCCAGGAAAGAGATTTCACCAAAACCAACAAAAGCTTTAGAAGGTTTTGCTGTCAAATTATTCTCACGTAGAGTGGACAGTAAGTCATATAACCCTAAATAGTGATCTTCCCAGGTATCACTGAAGAGACAGATGTCATCTAAGTATGCGATGACATCCGAACGATGTGACAGAATTCGACGCATCATGCGAACGAAAGTGGCAGGGGCGTTCATGAGACCAAAAGGCATAACATTCCATTGAAATAGACCTCTAGGTGTAGAAAAAGCAGTAAGAGGTTTGGCATGCTCTGCTAAAGGCACTTGCCAATAACCTTTAGACAAGTCAAGTTTAGTGAAGAATCTAGAATTAGAAAGTCTAATCAGTAGATCTTCTAACAAAGGCATCGGTTCAGCATCGAACTTTGTGACCTGATTCAATTTGCGATAATCAACGCAAATTCGTATGTTCTTATCCTTCTTCCGGACAATAACCATGGAAGAAGAATATGGTGAAGTCGATGGTTCAATTATATTTAATTGAATCATTTCATCCAATTCCTTTTCCACTTGCGACTGAAAGTGTATAGGAATAGGATAAGGCCTAACCCTAATTGGATTATTGTCGGTAAGAATTATGTCATGTTCTATGACATCTGTGTGTCCAGGAATGTCAGTGAGAACATCCTGAAATGTTTGTAACATCGACAAGTCTCGTCGATGTTCGTCACCAGAAAGATTAGGAGAAACAGAAACGTTTTTCCAAGATTCCGTGGAATGTAATGGAACCACTGGAAGGGGAAGATTGACATCAGAGAAGGTAGATTCCTCATCCTGTATGACAGACAGGGATGAATAATTACCGTGAGGTGCAGGAGCATCATCCGTTGCCTGGAAAATAGGCAGCAAATAGTCCGGACGTTCGTGAAATTCCGAAAGCATGTTTATGTGGAAAGTTTTATGCTTTCCATCAATATCGACCACATAGTCAACATCGGAAATCCGAGAGACTATTGCATACGGACCTTTCCATGCAATAAGAAGTCTATTTTCCCTACTGGGGAGTAGGACGAATGCTTTGTCACCTGGACAAAGTTGTCGTAGACATCTATTCTTGTTAGCAAACTGCCTTGCCTTCTCTTTAGCAATTTCTGATGAAGCAGTTGCTAGCTTACATGCCTCAATGATCTTTTGTCTAAGAGCAATGACATACTCATATGAGGATTGAGTTTCATCGCTAATATCATCGGCAGTGATGAGATCGTGTAATAAAGACATAGGGCCGCGCGGACGCGCGCCAAAGACAAGTTCGAAGGGAGAAAATCCTGTGTGTTCATTAGGGACTTCTCTATAGGCAAAGAGAGCCGCGGGTAAAACCCTGTCCCAATCTTGAGGATGATCTTTAGTTATCTTACCAAGCAAAGTCTTGAGCGTTCTATTCAGACGCTCAACTAACCCATTAGACATAGGATGGTAGATACTACTGAGAGATCGTTCAATATGTAAGGTAGACATTACCTGTGACATAGTGTCAGATATGAGTTGAGTGCCATGGTCTGACAATATTTCTCTGGGGAACCCCAAGCGAGAAAATATCAACCAAAGAGCATCTGCGATATCTGTAGTAGATATGCTCTTAAGAGGAATAGCCTCTGGCCAACGTGTGCACATATCGACACATGTAAGGATGAACTGATGTCCTCTGGCCGACTTGACCTTAAAAGGGCCAATAATATCTATGGCCATTTTCTGAAACGGCCGAATAGGAATGTCAGCAGCCTGGATAGGCGCAGCATGTCGTGGTTCTCTAGATTTGACCTCCTGACATACCTTGCATGATCGGCAGTAAATACGAATGTCCTTGTTGACAAAAGGCCAAAAGAAAGCCGCAAGGACTCTCGACTTCGTACGGGAAAAACCCATATGTCCAGCACATTGCGAGTCATGAGCATGTTGCAATATTTGCACTCTCATGCTCTTGGGAACAAGAATTTGCGAATGTGCCGACGTAGTCGAATCTTGTACCATACGTACAAGTACGCCGTTTCTCATTGCAATCCAAGATTTTCTATTTGTATCCTGATTCGGATCACCTTTCTTCACAAGAATGAAGAATTTTTTTAAAGAAGGATCTTCTTCTTGCAATTTTATGAAAGAGTCACGAGTGATCACTAAGTGACTATCTTGGCTATCAACTTCATTATCACAATTCAATGAAGTTTCGGGTGTTTGTAGAGCTTGTGCTCTTGTAACTACTGCATTTGTAGCTTGCATGTTATTATCCTCCCAAGCAGCAATCTGCTGTGGGGTACACTCCCTAACTCCGTGAATACGACCAATAATAAGGTCCGCAATAGGATTAGGTAAGAGACAAGCATGCACATCTCCAGTAAAGAAAGGAGTGGCAATGCGAATTACAGCAGTAGGATATTTTTCTAGAGTGCCGCCAAATGTGACACATTTAATAACCTTTCCTGTAGCACAAGATGGATCTACAAGCGATTGTCTAACACCAATAGTGGTGCATCCGGAATCGAAAAGTAGTGAGACCGGAGTATCATTAACAAGACCCTTATGTAGGATTAAAGAACCCCTCCCGTCATGCGCAACAGCAGCAGGAAGAGCGGGAAGTGGGTGACCACAACTCAAAGTAGTTATGGTACCCGGTTCGAATAAAGTACTGCATTGGGGGCATTGTTTGCTCTCTCAAAGTTAAAAGCAGAACCATTGACAGCGTCAAAATTTTTATTATCAACGACCTGATTACAGGCTCCCTGAGTTTCCTGTTGTACAGAATTAGCCTGCTGATATCTCTTTTTTTTGTGTTGAGATCTACCCCGACTATTATTACCTCTGAAGTTATCAGAGTTATTATTATCTCTGCAGTTATTATTGTCTCTATTGTAATTGTTATCATGATTCGAATTCCAGTTTCCACGATTACTATCATGTTCACATTGATGCGAACATCTATTTGTTTGGTTTTGAGGTCTTCGGCAGGAATAACCTCTATTACCATATCCTCTTTTGAAATGCCTATAATTATTAGGGTGATAGTAACGAGTACTATCAGGTTGTCTCCAATTCTTCGAAGAAGAATCACCATGAAATTGATTGCCATGATTTTGACAGAAATTACCGCTGCCCTTTCTATCAAAATTTTGTTGGGATCTACGAGCAAAGTTTTGACCATACGGTGCTGCCGAAGCAACCGGTAAACCTTCTTTCACCTTAGAGTTACCCATGGTTATGTGTGGGTGCGCAGTTACATATTGGCAACAGAAATCTTCCATTTCTTTTATTGTTTTAGGTTTACGTTCATGAAGGAAAGCAAGGAAAGACTCATTGACAGACGACATGACTTTGTCTCTAAGTATTAAGTCCATAAGTCCTTCATAAGTTTTTTCCGTCTTAGATAGTTCAACCCATCGTGAGAAAGTAATGCGTATTCTTGCTATAAACTCGGAGAATTCAACTCCAGTTTCAGGCAACATGTTTTTAAATTGTAGACGATAGCCGTCTTCGTTAAGCTGATATTTCTTTAACAAAGCGGCCCTGACAACCTCATAATTGTTCTTGTCAGGTTCATCCACCATATTTAATATACTTAGAGCTTTACCTGTCAGTATCCCTGATAACTGATAAACATATTTTGCTTTGTCTATGTTATGAGCTGTACATGCTTGTTCAAATCTGTCCAGATAGAACATTATGTCATCACTGGAAGGACTAAATGTTGGTAACTTAATCTTAAAAGTATCATTATTAGCCTTACCAGAAGATGAACCCTTGTTTGAATCATTACCATTACTCATGTTCATCAATTTCAATTTTTCCAACTCTAAAACTAAGACCTTTTCTTTATGTTCCATTTTTGCTTTCTCTTTCCTCTCATCAGACTCTCTCTGTAATCTTCTTTCCTCAGCCTGAGCCTCTATTTGAAGTCTTTCAGCTTCTTTCTCAAGTCTTTTATTCTCAGCCTCTTTTTGAAATCTTTCAGCTTCTAGTTCCCTTTTTTGTTTTTCCATTTCCATTTGGAATCTTTTTTCATCCACCTGCATCTGCAGTTTCTTTTGTTCAGCTTCCATTGCTTTATCATATCGAGCAGTTGCAAATTCTTCTAACTTATCACCAGTCTTCCCAAGCAATTTACCCTGCTCAATAAAGTGCTCAAATGTAGACATGATGAGTAATAATATGAGTTCAAAAACCTGAAATAATTAACTAATTTATTTCAAACCTAAGTGTAACAAGTCTTAATTAAGCACTTGTATATTCACATCACATTATATTATCCCAGTCTCTGTGGGAAACAAGTCTCATATCAAAGAACTTGTGTATAGACCTTTTTGAAATATTATCAATCAACTCTTGATCATAGGTGCACTTCTCATTCAATAGTGCACGACACTATTCATCATTCATTTATCATCAGTGTAGTAGTAACAGTGCATTAGCATAGCCCATAAACTAATTACTATAACTGTAAACAATGACTATGTAAACACATGCAGAATGTAAACATTGAAAATGTAAACAATGCAAACAATGTAAACAATAACAATGTAAACAATAACAAAGATCAGCAACAATACAAAAACGTTCGCAGAAATCAACTAAAAATAAAGCAGAAATTAATGAAATATCACAAAAAATGTGACGATATCTGCGATAGAATTAAACAAAAATACATGACACCACAGTGTATAAACAAAAATGTTGTATAAAACTAAAACTATAGTAAAGATGAGGCTAACAAATACAAACAAATCAAAACAAAACTAAAGAATGCGAAATAATAACGAAAACAATATTAATACATGTCATCACAACTAACATAAATAGCAACAGAAGTCGCTTAGCAAATTCCAGTATCGGAAATTTGCTCACCCTACAGAAAACGCTCACAATAGACGACCTCTATGACGTGGCATGATCTAAGGGAGACACCACCCAACCGAGAACCCGCTGAAATATAAACATATAAATATACGAATAACATATAACAATAGAATGAGATGATACACAGAAGACTCAGCAGAAGTATAAGGGCACAGTTTACGTACAAACAGGCCACTTAACTTATAGGCTTCCAATCGTCGAACAGCAGAAAAACAACGGATGTCAATCAACGTCCTAAAGAGCGAAGCTCCAACGATGATGGCACATCTGAACTGCTTCCACTGCTAACACGATGGTACTCGAGCTTCTGAAATACTGTATGTTGAGTTGTTTCGGCACTTGACCTTCTAATCCAATAGTAAATTGATGGAAATCGGTACTTGGCCTTCTTCAGAAAACAACCCGTTTCAACCGGCACTTGACCTTCTCAAAAAACGACAGCACTGGAACCTTGATAACAGCAGCTTGCTTGACTTGTGTTAACGACAACAGTAGTCCGTGTTATCCGGCAATATTCAACAACGCCGTGTACTGTCAAATTTCTGTTTCCGTCAAAAAATTGAAATTTTGACTTTTACCGGGCAACGCCGAGTACTTTGAAAATTTGAAGTGTTGACTTTCTTGAAGAATGTTGAAGTTGAAAATGAAGAATGCTGTAGTGTTGACTTGAAGTGGGTAAGGGACCCCGTGTTTGCTGGTACCAGATCAAACCAGCTTATGACCACCAAATGATGACGTCCAATTTATATTATGATTGAGTAATTGGCCGCCAAATGACGCGTGCACCATGGGTTGAGTGATGGTGCCCGTGGTCTGGTTTTGTGAAGTGTGCAGAGGTGTTCAGACAAACAATGATCATACAAAATAACAGGGCAATCCACATTAGAACGTCAGTAAACTCACGACGTATAAAGTCAATGATTCTTGTAACAGCCGATGACGTTTTTCTTCATTATTTATTGTGGACGCCACAGTGACAAAATGGTTACGCGAATATGTAGGCACATCAAACAGTCATTATCACAGCAACATTCAATACAGCAATGGACGGTAGACAGCATTACAATGATGAGTCAGATGCATGTTATATTTCATAGTGCTGTAAATGTAGTCAGGTGAAAAACTCCATCCTTTTCTATAACAGCCAGGAGATAACCAGATGTATGAGATCAGTTCACTCTCCTTAATCTGACTTCAGCAAGACAGGCACGTCTGCTGAAGTATAAATAATGTCCTCAAAAATATCCTCTAGATAACAAAGGTTTTCAAACCTAGTTCATGTAACAAAGTAGCAAGTAATAGTCCTTGGGACATGCATCAACCGATGCAGTACAATACAGCGACATGTGAGCTGGGAAAAAACATCTCGTGACGACGCCTTCCGAAGACAGGCTATGAATCAAAAATCGCTCACGACCAAAAATCGATAGAGTTAATGAAAGGTTAATTTACCTTGCCTTCAGGAAATACACAGAAATATTACGCCTCCCCGGCATGTGGAAATACACTAGAGGTATTATCTCGAATAAACGAAATATCCATTAAGAGGACTTCACATTCCTGACAGAACAAAAAATAGCGGGGATCCCCTCTTCAGCGAGGCATCCCCCTAGCTATTCAAAATCGCTCACTCGACTGATCAACAAGCAAGACCAGTCATGCGCAGTCCAGCGCAAAATGACCACAGCTCAGAACTTAAGACGCAAGGACCTTTACTACGAACCAGCGTAAGAATGATTACCTTAAAAGGATAACCCAACAGGTTGCCAACCGTTTTCTGAGAAAACGGCCTAGCATAGCAAACTTAACTGCATTCAATACCAACGCGAGGAGACAGCTGCTTACCGAGAAAAGTGACTATAAATTTCAAGCAGTTGTTGCCCTTGCGTTATAAAATATATATCGTAATAAAACGATGTTGCGAGAATTTCTCACGCAACACTGCACAAGCCGTGCTTTGTGAGAGGGCACGTTGTCTTGAAGCAAAGGAAGATTTTGAGTGCGCATTATCCCTCGTTTCCTGGTCACAACATTTCTTAGTTTGGTGAGAAAATCTGCATAGTACTGTCCATTAAATATGTTGCCACGAGGCAGATAATCTTTCAAAAGGACACCTGTGCCGACCCAAAAAACAGCCAGCATCACTTTTCCTGCAGATTTTTGCGCTCTCGGCTTGATAGGTGTTGGGGAGCCCAGGGTTTTCCATTGCATGCTGGCAATTTTGGATTCGGGGTCATAATGGTGTATCCAAGTGTCATCTACTGTCATCATGGTCTCCAAAAAATTTTTTGACTGACACTTTTTGAGCAGTTGTTGACAGCAATTTACCCTCGTTTGCTTCTGTTCACGTGTCAACAGTCGCGGAACCCAGCGTGCACACACTTTTCTCATGTTCAGTTTGTTGTGTAAAATTCTATAAACTGTTCTTTCATTTAGTTTTACTCTACTAGCTATCTCCACAATTGTCATTTTTCGATCCCGGTCAATGATTTTCTTCACTCTTGTTGCATTTTCATCGTTGCACTCTGAGGCTGGTCTACTAGATCTTGGCAGATCTGCAACATTTGAGCGGCCGCACTAAACTGTTGACACCAGTTTTTTACCGAAGTATATGAAGGACAAGAATCACGGAACACTAGTTCCATCTCCCTGTGTATTTCTGTAGGTGTTTTTCCCTGAAACATCAGAAATTTTATCACAGCTCTGGCCTCCTTCTTTTCCATTGTTTTGTCAAATCTTTGGAGCAGCAGATCCGGTCAATAGGGTACATTGCGCCGTGCACCGTAGCGGGAAAACCCATTGAAGAAACACACGCGTACTTCACACATTCAGTGCAAATATGATGAACTTTAAATGTGCCAAGTTTCATCTTCCTCCTGTGACTCCTTCATGGTCAGGTCCCAGACTTATGTCAATCCTCTTGTTTATATATATATTTATATAGTGTGATCTGGTTATCGTTAGTTGCACTTATTTTTATAATTTTTGTCTTTGCTCTTTGTATTTTCAAACCCAGTTGCTGTGACCTGTCATTACCAGACAGTCCTTGTTACGGAGAATTATCCAGGTTAAAAGAAGTAGAGAAAGACCAAAGAACACGTGAAGAAGAGAACTGGAGACAGACTTAAAGGACATGAAGAAGACATGGAGTGACCTTGAGCTGATGGCACGTGACAGAGAGACCTTGAGCTGTTGGCACGGGACAGAGAGACCTTGAGCTGTTGGCACGGGACAGAGAGACCTTGAGCTGTTGGCACGGGACAGAGAGACCTTGAGCTGATGGCAGGGGACAGAGAGACCTTGAGCTGATGGCACGGGACAGAGAGACCTTGAGCTGATGGCACGGGACAGAGAGACCTTGAGCTGTTGGCACGGGACAGAGAGACCTTGAGCTGATGGCACGGGACAGAGAGACCTTGAGCTGATGGCAGGGACAGAGAGACCTTGGCTGATGGCACGGGACAGAGAGACCTTGAGCTGATGGCATGGGACAGAGAGACCGTGTGCTGATGGCATGAGACAGAGAGACCTTATGCTGATGGCATGGGACAGAGAGACCTTGTGCTGATGGCACGGGACAGAAAGACCTTGAGCTGATGGCAGGGACAGAGAGACCTTGGCTGATGGCACGGGACAGAGAGACCTTGTGCTGATGGCACGGGACAGAGAGACCTTGTGCTGATGGCATGGGACAGAGAGACCTTGAGCTGATGGCAGGGAACAGAGAGACCTTGTGCTGATGGCACGGGACAGAGAGACCTTGAGCTGATGGCATGGGACAGAGAGACATTGTGCTGATGGCACGGGACAGAGAGATCTTGTGCTAATGGCACGGGACAGAGAGGCCTTGTGATGATGGCACGGGACAGAGAGACCTTGTGCTGATGGCACGGGACAGAAAGATGTGGCATACGTTTGTTGAAGGTCTATGCTCGTTGAGGAGAAAAGAGATAGAAGTGATGGCTGTTGTATCATTAAGTCTTGCCCCGCTTAGCCTATAACTCCCGTTATTTTTCTGTTGTCTAGTTTTCTACTTCTTTATTTCCTTACCCATTTATGTGTCAGGGCGTCAGAGTGGCTAAGATATATGGTGCCTGCTTCTAATTCCGAAGGTAACGGATTCGCTCCCAGCACAGGGAATATTATTGACGGAAATTATTTTCAGAACCAGTGGTTCCTAATGATGTCATACTTCCCCCTGGTCTCCAGGGTAGTGAGATCGGATGGCTGGTCTCCAGGGTAGTGAGATCGGATGGCTGGTCTCCTGGGTAGTGAGATCGGATGGCTGGTCTCCTGGGTAGTGAGATCGGATGGCTGGTCTCCTGGGTAGTGAGATCGGATGACTGGTCTCCTGGGTAGTGAGATCAGATGGCTGGTCTCCTGGGAAGTGAGATCGGATGGCTGGTCTCCTGGGTAGTGCGATCGGATGGCTGGTCTCCTGGGTAGTGAGATCGGATGGATAGCGTTCTCAGATAAGGGCAAAAAAATGAGAGGTCCCATGTGCAAGTTGCGCACATTAAAAATCCCTCTGCAGTTGAAAATTGTAAAGAGTAGGCCATACAGCCATTGCCCTGGCAAAATTTACAAATTAAGAAACCCACCCACCACAAAAGTATTTATAGTGTGATTCCTGTATAGCCACACATTGGGATACTCACCGGTGCTATTGAGTTTGTGCACTGTGCTGAGATTCTCCTTGTGTGATCTAATGGAGGAGATTAGAGCACTGAATGAGTTGTCCGTGTACAATGAAGATGATCCTTAAAAACCAAACCAAACTATTCATGTGGACTAAAAATATGTACATCAGTTGGCTCTACATAACAGACTATGAATAAGCCATACCTTATACTTTCTGTCATTCATGTTTTTCAGTTCGAGTCCTGCGTATTGGATGTAGCTCTGGATATGTTAGACATTACAGAGCTGAGCTGGTCTGTACGTGGCAACCCCATTCCAGTAGTTAGAAAAGTGTCAGCTATGGTGAGGTTTCTCTTTTACTTTCAAGCAACATGAATCAGTAGCATTTTCTTGTGTTAACAATTACAACCAGAGCTTTGGAGCAGAGCCAAGAACTGGAGAGTGGAGCAGTAGATATTTGCCCGGACCTAGAGACAAGAAAATCTTGCCTGCTCCACTTTCATTTTGTCATTGTAAATTCCAAAATGAATTAAATTAAACTAAATGTAAAGAAATAAAAAAATCAATAGATGTGTTTTATTCAAAATCTGAGGTAATTCTAAAACAAAATAATTGTCCATTCATTTTTAGAGTTAGTTGAACTCGTAAAAAAATCACACTAACATAAAGTGACTGTTTCAATCATTAATTGTAAATCATCTGTGGTAGTCTATGAACAATTATTGCATTAAACAAAATGAACTATTAAAATAAGAATGGTTCTAGTTTAAGTGGCTTTTAAACAATTTCAAAACTCTTGAATCAACAATGTTCCTTCATCAGATTACAGTGTGCATTTCTTTTACTTAAATTTTATAGAAATGATTAATTAAAGCCAGAGTGCGGAGTGGAGCAGAGTTGGAACAGTGACTTTCAGCGCTGGAGCAGGGGAATTTTAAAAAATGTATTGCTCCAAATCCATGTTTACAACAAATATGCAGCCACTAGTCACCTCTGTTACTTGAGTCAAGTTACCTCTACTACAGCTGAGTTATAGTCATTAGACACTACTCCTATAATCAAACCTACTGTAACCTGTGTTACCACTGTAGTCATTGATCACCTCAATTATTATATTCCACAGTCACCTATACTATTATAGCCAACAGTCACCTCTACTGTTATAGCCAACAGTCACTTCTACTCTTATAGCCAACAGTCACCTCTACTATTATAGCCAACCGTCACATCTACTATTATAGCCAACATTCACATCTACTATTGCAGCCAACAGTCTCATCTATTAATATAGCCAACAGTCACATCTACTATTAAACCCTACAGTCGCACCTATTATTATAGGTAACAGTCACATCTACTATTATACCCAACAGTCACATCTACTATTATAGCCAACTGTAACCTCTGCTATTATAGCAAACAGTCACGTCTATCAATAAAGTCAACACTCACCCTACTACCATAATTACCATTGCTCCTTAAGTGAACAGTCATCAGTTTTATTGGTCGTATTGCCGTCATTGTCACCTCTAATATTATAGGCAACAGTCACCTCTACTATTATATTCAACAGTCACCTCTACTATTATAGTCGAAAGTCACCTTTACTATTTTAGTAAACAGTCACCTCTGTCATTATAGTCAACAGTCACCTCTGCTATTATAGTCCACAGTCACCTCTGACATAATAGTCAACAGTCACCTCTGCTGTTATAGTCAACAGTCACCTTTGCTATTATAGTCAACAGTCACCAGTAACTAATATAGTCAACAGTCACCTGTGCTATTATAGCCAAGTCACCTCTGCCATTATATTCAACAGTCACCTCTGCTATTATACTCAACAGTCACTTCTACTATTATAATCATCAGTCACCTCAACTGTTATAGTGCAACAATCACCTCTGCTATTATATTCATCTGTCACCTCAACCATTATAGCGAAGAGTCACCTCAACTTTTTTTCCCCAATCTTTATTCGTATTCAGTTGTTTGAATTTACAAACATGTTCATTTTACATATTTCAGTAAAGAAGTTTCAATGAAAATACAATGAGCAGCTGCTTAGAAAACCCTTTCACTCCTTCGCACACACTTATTTACACACTCTTTCTTTCACCATGAAGTTGTACATTGCACATTTATTTGTGATGATACTATTGATTGAAAAGAAAGGGGAAAAAAATGGATAAAGAATTCATACACCCTCGTTCTTGAAAACTTTAAAGCGCAATCTTTTTTATAGTGATAATAGTTTTTAAAAAAGGGATGAGGGGAAAAAAACACCTGAATGGACTAAACAATTTCAGTGAAGGTACAATGAAAACACATTTAAAAACCAGGCTTTGCCTGTTTTTCAATCTTTACTCGCATTCCGTTTGAGTTAACAAAACATGTTCATTTTGCATATTTCCATAAACCATATTTCCATAAAGACATTTCAGTGAAAAGACAATTACACAATGAACAGTTGTATAGAAAAAAAACTTTCACTCCCTTGCACTCACTCATTAACAAAAAACTCTTTCTTGTACATCTACTATAGTCAACAGTCATCTTTACTATGATAATGACACAGTTTTTTTTTAAAATGTAAAACTTTTGCCTCGTTTTGGCGAGGGAGTCCTGTTCAACCTGGTTGGTTATATATATATATATTTTTTTTAATTTCCCTCGCATGAGGTCGCATTTTTTTTCCTCGCAAGAGGTCGCATTTTAAAAATTCGCATGAGTCGCATATGGCACACGTCCAACTCCGGCCTTGGTCAAGACACATGATCCTAGCCAAGGCCGGATAGTAAACGCATGTCCCAACACAAAAAGACCCAATGACACACAAGTGTCACTGTAATGATCTTTTGTGCCGGGTGCATGGTTATATTAGGGCACATTTTTTTCCCCTCACATGAGGTCACATTAACTCGTTTGAGTCGCATTGGCACACGCCCAACATAAACGCATGTCCCAACACAAAAAGACCCAATGACACACAAGTGTCACTGTAATGATCCTCTGTGTTTTCACACAAAAGATCTAATGACACATAAGTGTCTTTTTTTTTCCTCGCATGAGGTCGCATTTTTTTCCCTCGCATGAGATCGCATTAATGCGCATGAGTCGCATTGGCACACGCCCAACATAAACGCATGTCCCAACACAAAAAGACCCAATGACACACAAGTGTTACTGTAATGATCCTCTGTGTTTTCACACAAAAGATCTAATGACACATAAGTGTCTTTTTTTTCCTCGCATGAGGTCGCATTTTTTTCCCTCGCATGAGATTGCATTAATGCGCATGAGTCGCATTGGCACACGCCCAACATAAACGCATGCCCCAACACAAAAAGACACAATGACACACAAGTGTCACTGTAATGATCCTCTATGTTTTCACACAAAAGATCTATGACACATTAATGCCACTGTACTGATTTTTTGTGCCGGGCACATGGTTATATTAGGGCGCATGTCCAAATATAAAAGACCCTTCGGTCTGGGATTTAATGACACAGTGAGGTTGAAGTAAAAATATAAAAATAAAGATCGAGTGGGAAAATCTGGGTTAGAAAATGTGCATATGGTGGTGACAGACTGTTGGCCCTTGCTAAATAGGAGACAAAATTATAAGTTGTTGATTTTGCGTCAAAGGGAGGTAGATCTTTTATTGCACACCTAAAGAAAAGATCATGGATTTAGTTTGTAGATTGGCGGGTGTCGCAAATTATGGTTTTGGAATTCTGCATACGCTAGTAGAGGTAACCTAGTCAGAGAAGTAAGTATTCACGGCGTATAGACTTACACTTGTATTTAGCAAAGGGAGATTAATTAATTATTATTGAGGATTTTAAATGAGTTTGAACAGTGCGAACAAATTAAGTTGGCACGAGAATTTGGGGAAGTGAGTGAACGATTTTAATCGTAGTGGTAAATCGGCAAATTAAATATAGTCAGTCTGATTTTGAACGCGTTTATCGTAGGAAAGCAAGTTTTTGCTGTATTAAAGTTGTGTAGTGGCAAGTGCTGTTTGATGATTCATTCTGGTGAATAAACCACTGAAGGTGGTTGGTTCTGTGGTCACAGTATTATATCAAATTATTTGCCGAATCAACAAGATGCCCAAACGTCACCTTTAATTGATAGTAGACACGTTTGTGAATTATAAAGACAATGTCGCCAGTTCATCATCAACGCCTAATTGCACATTGTTGGATAATGATACAACCTCACTCTATACATCATTATCATTTTAAGAGTTAGCATATGCCAACATCGACAATACTCAACAGTCACCTCTACTATTATAGTCAACAGTCACCACTACTATTGTAGTCAACAGTCACCTCTACTATTATAATCAACAGTCACCGCAACAGTTATAGTGCAACAATCACCTCTGCTTTTATACTCAACTATCACCTCATCTATTATAGTGAACAGTCACCTCGACTACTATAGTCAACAGTCACCTCTACTATAATAGTCAACAGTCATCTCTACTATGATAGTCAACAGTCACCTCTACTATTATAGTCACCTCCATTATGATAGTCAACAGTCACTTCTACTATTATAGTCAACTTTTACCTCTACTATGATAGTCTACAGTCACCTATACTATGAAAGTCAACAGTCACCTCTACTATGATAGTCAACTGTCACCTCTAGAATGATAGTCAACAGTCACCTTTATTATAATAGTGAACAGTCACCTCAACAGTTATAGTGCAACAGTCATCTCTACTATTATAGTCAACAGTCACCTCTACTGTTATAGCCAACTGCCACCACAACTGTTATAGTGCAAAAGTCAACTCTACTATTATAGTCAACAGTAATCTCTACTGATATAGTAAACAGTCACCTCTGCTATTATAGTCAAGAATCACCTCTACTATGATAGTCAACAGTCACCTCTACTATGATAGTCAACAATCACCTCTACTATGATAGTCAACAGTCACCTCAGCTATTACAGTAAACAGTCACCTCAACTGTTACAGTGCAACAGTCACCTCAACTATTATAGTCAACAGTCACCTCTACTGATATAGTCAACAGTCTCCTCTGCTATTATAGTCAACAGTCACCTCAACTGTTATAGTGCAACAGTCACCTCAGCTATTATAGTCAACAGTCACCTCTACTGATATAGTGAACAGTCACCTCTGCTATTATAGTTAACTGTCACCTCTGCTTTTTATAGCTCACAGACACCTCTGCTGTTATAGAACTGATGGAAAGAACCACAAACACCAGTGGAATAAGCAGATACTGGCATAGGATATGACTTACATTAAGAAAATCAGTTGATAGCATTGCAAGGCAGTCTCTGTTCTGGAAACTCCAGGGTGAAAGAAATAGCAGGGGTTAAAAAAATATAAAAGAGAACTGGAGACAGACGTGATTGGATAAAGAAGAAAGATCTTGAACTGTTGGAGAGGTCATAGAGGTGACTGTTGGAGAGGTCATAGAGGTGACTGTTGAAAAATACAGAAATGAAAATGATGAGAAAGACATGAAAAAACCTTTAGCTGAGGGCAAGTGACAGGAGGACTTGGCATACTTTAGTTGAACTACTATGCTCCTTGGGGGCTAAATGGCAAAGAAGAAGAATAAACATCATTGTTTTAACAATCCTGATGCTTCAATTTTCAGGTCAATTCTCAAGATGAAGAAGGTATTCTTGTCGGAAAGTGGAAAGGAGATTATTCCGGAGGAACGTCTCCTCTGACATGGACAGGCTCTGTGGCCATACTGGAGGAGTACTGGAAAAACAAACGTCCCGTCAGCTATGGACAGTGCTGGGTTTTCTCTGGTGTCTCTACCACAAGTATGCAAAAACATTAATTTGATACTAGAGTAATATGGCATTGATGCTTATTAGTGAAAGTTGTTTGAAAATACAGTGATACCAATTAGTACAAAAGTAATGCTTGTTTGTGATTACATCCTCTGCCATGTTCAAATCAAAAGTCAACTGCAATGGATGTCCAGCTTATTCTGTCTTCTATCTTGATCGTACACCCTGATAAACTTTTTCCCGTTCATCTCTTGATGTTATCTTCCCACCTGATAAACTTTTTCCCGTTCATCTCTTGATGTTATCTTCCCACTAATAGCGCCGTCTTCCTCTTGCATGTTTGCCTGTAGTTCTTCCATTTATTATAGTTTTCAGCAAGGTGTTTTTTTTTTTTGGTTTGGATCACACTGCTTAACTTGATCTCATTCATTACTTCACTGTTCATTGCTAGCTCTTCTAGGGCATCTGTAATAGAATTTGATACATAGTGATATTTAATTAATCTATGAACGTATGCAATGTATTCAGCAGGAAGGACATTTTGATCTGGACCTTGACATTTGACACTGACAACTCTCAGGGTTAGGTTAAAATGGAAAATTACACATGTACTGGAAAGACTTTTAAGTTTAAAACACATTTGTAAGACAAAGGATCAAACAAACAAACAAAAAATCTTTATTTCCTCAGCGTGAAAAGCAACTAAAATAGACACTATTGCCTTTAAAAAAAAAAAATTCCTTCACTAAAATTAAAAAGAAAAAAGAAGCATTACTAAAATCAAGGAAGAAACAAATATTGTGAAGGAATAAGCACTGGAAAAAAGCCTGATGCATTGTAGCAAAGTTTGATTTTGCTGGGGAGGTTATGATGGTATCCTAAAAGAATGAAAACGGTGTCTGCATTAACCGTGTGAGGTCAAGCACATGTAGGCCCCTGACTCTATAAATGATGATGATGAATTATGTGCAGGGAACCTGACGCTACCTCCCTAGATCTCACACGGTCACTATTCTGGCTCTAGTGTATGGTGTATGGTGTACCTAGTGTCTAGGGAAGAAATGTAATGATGGTACACAACAGTAAAACACTTTAAGTTTCTATAAAGAAGAGAATAAAACTAGTAGTTAAGTTTTCTTTGAAATAATTTTTTTTTTTAATACAATTTATTTTGCCTGTCCAGCCATGACTTTTGGACAGGTCTTTGAAAATGAGGACAAGATAGTTTACAGAAAAGAACAATTAAAATTTTGGGGCAATTTTCCCAATAACTAAAAAGTTAATATATATTTATATATGTCTTTCCTGTAGGAAATATTCATAGATTTCACTTTATTCATCTAAAGGGAGAGTCACTGTATATGAGGGCTGTAGTTTCATCCTACCCCCATAAACGTCCTGAGTATTGTTTCGCAATACTAGTGTTTCGTACAAGAAAATGTCAGTTATGCCCAGATGTTTAACACATCACATAGGATTCCTTGTTGAAAGATATTACAATGTGTCGTTGCAGAAAGTCTCAATTTCACCACCCGCCAAAGCTCCTACTGTTATCTTTGACAGCATAAACGACTGGTTGGAGACTGGATGGTGTTATTCGTACTCATCAGGTTTCCTGTCACCAGCTGGCAACAGGAAATAGAGCCTCTGCAACAAAAGGACACCCTGGCCTTTTACATCTGATCACTTATTCTAACACTTAATTTCATACGTGGGTATGGGGTCAGCCTCGCGTTCATTTCAGGTGCACTCGCCCCGAATGTTACATGACTCCCACCTTGCTGTGACCACACCTCAGATCCTTATGGCAGATACGCCACTGTACGTTTACATACTTTTCCTCAATACCATAATGTGGAGTAACCACATTTCCTTTGATATGATCTTCTCTTCTTTTCTTTTCAAATATAATTGTTTCAGGCATGTAGACAGTGTTCATTGAACACCGAGGCTTACTAATATATTCTAATACAATAATATGACAACATAATCATGACAACATACATCAGTTAGATACAGTTCAATGTGAGGACTCAACAATGTCTGCTCCTGGCATGTCCTTCGCTTTTTCCCAATAGCAGTATCTAACTTTGTAGTTGGGTTAAACATATTAAATTCATAAAGTATCCTTACCACAATTCAAGAAATATAAACAAATGACTCTGACTTTAGAAGAACTGGCCTCAGCTTCCTCCGAACTGCACAGACTGTGAATTTCTTATTTATTTAAGTTTAAAGTTAACACAGCTGTTTCTCAGCGTCTCTGAATGAAAATTTTAGTTTGGCTGGCAATGAATAATCAAAGCCTTTTGCTAATATTTACTAGCACTGGCCAATCAAAACGTGCGACTACTTGAATTCAAATGCAGTTTTTATGAAAAAACAAAATAATTGCAAACAATTTCTGCGTCTGGTAGTCGACTGGCCAGTCTGCTTTAGTTATGCCCAATACAAAAAGATGTTTCGTTTAGGATTACATTTTTCCTACCGCTCCCCTTCTCCGTTCATACTCTTTTTACCCAAGCGAATTTGAATGTACCTACCTGCCTCTTTTTCAAACTCGCGTCCCCACTAACGTTAAAAAAAACAAAGCAGGAACGACAGTCTGTCTGGTCGAGCGTCCGTAGACATTAGTATTTTCTCAATAACTTATCTAATACTGGGACTATCATATTATTTAAAGTACATTCTTGCTCAGTGAACTCTACGTTATACTACCATATAATTTTTATGGGCAGTTTCATAATGGTTTAAATTTTCAATTTTTGTCATAGTCAATCGTCAAATAAAATTTGCACAAGACGGCCATCTTCCCCTCTCTCGCTAGCATGTATTTTTCAAATAACTAACTTGTTTCAGTTACGTCAGAAATGCTACCGCGAGGATGAAAATAAAATTGTCTGCGTGTTTTGCTTTGGCTGGCTTTTCCGCAGCGTGTATATATGCATGGCAGAATGTGTCAGGCGAAGCCGGGTTGTGTGCGGCGGGTTAAGAATTGGCGTTAATAATGTGTATTTTTTCGTGTTACACTACCAAATTTTTAAGGATTACTACTGATTACCAGCGTTAAAGTCAAATTTCTACGTTAATTCAGACAGTATTTGGCGGCACACTTCCGCCAAAGCGTTAATTGTAAGTCTTGCCACAGTCTCTATCAAATCGGGCAAAATGTTAAAAATGTACGTCACAAGGAAAGCGAGTAGGTTTAAACGGGGGGGATCGGTTCTAAGCCGTTCCAAGGCACTGAATTCAGCGCTAAGCTGGCGAGTGAGAGCATCACCGTCAGGCACAATAGGGCTGTTTTATTTAGTATCCTGTTATGACTAAAATCTTACTGAAATGAGCGATTATTCTCGCAGATTTTACTACATGCATTCTATGAAAATTCTTTGGCAATGAATCTAAAGGTTTTATTTTTTTTTTCTAATTGCAGTCTGTCGAGCCCTTGGCATTCCTGCTCGCTGTGTGACAAACTTTGCGTCAGCCCATGACAGAGACATCTCCATCACAATAGACTTACTATTCAAACCCAATGGAGACCTAGATGACTACAGGAGTGACTCTGTCTGGTATAATGATTATTATCGTATTTATTCTTCTTATTTTTGCTATTTATGGAACATATGGCCATCTTGACAGCTGGCCTCTAAGTAGGGAACCTGCCTCGAGTACTTCATGTCTTGTAGTGGTGGTTACTGGTAGCAATTTATTTTACATGATGAGTTTACCAACCTCTTTCTCATCCTCATATTGGTCACCCCTTATGACATGCATGATGGGAGTAGTTTTTTTCCCCACACAGGATAAGTATGATGATGATATTGCTTTATTGTAAGAGATCCCTGCAATCATGATACAAAATACAATGATGATACCTGGATTCTGATTTTATTCTGGAGGATGATAGTGCCTTTTTTTCATTAAAGAATTGAACAGCAAGAATACATATGAAAAATGAAATTAGAAGCATGAGATGTGTAGTTCTTACGATGGAGGCAACATTTGCATTGAAAGGCCAGAAAAGTAAATGAGAAGGTACTCATAGAAATAAAGAACATCATCATCATCATTCTGCTTTACCTCCCCTGGGAGCTCAGGTCTTCAGCAAATACCTTCCAATCTCTCCTGTCCTGTGCCATCAGCTCAAAGTTGTTCTATGACTTTTTTTTTATCCCTTTCATTTTAGTCTTTTTATTATCTTCATTATCCCTTTCATTTCTCTCTCCAGTTCTCTTCTCCGTCTTTTTCGGTCTCGCTGTATATCTCTTTTACCCTGAGATTCCAGAACAAGGGCTGCCTTGTAATGCTACCCTTAGGTTTCCTGAATTTGTGTCATGTCCATCACCGACCTCTTCATCTCATCCCCTATACCGCTGACCCTAGTCATCAGTCCCAAACTAACGATCCTGTCAAACCACCTCAACTCCTCCACTTCTTACAGCCACCCATCCATGAAAGTCTGCAACCTCGTAACTGCCACCCCTGCCGTTGTCCATCCCTAAGATGTACCAAGATACACAAATCACAAAATCTTATAGCACGGCTAGCCTTAGAGCAATCAGCACCCAGGACAAGTGGTTTGATATGAGCTCCTATACCCACAACTCCCTCTAGCTATGAAAGTTAAACTCCTGGAAAATTCAGTAATGTTCTTGAATAAAATTGGAGTTCAGTTTTTGATAGTTATAACTATGGCTACGATTTTAATGACCTAAAAATTGCTAGAAAAGGACCTATAAAAATGCATTTATGACCCAAAAAACTCCCTAAAACTACCACATAAAACTACCATAAAAATAAAAAAATTACCTAAAAAAAAACAACTTTCTTTTTTAGTTTCCAAGCTAAACTAAAATTATTGGGCATTATTAATAGAAGAAAATAAGTGGCAAAACAAAAAGAAGCTTAAAAAATATAATTTAATTTGTTTATTGTTTCTATGCTAAACTGAAATTCTATATGTTGCTAACCACACAAAAAATGACAAATAAAACAAAACAATAAAAAAACATGAAAAATACTACTTCATGTTTTTACAGTTCCTGTGCTAAACTGAAAAACTATTTTATCAACCAAAAACATGCAGTCTATGAACCTCACACACACACACACACACACACACACACACACATTCATACACACGCACACACCTTTAAATGCAATGGCCCTTAGCCATGTTTTTATTATCTGTGATTTCCATGTCATGCGGCCGTCTAGTGTGATACCTAATTACGTTGGTGTTTATTACTCTCATACTGCCTGCCCATTTAGTTGTAGTTTTGCATGCTGTGGTGTGTTTGACAAGGTAAATATAGTGTGCGTAGTTTTGTGTTCATTGATTTTGAGCAACCACTTTCAGGGAGGTAAACCCTGCAAAAAATCAGTGCAGGAGGAGCATAATAGTCTCGGTTGACAATCCACCTAAGAGAAGGAAAACTTCACACAAACCTGGGTAGGAAAGAGTCGTTAGTCAGGAAAGACAGCTTTCCTAGAAGCAACTTTCAAGGGCTAGCAGTAAATCCTACATGTGCACTCTTGCTGTGGTGATGTATTCTTCTGAAGTCCACATGGCCAGGTCATCAGCATAGAGGGAATTGTGGACATTCTTGTGGATGTCTTCTGTGATATTATTTTTATATTTAAGGAAGAGTGTAGGGGACAGGACCCCACCTTGTGTGACTCCCTGCTCCTTTGTAGTCTTTTTGCTAATCTGTCCTTGCACCTGCACTCTTGCTGTTCTGTCTGGTAGATAGTGACTGATCCAGTTGTACATTCTTCCACATACTCCATATTTAAGACCATCTTTCCAAACTTTATTAAATGCTTTCTCAATGTCTACCCAAACTGCTAATGTGTGCTTTTCTTCTTGGAACGCATCTTCAATTTCCTGAGTGGTGAGGTTTGCTGTCATGTGCTCTTCTGGTAGAGTTGTTATATTTTTATAAAGTTCTTGTTTTCTGTCAGGTGAAACATTTATCTGGCTCTCCTGTGAGAAATTTTTGGCAAAGGCATTTGCTGCTACTTTCTTTGTGAGTATTTTCTTATTTTGCTGTAGGGCTATTTCCTTATTTTTGCTTTTCTCATTATTGGCTTTGGCTCCATAATTTTCTGCCATCTTTGTCAAGGTTAAGGTTTTCTTTTGTTTTGACTCAGCTATTTTTGGCTGAACAGTTAAATGTTTTCCTGTACTTTGCAGAGATGGTTTTGTAAATGATGTTTATCTGACCACAGTATTCATCTGTCAGTGTTGAGAACTTGTTCCAGTTGGTATTTTTATGGAAGTGAAGTTTTCCATATTAATTGTAAATTTTATCGCTTTGTGATCACTGCCTGCCTGGTTGAACACAATGTGTTTGATTTTATGGCTGATATCTACTGTTGAGAAGGCAGGGTTGGGTGTTGAGTATCGTACATTTAGATAGGTATTAGAGATATATTTGGTCCCGTCTGAATAGAACAGAAAAAGAGAAAGAAAGTGTTAGAATAGATTCCACGAGTCAATAGATTAAGGTGAAGATCTGTCTCTGGAATGAGTGAATGCTCTAGTCCTGCCTATATATACGACTATCTTTTGGTAATAGACAATATTTAAAACCTCCCTATAAATACAATTATAAGTTAACTACTCACACACACAGAGTTATGTGACAACAGGACTCACAAACGTGAAAACTATGGTAAATGGAGATTGGGGCTGACCAACACAATAAATTAAGTTTTGTTTAGTTTATTATCACTTAAACTTTACAACATCAAACATATAGAAATCAATATAATCATTGTGTACAGACATAGGAAAATAACCCAATAAGTGCCCTCCCCTCTTGTTGAGAAAAGATCCCAAAAGAAGTTAATAACTCAAAAGGTCATAGATTAACACTAGGGTATAGAATAGACAGTAAAGCAAAGAACAAAGTTCCTAGTTAATCTATCCCGTAAATAACAGTATTTGAGAAGAAAATAAAGTATGGTACAGTTTATGTAACTAGAACGTATTCACTCTCACTCTCTCATTCGTGGCCACATCAATCACGCCTTACCTAATACTTGGTTAATAACCTCTTGAACGTAAACATCAATGTACATGTATCATAATCCAGTGTTGTGCTTCTCCGAAGTGAGCCCCAGTTCTTCCACGATCAATTAATTTTCCTAATGGGGAACGCCTCCTTTGGTGGTAGGTTATTGGATATGAAAATGTCACATCAGATAGTTCATGTAGCAAAATATAAACCACGATCTAGTGTTCACAGTAGAGAGTACTTCCAATAACTAAAGGAAACATCTGATTTGTAAACTGTTAATAAAGATGATGAGGGTATATCCTATCGCTTTTTCTCTCTGGGGTTGAGTGCCGATTATGAAATAACGTATCCTCCTGGATAAATTCACTTGGAAACACGACTGCCAGTAGTTGGGAAAAATGTTATGTATGTATTTGGCCACAGCGGGCTGATAAAATTGAATGCAAAAATCTGTGTATTTTGTACGTCCAGTTACTATTAATCTTATTGTTTATATTTTTGGTATCTCTCTGGATGAAGCAAGAGGACCGTACAGGTCAACATCAAAGACCCAAAAATAATAAGAATTGGTACTGGTGCTATTAGACCGCTAGCAGCTGGTTTGTGATCAGCACTAAGTTAGGAATAAAACAAAACTCTTAACCACAATATCAATAGCCTGTCCTATCACGCGTAAGGGTAAGATCTCTTATCTTTTCTGTCATCCAATTAAATCAAAAGGCACACGTGTCTTAGCCTATCTCTATCACGCATTGCTCCACTGGTACGGGTTGGGTTTTAGGTATGCGCCTTCCCCCTCCCCCCCCCGCCCGGTAAAACACTCAGCGCACAATATCAGTGTTAATTTAATTATGACTACTTTAACAAATATCGCTTGTCATTACAAGCTATATGTTTCGCCACATGATATTACACTGGTCACTTATATATTTACACATAATGAATTAGAAGTGAATTGTATTCCGTCAATTATCAGTCGTCTAGTGTATTTATTAATCAATTAAACATCTCTTTCTGGGTGATATGGGGTGATTAAATCTACATTACAACTGAAACAAAATAGCTATGCGTTATTTAATACGCTAGTCTTAGCACCTAGAAAATCCCGGTAAATTATAGTGATAAACTTAACACATCAAATCACGTAAATGCTAATTTCTATTACCGCAATCAGAAATGAAACAATCTCCACGGAATGCTATAACACACTTTCACAATGGCTCTAGAATAACGAGCTAGATTACCCAAAATTTCTGAGCCACTAAATAACTGACTTTGAGAGGACGGAGTATTTATACAGAAATGGTTTTATTATCACTAAAGGGTGCGATAATTCACGCCTTCGGCCGCATCAGGAAAAAAACAACGAGTTTGACTCCCCAGGTAAAGGATTTTCCTGTTCGCTCGCTCGCGATGCTGAAACGACATCACAGACCTGGCCACGTGAACAGGCTTTCTTTGATTTCGTCCCTCTGCCGTAGATCAAATATTTAAGTCCCCTGGGATCACGGATATCAAATGTGGTCGGTAAATATTATTATCGCCCTTGCATTTGCTACCGACGTCTGATCTGTCAATATCGATGATTGACATCTCAGCTCGCTTGAGAACTCAGATAAACACCCCGGTTCGCTCCCTTCTTGTTAAGACTTTCGGGTGCGAAAATTTTTAAACGCTCATTAGCGCATGTAAACAGGAAAAATAGGCGTGGCTTCAAAAGTGAGTCTACAGATAGCGAATCTCTATGGGGGAGGGGGGTGTGGCATGAAAGTTGTATGCTCTTTTGGTCTGATCATCTATTGTAATGTCAGCTCTTTAATTTCTGCTTGACCGTTCGCAGAAAAAGTAAGCTCTCTGCTTCTGTCCGAGTACTCTCTCTGTCGAGCTGGAAGGATTCATATCCTCGTATCAAGAATGCTGTGGTTTGAATTTAAGTGTGTTTCTTGAATGCATTATGTCAATTCGCTCATCGTGTGATTTTTTTAGTGAGCTGTAGTTTCTTCTTTAGGACACGTTCTGCATTCCATTATAGTTTATTTAGTGTTATTTTCTGGCCAGTTGCATTTTCCCTAGTATTCATCACCCTGGCTACACAATGCGGAAATAGGTGACCACCAGTAGCTTTGGGTGGACTCCTTGGGTTGAGTACCACCTTGTTGAGTCATATTTGTATCTGTCATCTCAAGATAGTTTGCCTTGCATGATGTTGAGCACCTTGCGGCTCAGTGTATCCGTCTTCAGCATGCATTTATTTGGGACTGCTTCCCTAGCCTTTGGTTTTCCTTGACCACCCTGCAAGGCTGCAGTTGTTTGTCATCACAGTTGTCTATCCTAGGAAAGCTGTCTTTCTTGACTAACGAGTCTTTCCTATCCAGGTTTGTGTGAAGTTTTTCTTCTCTTAGGTGGATTGTCAACCAAGACTATCATGCTCCTACTGCACTGATTTTTTGCAGGGTTTACCTCCCTGACATTAGTTTTACCAAGGTGAGTTCTATGGCCATGTACTTGGTCGGAATTAGGGACATGTCCACACCCTAGTATGCCCAATGTTTCTGCATCTAACAGGGGGGCATGCTCCTCTGAGGGGTTTCCATCCATAGTCAATTGTTTTACCCCATGGACTTGGGGGACTGATTATTTGGTGCCAGTTATTCGCCATTCACCAGAGCAGTGTTTGCAAAAACAGGAGACACCACGAATAGGTACGGTTGGCTTGATTGACAGAGGCTATGTATTTGCACAGGCATTAGCTTCTATTTAGGAAGGGCCTGTCTAGTCAACCCCCACCCCCTCCCACCATTCGCACTAAGTCATTCACCACATTTTTCATCAAATCTATCAGATCCACAAATAGAACTGCTGACTTCTCCAAAGAAGTAATGGCACCAGGCAGAAATAAAAAAAAAATTTGACTTCAAGTAGGAAAATTTACCTGCAACATTTATTTGCAGGGTTTATTTCATGTAAAATCATTAAACAGCACGTGTAAAACAGTCAAGTTAAGAAATTTGTAAAAAAAACAATAACACTAAAAATGACTTTTTTTAAGTGCCAAAATATTGACTAAAAACAACAAAAAATGCTTTAAATAACCAAAAAGTCTTTAAAAAACTGGCAAAACATGCAAAACAAAGGCTCTTAAATAAGGTTAGTTTTTGATGAAACACATGTATTCAGCTGAGCAATGTTTTAGTTATGCATAAAAAAGATGCAAAGTCATTGTCGTAATTTTTGAGGAGATAGGTCTGAGAAATGTATGGTCCCGTCCGAGGAGAGGTGATAGTGATAACTCTGTGAGAATAAGGGGTAAGAAATAGATTGCAGTTTTCACGAGGGTGATAGGGTAAGAGGAAGGATAGTCTCTGAATCGAGTAGTTGCTCTAATCCAGCCTATCTTACGACATTAATTTAACTGCAGACGCACTTACTCTCCTTGCTAAACAATTGTTTTACAAGTTACCCTACACTCATGTACACACACAAATTTAGTGACACAAATGCACAAACGTGAATACAAACTACGTATAACATATAATGTGAAAATGGGGTTGACCAACACGGTAAGTAAAGGTTTATTATGTTTATTATCACTAAACAAAAAGCACAACATCAATCATGTTACATTTATAAATCATAGTTACAGACAAGGTGGGAAAAATAGTATCTCAATAGGCCCTCCCCTCTTGTAAAGGAAACAAACCAAAGAAAATTACTATCAGACGTAATTAACCCAAAGAGAGATCAATTTTAACAATGGGATATGCAATAATCAGTAAGGGGTATAGGAACAGGTTCTTATTATATTTTTTTTATCTATCCTGTGACTAAGCAGGTTTGGGAGGGAAAAAGAAAAAAAACCCACAGAAAAAAAGAAATTAAGTATACTGATGTTAGCAAGAAAAAAGAATTAAGGTTATCTAATTTCGTTCATTCAGTGCATGCTTACAGTGGTCACTTTTATCCGCACTTACCAATCGTTGAAGCAGACATTCCATGGAATAAAAGAACTCTAGCAATTACTAAAACAATCAGAGCCTTTTGCGTTGTCTATTTCAGCCCCAGACTGACGGGGTTTGGTGTCGGCTATTTTTCCGTAGTCGCTGAAATCGAGGCGTTATTCTCTTGTTCCAGGATATTCCTCTTCTCAATGCAGTTAGTGTTTGGGATAAGGGTTCTATGGGGGTGGCACTGTCCTCAGAATTTAAAATATAAATATAAAGATATATTGGTCCGGTGGGTCTCGCGGCTGGTGGCTAAAACACTCTATGGCGTGATGGAAAAAAGAACTTTAGGAAAATGATACTCCTCGGCTGTTCAAAGAAGTGATGGCAGAGTATGACCAGTTAGTTTTCTTTAGGGGGGTAATTCAGTAGGGAAACGTTTACTGTCATGTATAAAAAATAGTGATATAAATTCTGCCACAGCAGATCAGTAATATTATGGAATAACTTCTGGCAATTGTTCTTCTCCAGTTATACTTTAAAATGGCTTATTGTTAAAGTTCTTGGTTTTACTACTCTCATGGATGGAGAGGTAGACCACATAGGGGTCACAACACAAAGATTTAACCACAATAATCGCTGGATGGTGTAAGAACCAAAGTCAGTAAGACAATAAGAAACGCTAGGACGCAAGGTATGACCAGCCTATATGTAGAAAATAGATAAACATGTAATCATAATATAAATCATATCCTGACATGCGTTTTTTTTTTAGGTAAAACTTATTTTAACCACTCTGGTATTTAATTATATATATTAAAAAAAAAACTGCCACCTCTCGTAGATTCTTCGTTCAATTCCTGAATCATAGTCAAAAATCACACCAAAGCCTACCGAAGATTCGTTTCCCTAGCGAGCGAGCTTTCAGGTTCGTTTCCCTAGGTGAGGAAATTTGCGTCTCGTGGAGCACAATCAAAGGGCTTGCAGTCGGTGAGTGGTTAACGCCCCTTGATACTGCAATGAACGAACCGTTCTCTCTTTAGAAACTACAAAACCCGTGGTCTCGCCCTCCCCGTGTTTCAGGGATCAAGTGCTGACCTGATGGCGTAATCTGACAGCAGGTAAACGTCCTTTTTTTAAAAGAGAAGACAGTTAATTATGAATAGTTGGATTATAGTGCTTGAAACAAAGACAGGAGGCGTGGCTAAACTAAGAATCGGAAAGTTGACAATAGAGAGACCTGGCTTCCACATGTTTAACTGTGCATGCTTAATTATCCAGCGAGGGAAATCCACGTTCGATCGTTGCTTGAACCCAAATAGTGAGGGGCCCCGATGAGAATAAAGTGGATCGATCAGGATTGTTCAATTTTCATGCCTCAGTCATCAAAATCCTAGCCCTACTTATTACCTACAAAATAAAAAGCACAATAACAACTAATAACAAAATGTTCAAAATATATCATACTTTGACTTTAGTGTTTCCTTATACAAGATGTATATTACACGCTTTCGCCTGGGCGAATTTTGTTAAATGTGAAGAAATGTGAAACATCTTAACTTTTCTTCTCTATCTCTGGCACACCCTTGCCACTTGGGCACACGCCAATCATCTGTGTCACTCTGCCCTACGACTTATTTTGTCTGAAAGTACAGACTTCAGAACTATGAATTTCATTTCATTATTTTTATCCCAGCTATTTTTCAACTTTTAAAAAAATCAGGAACTTCCATGTGTGGAATGAAGCTTGGATGGCCAGACCTGATCTACCAGCAGGATATGGAGGTTGGCAGGCCTTTGATGCCACACCCCAGGAAGCTTCAGATGGTAAGTTAAATGTCATCCTAATGGCACTCTAGTTAATGTCTAACACCCAGTAACATTGTGCAGAACATGTTATGTTTATCTGTTTAGTTTTGTTAATATAATCACAACATTTTTCCTCTTGTTAGCTTTTAACTTCGCAACTGCTAATCTCTTCTGGTTAATTATATTATATATATATATATATATATTATATATATATATATATATATTATATATATTATATATATATATATATATATATATATATATATATATATATATATATATATATATATATATATATCTGCCATCAATGGTACCTATACCTTGTAGCGGTATGGCTACTTGTGTACCCTGAAAATTCCCAGAGCAATGCAAGTGGGAGATTTATTCCTGGTAGGTTCAACCAAGCTGGACTGGTCTGCGTGGGTAGGGGTCAGACAAAAGCTGGTACTCTGGTCCTCCAGGCTGGGGGTTTTAGCACAGGGTTGACACCCCTGTCTATGTAAAAAAATCGCACGTTACGGAAACAACAATAAATAGAAAAACTTTGCTGCGGGACGAACATCCGGAGTCTCAGGCTCGTATGACTGACAGTTGTGAAAGCCGAAAGGAAGCCACTGGCATGAAAATGGATGCCCCGACTGCAAAACACGAAACCAGAATTGGTTTTTGGAACGTCAGAACTGTGAATGAGGCAGGAAAGCTGAGAAAAATCACAGAAGAGATGAGGAACTATAAGATACATATCCTGGGAATAAGCGAGAGTAGATGGACAGGTAAGGGTAGAATAAAAACAGCTACAGGGGAAACAGTACTTTATTCTAACAGAGAGGATGGTCAGCACAACGAAGGTGTAGCCATTATCCCGAAGAAAGGAATGGAAAGGTCTTTACTGGAATGGAAACCCATCAACAACAGACTGATAAGAGCAAGACTGAGAGGGAGGTTCACCAACACCACAATTATACAATCCTATGCACCAACAAACGACATCGACGAAGAAATCAAGGACGAGTTCTATCAACAGGTACAAAAAGAAATGGAAACTACACCCAGGTACGATCTCATTATAGTAATGAGAGACCTAAATGCGAAAGTGGGAGCACACAATAATTATAACGAAAGAGTAATGGGGAAATGCGGCAGTGGAACAGCAAATGAGAATGGGGACAAATTAATAAGCTTCTGCAGTATTAACAACCTGGTCATTGGAGGAACACTTTTTCCACACAAAGAAGTGCACAAGTTAACATGGGAATCACCAAACGGACGAGACAGAAACCAGATAGATCACATAATGATCAAAGGCAGATGGAGACATGCACTACAAGACGTGAAAGTAAGAAGAGGCGCAGATGTGGGAAGTGATCATCACCTAGTAGTAGCAAGACTGAAAGTGAAACTCAGAGCTGCTGGACCAGTTGCAGTCAAACAGAAAAGATACAACATCACGAAACTGAAGGATCCCCTCACCAGAAAAGCTTTCGTGGCCGACGTAAAGAAAAGATATGAGATTATCAAAAGCCAGGAAAGAACAGAGACGGATGATGTTGACCAGAGATTCAACACCATCTCAACAATATACAAGGAAAGCAGCAAGTCATGCTTGGGATTCCAGGAAAGAAAGAGCCAAGACTGGATAACACCAGATACGCTAAACACCATAGCGAAGAGAAAGGAAATGAAAAGAAAGAAAACAGAAGCTAAGTCTCCCAGGTTAAAGGCAATATATAGTGAACAGTACAGTCAGCTGGACAAGGAAGTTAAACGTCAAACCCGTGCTAACAAAAGGACATTTCTGGATGACCTTGCAAGACAAGCAGAAGAGGTAGCATTGAGAAATGAACAAAGCACAGTATACAAAATAACTAAAATCATCAGTGGAAAACGAGGTGCAAACAATATTACATTAGTAAGAGATAAGCACGGAAATCTCATCACGACAGTAGAGGGACAGGAAACAAGATGGGCAGAGCATTTCAGAGAAACTCTGAATAAGGAACCACCAGAGACACAATTGAATGTTCCTGAGGCTGAAAATGATCTAGATGTCAATACAGACATCCCACGAAAAGAAGAAATCATCACAGCAATCAAAGGGTTAAAGAACGGAAAAGCTCCTGGTCATGATAACTTAAATGCAGAGTTATTTAAGACAGACCCAGAGCTAGCAGCAGAACTATTAGAACCGCTATTTGCACAAGTCTGGAAAACAGGGACAACACCAACAGAGTGGAGAAAAGGAATAATTGTCAAATTGCCCAAGAAGGGAGATCTTGCAGACTGCAATAATTGGAGAGGAATAACTCTTCTCTCAGTTCCCAGCAAAATACTAGGCAGGATAATTATACAGAGAATCTCAAAAGCAGTAGACCACAAACTGAGGAAAGAACAAGCAGGATTTAGGAAGAACAGAAGATGTGTAGATCATATATTTACCCTCAGGAACATTATAGAGCAGTGCGCAGAATGGCAAAGACAGCTGTACTTAAATTTTGTTGATTTTGAAAAGGCTTTTGACAGTATACACAGGGACAGTTTATGGAAAATACTGAGAGCTTATGGAATTCCAAGCTGCATAGTGTCAATTATAAAAGGCCTTTATGCCAACTTTACGTGTAGCTTTGGGCAGAGCAACCTAACCATTGAAGTGAAGACAGGAGTACGACAGGGATACCCGTTATCAACCACTCTATTTTTAACAGTCATAGACTGGGTGATGCGCCAGACAACAGAGGGCAATCCAAGAGGAATAAGATGGACTACATTTTCCACATTGGAAGATCTGGAATATGCAGATGACATTGCACTGCTAGCACATTCACATCAACACATCCAGGAAAAAACGGATAGACTTAATAAGTATAGCCAGCAGGTGGGCTTGAACATCAACCTAAAGAAGACAGAAGTCATGATGCTCAATGTGAGCAACCCTAAGCCCATATCAGTAAGGAATCAGCAACTGGAACAGACAGATGCCTTCACATACCTAGGATGCATAGTAACACCAGACGGCGGAGCAAGCAAAGACATCAACAACAGAATGAACAAAGCAAGAACAGCCTTTTTTAGCCTAAACAACATCTGGAAGTCCTCTCAGTACAGCACAATTCCAAAATTAGGATTATATCAGAGCTGTGTGCTTTCTGTGCTTCTCTATGGCGCGGAGAGCTGGAGAGTTACAGAGAAGGAAATGTCGAAATTTTCCTCTTTTCACACAACATGCCTAAGGAAAATTCTCCGAATCTTTTGGCCGAATATCATCACCAACCAAGATCTGCTTACTCGGAGCAAGCAAGAGGACATGCACACCATCATAGCTGGCAGACGCTGGAGCTGGGTTGGCCGTGTCCTCAGAAGAGACCCCGATGCCATCACAAGAACAGCTATGCTATGGACACCTGAAGGAAAACGAAAGAGAAGCCGACCAAAAACAACTTGGCGGAGGACTGTGGAGGCCGAGATGCAAAGAATGAACCAGAGTTGGGGCACTGTACGAATGATGGCCGCCGACCGAGCAAAGTGGAATCAATTTGTTGTTGCCCTACAAGATGCCACTAGGCGTAATGGCCACTGACTGCTTTGACGGTCGGCGGCTAAGGATCAAAGAAGAAGAATATATATATATATATATATATATATATATATATATATATATATATATATATATATATATATATATTAAGATGTAATCTATTTGGTTCTTGCTTGGTGCATTCTTATTTGGATCTTGTATCTCATCCATCAAGACGTTCCCAGGAGCAGACTGTGACTCCGACCATGAACATCTTGCTGCAAACTTCAAGATCAAATTGAAAAAAGTCGTTACAAGCGACAAAGTAATACGTTATGACACAAGCGCCATACCAGAAGAGTACAGTGTCGATATTCAGAACAAATTTGACATTCTTATGGCAGTACAGGAGGAAATGACACCAGATGAACTTGCCAATAACATCAGAGATGTTTATATTACAAATGCACAGAGGTTAATTCCTAAAAGAAGTATAAAGAGACGAGAATACATCTCAGACGAAACACTGAAGTTGGTGGTAGAGAGAAGAAAAATGAAGTCCAAAAAAGATACCGAAAATCAGGAGTAGTACAAGGAATACACAAAGCAGATTAAAAAACGAGTCAGACAAGACAAACAACAATACATAAACGACACCTGCAGGAAAATAGAGGAAATGCGCGAACAGGGATTGAGTAAGAATATGTTTTCTGAAGTAAGAACATTGAAAAACAGCAACTTTAAATCATCACATCGAGCAATAAACGACAAGAAAGGCGACACTCTAACAGAACGTACAGATATTCTGAAGGAGTACTGTCAAGAAATGTATACGGAAATAAACAAAGCGGCAGATAACAACGTCATGAATGAAGCGGAACGTGAACCAGAACCTACCATAGAGGAAGTCCGGAATGCAATCAAACACTTAAAAAGTGGAAAATCTCCTGGTTGTGATGAAATAACAGCTGAAATGATACAGGCAGGAGGAGAAGGCAGCGCTCGTATATACCATGCATTATGCTGCAAGATCTGGCAAAGCGGAATTTGGCCCAAGGAATGGAAAAGATCAATTTACATACCCTTGCCAAAAAAAGGGCAACCTGAAACTGTGCACAAACTACAGAACTATAGCTCTTATAGGCCATGCCAGCAAAATACTTTTACAAATCATAATGAAAAGGATGCAACAAAAGCTAGAAACAGAAATAAACGAAGTACAGGCGGGTTTTCGACCAGGTAGAGGCACTAGAGATCATATATTCAACATGAGGATCATCATAGAAAAGTGTAGAGAATTCAACGTTGACCTACATACTTGTTTCATTGATTACACCAAAGCTTTCGATTGTGTACAACATCAGCAGTTATGGGCTATTATGAAAAATATGGGATTTCCAAACCACCTTATACAACTCATCGCACTGCTGTACCAAGAACAACAGGCAGCCGTAAGAATAGAGGGGGAAACATCAGAATGGTTTGAAGTACAGAAAGGAGTAAGACAAGGCTGTACTCTTTCCCCTTACCTGTTTAACATTTATGCCGAGAATATCATGAGAAATGTAAGAGATGACCAAGAACACACAGAGTTTGACTCATTTAACATCGGCGGGTACCAGATCCCGGAAATCAGATATGCTGACGACACAGTCCTCCTATCGACCAACCCAGAAGGACTTGAACAATTACTTCTGTCCACCAAAAAACACAGCGAGGCCCAGAATCTATACCTAAACACCAAGAAGACCAAAGTATTGACAACAGACAAAGTAAAGACCAAACCAGAAATTGAAATTGATAACGAAGAACTGGAAAGTGTCAATGAATTCGAATACTTAGGATCAATCATTAACAGCTCTGGCGACTGTGCAGTAGAAATTAAAAGAAGACTTGCAATTGCTTCACATAAACTAATACAGATGAAAAACCTATGGCAAGGCACAAGCAAAGAAACAAAGTTACAACTGATAAGAGCATGTATATTCCCAGTAGCAACATACGGCTGCGAGACTTGGACACTCAATAAAACAGTTGCAAAAAAGATTACATCATTCGAAATGAAATGCTACAGAAGGATGTTGAGAATACCCTGGACAGAAAAAAAGACCAACAGAGAAGTACTGCACTCACTAAACGTACAGGAACATTGGCTCCTAAATACCATCGCAATAAGGAAGCTGAAATTTTTCGGTCATATAAAAAGACAAAATAGTCTGGAAAAAACAGTGATGGAAATATATATATATATATATATATATAAATATATATATATATATATATATATATATATATCACAGTGCAGTCCAATGTAGATCTAGGCTTTTTTTTTGTGGCTTTTCTGCTATTCCGAAAGGATTTGAGTTGAAGTCATGAGCTCCAGTTTCTCTAGCTTGGCTGGCATTTAAAGGATCACGACATCTGGTCCCAAGTCCGGAGGAAGAAGTGTTTGGCATACTATACGTTCCATGCCATCCAAGGGGGCTCTTTAAATATGCAGAGCTAAAGTACTGTGCTCTGGTTCTGAGCTCTCCAAAGGAATTGTCACGTCCTACATAGAGCCACTTCTCAGCTCCCCGTGCCCATAATAGGCCCATAGTGAGATCCTCCTGCATGCCACCAGCCATGTTAATAGACAGAGTTACGTCTGGGGCTAAAGTGGCTCCTCCAAGCTTAGTGTACAATGCTGGGTTCTCAACGTGTTTGAATACTGTAGCATTGTGCTTAGCTGGTGGCAATTTAAGGATGACTCCAGATATGCCACCATTCATGTCTTGATAAGTGTAAAAATTGACATGCATACACTTTTTCATGCCTTGGTGAAAAATTGACATGCAAACCATTTTTTATATCTTGATATGTGTAAAACTTGACATGCATATTAATTTTCATGTCTTGATAAGTGTAAAAATTGACATGCATACAATTTCTCATGCCTTGGTAGGTGTAAAAACTGACATGCAAACCATTTTTTGAATGTCTTTATAGGTGGAAAAATTGATATCCATACCATTGTTTGTGTCTTGACAGGTGTTTACTGTGTTGGACCCACATCTGTGCTTGCTATCCAACAAGGAGAAGTGAACCTTCCATATGATGGTTCTTTTGTGTTTGCTGAGGTCAATGGAGATGTGATATACTGGCATCCAAACAGCCTGGGTGTACTGAAGTGTAAATTCGTTGACAAATACGCGTAAGGCATCTTAGACAAAAAACGCGTAAGGCATCTGTTGCTGTCAATTTTGACGGTTTCAGAAGACGTAAATCTATTTAATACTTTTGATGATCGAAGATAGAGAACTGTATGTTAACTCCCTGACATGGGTTGATTAGGGGTTATCTTCCCTGTGTTTATTCATGTTTGTTGATCTGTCTTAAGACGAGGGGTTAGCTGTTCTCAGTTCTGTTCTGTCTACGCATGCGCTAGTTTTTAGCGCGAACGGAGAAGACTCCCGTCTGTGAGTGATGAGCTGTTTTTCTGACCGGACAAGATGTCCGTTGTTCTTCTCTGCATTGACTGGGGAAACGTTAGTCTTCAATATAACTGTGATGTCAGTGATTCCCCCCACAGTTATTCTGTTCATCTAGAATGACGACAGTTGTTATCTGTGTATTTCTCAGATTCTGTCCAAGGTAAAACAAACTTTATTATTATGCCAAGATTGCAGAACATTTAGTGTCTACCTGTCAGTAGCGCTCACAGTTCTTGAGATCCAGAGTCCCTTATGTGTGCTTGACGTAGCCAACTAAGTCTATTCGTCGAATTACTTTACAGAAGCACAATGAAAGTATATTTATATAAAACCCGCATTATGGCGGTATGTTTCGGCATGGAGGATAATACCTGCCTATGAAAATTACACAGTTGTTCATCAATTATTATGAGGCCCGACATTACGGCCTATATCTTTGAGCAGAAGAAGAAGTGTCTGGCGGGTGGAGCCAGATGAAGTCTTGACTTTAGCAACACGTTCACAGACTTCGATATTACTTACTTACTTAGTCGTTCCTCTTCTACCGTGAGGTGTAGAGGTTTGGAAGAGAGAGCGCCAGACTATTCTATCAGCTGTCTTCTTCCTGGCCTGGTTCCATTCTAGTCCTCGGTCCTTCAAAGATTGTCTAATGTTGTCCTCCCAGCGGACTCTGGGTCGTCCTGGAGGTCTGGATCCCTGGCTCTTTGTTTCCCATGCTTGTCGTGGTAGCCGATCTTCTCCCACTCTGCAGACATGGCCAAACCATCTTAGTTGGGACTGTTCTATTTGGGTCTGCAGCGGGTGGGATTTTAGGCCTTGACGTATCGTCTGGTTGCGGACCATGTCTCTTCTTGTTACTTCAACCACCTTCCTCAGATACCTCATTTCTGAGGTTTGGATCTGGCTTTTGTGGGTTGTAGTCATTGCCCATGACTCGCATCCATATGTCAAGACTGGGACATAGGTGGAGCGGTATACAGCCATCTTCGTTTTCTTACCAACCTCTTTCTTGCTGAGGAATCCTCGATTTATGGCCTGAAAAAAGTCTCCCAGCCGCTGCTTTTCGAGTGGCCAACTCTTCTTTGATGCCCCCCTTTCGGTCTATAATAGCTCCGAGATATTTAAAGTGGTCGACCTGCTCCATGACCTGTTCTCCCAACTTAATCTGATGTTTTCTTTCTTCTCGTGATATCACCATGGATTTTGTTTTAGAGCTGCTTATGACCACCCCTCTCTTCTCCAGCTCTTCCTTCCAGACTTGCAGGTTGGATTGGAGATGTGTCTCTGATTTAGCAATCAGGACAACATCATCAGCAAATGCTAGCTCTGAAATACAGACCTGTCTCATCTTCCAGTACCCCACTGAATACTTTCTTGTTCTCTCCTTACATGCCTTGATAACATCGTCCATGAGAAGTATGAAAAGATAAGGTGACAGGATATCGCCTTGTCTTACACCAGTGGTGGTCTTGAACTCTTCTGACTTATAGTTTGCTGTCCTCACATAATTTCTGCAAGACTTGTAGAAGCTCTGTATAGCATGTATCAGAGGTGCTGGAATGTTCTTCCTTGCCAAACAGTCCCAAAGTTTGCTCCAGGGGACCCTGTCAAACGCCTTTTCCAGATCTATGAAACAAAGATGGATCTCACTCTTGTACTCAAGGGCCTTTTCACTCAGCTGCCTGAGTGTGAAGATTAGGTCTTGAGTACTTTGGTTTGCTCGGAATCCGCACTGGGCTTCATCCAATTGTGGCTCAGCTAGGCATCGGAGTCTCTGCTCTAGGATTCTAGAGTAGATTTTACCAGGGACACTGAGAAGGGATATGCCTCTGTGGTTTCCACATTGTCGATTGTCACCCTTTTTGAAAATTGGTGTTATGATGGCAATCTCCCAATCCTTTGGTATGGCCTTGTTGCACCATGCTGCTTGTAGGACCCTTAGGAGTAATAGGTCGCCTGATGCTCCCATGTACTTAACCATTTCTGGTGTTATACCATCATGCCCTGCTGCTTTGCCCATCTTGATTTTCTCCAGTGCTGCCTTCAGTTCTTCCATCTTTATGTCATCTTCATCACCATTTGTATCCTCTTCTGTGCTAGTGGTTATCATTTTGAGATGCTCTACCTTGCTCACCATCAAGGAGTTCTGAGAAATATTCTTTCCATCTTTCCATTACTTCCTTCGGGGCAGTAAGCAATTTGCCTTGCTTGTCCTTTATAAATTTAAGCAGGCATTCTTTTTTCCTTCCTCATGTTCTTTAGGGTCTTATAGAACAACTTCTGGTTTTCTTGCGCATCCTTTTCTAGCTTTTCTCCAAATTCTTCCCAGGACTTCTGTTTTGCTGCTAGCACCTTGTTCTTTGCTTCTGTTCTGAGTATCACATATTCTCTATATTTCTCTATTTGTCCTGCTGTGTTTTTAGCTCATAAGTATTGTTTCCATGCCATTTTCTTCTCTCTTATTTTCTCTTTGACTTCTTCTGTCCACCAAGGTGTCCTCTTTCTCTTGTTCCCAAGTCGGACTTCACCACATGCTTCTGCAGCAGCTGTCTTTATGATGTCCTTGAATTTAAGCCACAGGGTTTCCAAGTCATCAGGTTGTTCTTCTGTGTTTCTCACCGCTGTAGCAATAAGCCCCTGATATCTGGTCTTAATTTCTGGATCTTTCAGCTTGTAGGTCTTAATGCTCATTTCTTCCGTTCGTTTACTTGGTTTCTTGCGTGGTGCTGGACAGTTCCTAGGCTGAGCAACTCTTTCAGTTGTTCTTTTAATTGTAAGCAGGTAGTGATCACTTCCAATCTCTGGCCCCCTCCAGACTCTAGCATCCCGGACATATTTGAATGAGCTCCTCCTAACAATGGCATAGTCGATCACTGACTTCTCATTCTTTGTTGGTTCACACCTAGTATATGCATGTATGCGCTTATGGGGGAACTTTGTGTTGGTAATGATCAGATTCTGCTCACTGCAGAATCTGAGGAGTCGCTTTCCATTGTCATTGAGAGTATCTTCTCCATATCTTCCGATAACTCCACCCCATCTAGCATGGTCATTTCCAACTCTGGCATTGAAGTCTCCGAGCATGATAATTTCATCTAGGCAGTCATCCACTGTCCTTTGAAGCAGCTCGAAGAATTCTTCCTTGACCTCTGCTCTCTCATCCTCATTTGGCCCATACACTATGACCAGGTTGACTATGGTTTCTCCTTCTTTTAGTTTTACAACCATAATGCGCTCCGAGACAAAGTTCCATCCCTTGATACTATCTTTCTGGTTTTTGGCCACAATGCAACCCACGCCCCCTTTAGCTCTTTCAGATGTGGGTACACCACTGTATAGCAGAGTGTTGCCATCGAGATCCATGACTCCTTGTCCCTTTTTCTTTGTTTCGGTAATAGCCAGGATTTCTAGTTTTGCTTTCCTCATCTCTTCCATCAGCTCCTCTTTTTTCCCATTTATACTTCTTGTGTTCCATGTTCCATAAGTCGTAGTCCGTAGTCCGTTCCAGTTCGTCGCCTTTAGAATCAGTCCGGTTTTCTCTCTTATATTGCTTGTAATCATAGTTTTAGACAAACAGGTGATTGGCCTGTTGTGCCTTTGCATGGTGGAGGGGCTGCCTCCTTACGGCCTCCATATAGGCCGCCCTCCTCCTTTTTCATCCGGGCTTGGGACCGGCATAGGCGGAGTTGACTTCGATATTAAGCAACTATATTTGTTGAAAGACTACCTGACGCGTTCAGTCAGGGGCCCTGAGCTACAGTATGGAAAAAAATATGTTGTCAAGCCAGCGTTATTAGCATCTTACATATGAGCTATGCAAAATCGAGGATGCTCGATGTTCCTAATGATTACCACGTATGAACTGTCCATGATCCTTTGTGCTATTGACAGTGTTGTCTGTCAACGTACTGTTGCCGTAATAAATGTTGAAGAAAAGGTCTGCTGCATTATACCCATCTATGACTTCTACGTGTGGTGGAGTGAGTTTGTGTGTCCCTGAATAACAGCCTATACGACTTCGTGTTCTCGATTTGCTGATATACACACACCATTACTCACTACAACATCTTACTACTTATTCTGCACACCTGAGTCTACATGTATGCTGTTGTGTGTGAGTGACTGCACTACATCCTGGCAGAGCCTCGCGTTGTTGACCTAGATCAATGACACGCCCACTCAGCGACACTTCAACACGGTACAAACACCAGATTACACACGAGCAAACAGACTTTAACATCTGGTAATAATCAGTCGGCAAAAACAGTAGGTTACATCTAGTGCCCAGTTGATGGGGCTATACTAATCTGCTTCACATCGCACCACTAGATTTTTACATCTGGTGGGCCAGATTCGTGGGTTTCTACATAACATTGTGGAGTGACAGATACGCAGCGAACAGTGCTAAGCAGGTCAACGCTTTATACTGCTTCATGGACCACAGCTGCTTAGGAACTTTATTTACGCTGTACGTCGAAGATAACCAACTTTCTACATTTTGACAGTCGTCAAGGGACATACATGTTTACGTTCAAGTCAAGTTATCTACGTTCAAGCTCAGGTTGTAAACATTACAAGCTATTGTTTACACTACATTCTACAAACATATCGACGTTGAATCTTCCGGTTTCAACTGGTGTCGAGAATGATTTTGTAGCTACACTTTGGAGACCACTACCTGTTGTCAAGTTACGGTGACCTTTAACGGTGGATCGTCTTCCATTGTCGTTTACAGTTGTACCGCATTGTACTACATCTTTGCGGGTGTTTGAGGATTGTGCTTAAGATAAGTGGCCCGTTTATGTGGTAAACCGTGCCTTTATTTATGTTCAACTGAGCCTTCCTCTACACAAATTCTTTATATTGTGTATCTGCATATTTCATGTTCTTTGTTTACATATTGTGTTAGTGTGTATATTTCGCGGGCTGGTTGGGAAGGTGACTCCTTTAGAATATACCACGTGACAGAGGTTCTACTGAGAGCGTTTTCTGTAGGGACTGTGCATATTTCCCATAGCGGAAATTGCGAGCGACGTGTGTTGCTACTTTTCATTTTTTTTCTATAGCTTTGAAGAGATGTGTTAGTGTCGTTTTCGTTATTTTTTCCCATTCTTTGGTTTTGATTTCATTTGTTTATATCTGTCCGCCTCTCCTTCCTTTCATTTATTTCTATACACCTTGTTGTTTATAACAATGTTGTCATTTGTTTTGATTTTTCGCAGTTATCATTGTAATTTTTTACAACATTAGATTTAGTTAAGCTTTATTTTTGATTTGACTTCTGCGAACGTTTTCGGTTGTCTATATTCTTGTCTTTGTATTGTTATCGTGTACTTGTTCATTATACACAGTCTATATATATACTTGGCCATGAACTATTATTGTTAATATGATGCACTTTTCAGATCATCATCATCATCAGTTGCCATCTCCACAACGAAGGTTGGCTGTAATGGATCTCCAACGTCTTCTGTCTCTTGTCTTGGTGGTGCACTCTGATAGACTCTTTCCTGTCCATCTCTTGATGTTATCTTCCCACTTATAGCGCTGTCTTCCCCTTGCATTTTTGCCTTCAACTCTCCCTTCTGTTATGGTCTTCTGTAAGGTGTTATGCCTTTTTATGTGGCCAAAGTATTTTAGCTGCCGAACTTTGACCTCCCTCATTAGTTCTCTTTTCATACCTAGATTTTCTAGGACCTCCTTATTTGTTTTCATCTCTTTCCATGAGATACGCCCTATTCTTCTATATATTCATCATTTCAAGTACCTCAATTCTTTCTTCCAAATGCTTATTCATCGTCCATGTTTCTGCACTATACAGAAATGCAGAATATATATAACACTTTCTGATTCTCAGTTTTAATTTGTGAGATAACTGTTTGGATGTCAGTATATGTTTCATGTTGTTGAATGTAGCTTTGGCCATTCCTATTTTCTTCTTGATTTCTGTTTCACATCTGCCATCTTCTGTTATTTTCAGATAGAGGTTATTTATGATCATATTATTATAAAAAAACAAGGTGATTATACAAGTTTTGATTAAAATACTTGTCTCCCACGGAGATTGGGATAGATAAAGTGAAGTGAGTATACAAGTCAAGTATTGCAGACTTGTCTCCCATTGAGATTGGGATATATAGTGTATTATTATTTCAAGTACTGATAGCATATTATTGGACACAAATCACTATGGATGATGATGATATGAGTCCTGTATTGACTTATTTGTTTGAAGAAGGTAGAGATTTTCAGGGATTAAATGGCCCAGAGTTTGAATCTCGATATAACCCTAGTAAATTAGAGTGGTAAATTACTTGTTTTCTTTCTCTGTTACCATCTTTAGTGTAATGGCGAAGGTTGAGTTGACATAATATAAAGGTCGAAAAAATTAATGCGGCCACATGTAACACTTAGATATGTATTAATTATTATAGTACATTATAGCATGTTGCTAATTGTGTCATTTATATTGTTCTCAGTGCAAACTAGTACCAGGTACGGAGTGCTTGAGAGAATCATGATATTGCCATATATCTTCCTTACTTGCTATGTGAATGCTGCTTACAGGATCTGCAAGATACAGAATTGATTTATTCTATGTGGATGCCATCTTCTATTTGTTAGATTATACACTTGTATTGTCATAGGTATATAGAATGACTTTACAAATTTTGATTATGTCCATCCATTAGATGATAGTCATTATATAACATGATACTTCAATAGATTTATATGTTTATATGACTTTTCCATATGTTATCATTCGCATTACTATAACATTGCATTTTTTATATGTATGTGATTTTTGTTAGCATCGCCAGCAACTGACATTTATTTCATGGTACCTTCCGGATATATTTTATTGGAGAATATATTTTCTCTTATTTTGTGAGGTGAATTTTTGTTCTCACTAGACGCGCTATTGTGCGTTGATTGGGTCTGACATTATGTCGTTATATTTATATTGATCCTTTCATCGGCGCATCATTCATGCGTTATGAGCTTGTTGCATCTCGCTCATTGATGTATTTGTAAAAGTTGGTTTGTAAGGGGGGATGTAAATGGTTGTTCATTGTAAATGCCCAGATGTAACGTTCTGTTTTGAAGTGTTATGAATGTTAGTACGTTGAGCGTGTCGTGTTGTCCTGGCCAGTACCCAGTTGTAGCGAGAATCTAGGTCACTAGCGTGAGGCGCCGCCAGGGTGTAGTAGACACATACATCATGTCAGTATTCATGTAGATTCAGACATGTAGTACTTGTATTACAATGTGGTTGATCGTGTAAGTGAGTAATTAACAATGCTGATAACACGAAGGCCGTATAGACTCTTGGACGTCTTCACATTAACTCACACAACCATAAGTAGAAGCCAGTGAAGTAGGGAATGCTGCTGACGTTTACAATATTTATTCATGACGTACGATAATACGATGATAATGGACGAAACAGTCAATAGTATAAGATCGTGTACATAATATGTGTAGTTACAAAGGTCAGCTTCAAACATCACAGATCCCAGACATGTAACAATGTCCTGATCAATGTTTACTGTTTATGCAATAGCTCTAATCCCTGACTGAGCCCCGTCAGGTAACCCCTAGCAAATATATTGCGTAGTACGGGCGATATCAGTTATTTAAATAAAGTCAATGCCATTGTCCTACAATTAGCAAAAAGACTTCAGACTGGCCTCACATGCCAGACACTTCATTCTGGTGAAGGGGATTGGCCGTAAACACGGACCAATATGATGACAACGAAATCAGGCCGCAGGTCGCGGGCCTCGATAATCAGGTCACTCTTGTAATATAATACATTAATAATACGAACCACACATTGTAATAATATGCGAATCTTCACATGTACGATATCCTGTAAAATAAACATGGCTGCAAACTGAACACGCTTTACTGGTGCCTTCTGAAACATGTGTGTGCTTGTGAAGATGACGAGGTAATGCTTATATACATACATCATAACATTACATGGTGGCAGCGGTGGGATACCGGACTGACGCAAAACAGCTACACGATAACACGTGAGTACAGTTTGTTCGGCTAATTTTCGTCATCGAGGTCAACCATGGCGGCTAAACACTATCGCAGCGCACCGCAAATGCGATTTGCCGGTCGAGATGATAAGAGTGAAGCTTTCTTGTTATGGCGCCAACGCATAGATCTATATTCCAAGACCACTGGTCTGGAAGGACAAACCTTAACTCCATATATCCTAGAAGCATTGGACGATGAAGGTTTGAAAATTTACAACAGTTTTGCTACCGCCATGCCGGTTGAGTCGGCAACCGACCCCGTAGCCATATTGGACGAATTTGAAAAGCGTCTGATCATAAAGCACACAAACTTTAGAGCGGCAAGATTAGAACTTCACCATCTGCGACAGAAACGTGGTGAAAGTCTAGATGATTTCTTCACTCGCATCAAGGAGAAAACAAGTGTATGTAAATTTAACAAAGAAGAAGAAAAAGAGCGAATTATTGAACAGATCCTTCTTAGCACACCAATGCCAGAGTTCCAGAAATGGCTACTGAGCCAGAGTGATACACTAACTTTACAACAACTTCTGGATGAAGGCAGGAAACACGAGGCACAAACACTAAACATTAAACAAATTCAGCAAGGTACATTAGCAGCCCAGGTGGATGCAGTGAAAAGCTATAAACCTAGACACAACAAAGCAACTGGTTCGAAGCAACAAGAAAAACACAACACAAGCAGAGGTGCTATGTGTAAATGTTGTGGCCTAAACCACATACAAAACCACTGTCCAGCTAAAGACTCTACATGTCATTACTGCAGAAAGAGGGGCCACTGGATAAAATTATGTTTCAAGAGGAAACAAGACAGTGCTGAACACAAACTTCACAGCAGAAAGTCGTCAAAACAAACACACTCTATGATGACTGAGGACTTTGACTCCAGTGAAGAAAGTGATCCTTCCACTTTTGATACTGTGAAGATACTAACTTTCAGTAATGAACCAAAGAGAACGCAGGCTTTCTGCAAGGTACAATTCCGAATACCAGGAATTAAAATGCACAAACAAAGAAATATTCGGTTCAAGATAGACACAGGTGCCCAAGGTAACACTCTACCCTTAAGAATATTCAGACAGATCATGCCTGACAAGGTGGATGAGCAAGGATTTCCCACAAGGGATGTAAAAAGTAGGAGTGGCAGGACAAAGCTAAGAGCTTACAATGGAACAAGTATAGACTGTTTCGGAGCAGTAACACTTGAATGTTCATACAGAGACTCTGAATGGACATCGTCAACATTTTACTTGGTAGATGTTGAAGGACCTGCAATTTTGGGTTTACCAATGTGCGAAAAGCTGAGTGTGGTAACTATTAACAACATTAAAGATGACAAAAAAGAACATCTTACTCTACACGTCACTGGAGTAGATGAGCTTAAACAGCGATTCCCAGAACAGTTTGACAGAATAGGCAAACTTCCAGGAAAGGCAAGATTCTTGTTAAAAGACAACGCTGAGCCAAAGATAGACCCACCTAGAAAGTATCCTATACATGTTAAACAGAAACTTGCCACAGAACTAGAAAAGATGGTGCAGAATGACGTTATTAGAAAAGTTGAAGAGCATTCTGATTGGTGTAGTAGTATCACAACCGTTTTGAAGCAGGATGGTTCTCTTCGGGTTTGCCTTGACCCAAAACATTTAAACAACAGTCTAAAGCGCTGTCCACACAAAATGCATACAGTGGAAGAGATAACTTACAGATTCCACAATGCCAAATATTTTTCTAAACTAGATGCTGTACACGGATACTGGAGTGTTGAGATAGCAACTTTTCGAACACCATTCGGCAGATATTGTTTCAAGAGACTCCCATTTGGTTTGCATGTATCACAAGACATCTTTCAACAGAAGATTGACAACATTGTTGAGCAATGTTCTGGTACAGTGGCTATTGCGGACGACATTGTAGTATGCGGCAGGTCAGAACAAGAACACGACCGTAACTTGATTAACTTGATGCATGTAGCACAGGCCAATGGTCTGACATTCAACAACAAAAAGTGTACAATTAAGGCAACGGAGATACAATTTTTTGGATTGATGTACACCCAGAATGGTGTAAAACCAGACCCTAAAAAGGTTGAAGATATTCATGACATGGCAACACCAGCTACAAAGAAGGAACTGCAACAATTCTTAGGTGCTGTCAACTTCCTAGCACAATTCATACCAAATTTGTCAGCTGCTGCAGAACCTTTGCGATTTCTACTACAGAATGAAACTCCGTATGAATGGTTAGAAGACTATCAACACATATTCAACCATTTGAAGACCCTCATATCATCTGATACATGCTTGAAATACTATGATATGCAAGCACCCACTTTTCTCATGGTTGATTCCAGTCTGAAAGGTCTAGAAGCAGCACTTTTGCAACCAGACAAAAATCCCGAAGGACACTATGCCAAAGAACTTCGTCCTGTAGCTTACGCAAGCAAATCATTAAGTTCTGGCGAAAAGAAACTTGCAAACATTGAAAGAGAAATGCTAGCTGTACGTTTTGGAATCAAACGCTTCCACACATTTCTTTTCAACCGCCCATTTACAATTCTCTCAGATCACAAGCCACTTGAGATGATTCATAAAAAACCAATAGCTTCAGCACCACCACGACTACAAGCTCTGTTATTGGAAACACAAGGTTATGTTTTTAATATTCAGTATATCCCAGGAGAGGATATAGGTCTTGCAGATGCTCTCAGCAGACTACCAAACCCCAACAAGACAGCAGATCTTACCCCAAACATCAAAGTTGATTTTGTCAAGTTTAGCGATAATCGGCTTGAACACATCAGAGAAGACACAATGAGAGATCCTATCCTTAACTCTCTCAAAGAACTGATATACCATGGATGGCCAAGCTCTATCAGGGAAGTTCCAACAAACATCCGTCCATACTACTCTATGAGGGACGAGTTAAGCATCGAAGATGGTCTGATCCTTAAAGGAGATCGCATTGTTGTACCAGAAACACAACGCGATATCATCCATAAACAACTCCATAATAGTCACCTTGGTATTGTGAAGACACAACTGAGAGCAAAGAAAGATGTTTACTGGCCACAGATAAACAAGGACATAGAAACACTATGTAAAAACTATTCAATTTGCCAAGAACATGCAAATAGGCAGTGCAGAGAACCTCTCATACCATCAGACATACCATTGAGCCCTTGGAGCATTATAGGAACTGATATTTTCTCCATCGACAATAATGACTATCTTATTATTGCTGATTACTACAGCAAATTTCCCATCATTGAGAAACTTCCACAACCCTCACCATCAGCTGTTATTGCAGACATTACAAAGAAGTATTGCAGCATATTTGGCATCCCAGATGAAATTAGATCAGACAACGGTCCACATTTCTCAGGTCAATCATACAGAAACTTCACTAAGGACTGGAAGATCAAACACACAACATCATCACCTAGATACCCTAAATCTAATGGTTTCATTGAGAGACAGATACAAACTATCAAGTCAATCATGAAGAAAACAAGAACAGAGGATGTACACCTAGCACTCTTGAGATGGAGAACAACACCAGCAGACAGTAAGATCGACAGTCCAGCAGAACTTATGTTTGATAGAAGAATTAAAGACCTTCTACCATCTAAGGTCCACTTCCGTCCACAACATAAAGACAGCACATATGATCAACTTCAGCATCGTCAGCAAGTTCAGAAATCCAACTATGACAAATGGGCTAAAGACCTACCACCATTACATCCTGGTCAGCATATGACTACCTACAACCACGACAATGACACATGGTCAAAAGCAACAATCATTTCCAGAAACCCTGAACCCAGGAGCTATACCTTAAGACCAGACTGCAGCAACAACCTCCTGAGGCGAAACAGAGTGGACATCAGAGAAATCCCACAGAATACAACAGAGAAGAGAATTCCCACGCTTACAACAGGCAATGCAGTAACTCCAGACCTTGGTACCCCACAAAACCAAAGGACGGAATCAAACCAACCACCAAGGAAACCAGGGACGGAATCACAACCAATACGGATCGGTACATCCGTTCTAAGCCACAGGTACACTTTCTCTGAATCAGTCTCCCGGCTTTTGCCGCCAAGACCCACGCATGCCCATAGAGCATGGACCAGATCGAGGCAAACACAGACCAGGCGTTTCCGACCAAACAGGTGATAAAGATACTCCGTATATGATCCTATAAATAGACTTAAGACATGTAAACTATAAGACATTGCCTGAGACAGGACAACATAAGACAGGAGAAGATAATCACCAGTCAAACCTGTCACAGAAAGATAATAAACATTTATCTCTTTTTGACCACATTAAACAGCTCTATAAAGGATCATTAGCTGTTAACAAACTGATGCCATTAGCTCAAGTTCTATGTCTTTCTCATCCATTTTCATTTCTATCTTCATTCCTTTTCATTTCTGTCTCCATTTCTCTTCTCCATGTGTTCTTTATTCTCCCTACACTGGAGATTCCAAAATAAGAACTGCTTGTCATACAATCAAAAGGTTTCCTTCATGTGTGTGTCCTATCCATCATCTCCATCTTCTTCCCATCTCATGTTCCACTGGCACTTGTCCAGCTCTTGTCAGTGTGTGTGTCCTATCCATCATCTCCATCTTCTTCTCATCTCATGTTCCACTGGCACATGTCCAGCTCTTGTCATAAGTTCCACTTTGATGATCTTGTTGTACTACTTCAGTCATCCTATTCTATACAGACACTAATTTATGAAAAATTATAACTTCTTGGTTGGTTGTTTTTCCAAGAAGAAATTTAGGAGTGGGAATATTCTTCACCATTTAAAATCATAGGCAATATGTAAATCGAGCCGTCTCTATCTTTTTTACTTTTAAGATATTCTCATCCCAGCCATGGCTGTATCTTGATGGTCCATTTTTATCATTTTCCTTTTCACTCCATATGGAGCGTGGAGTTACTGCTGCAGTTGGTCCACTTACAGGAGACCTGCACCAAGCAGTTGGTTCACTTGCAGGAGACCTGCACCAAGCAGTTGGTCCACTTGCAGGAGACCTGCACCAAGCAGTTGGTCTACTTGCAGGAGACCTGCACCAAGTAGTTGGTCCACTTGCAGGAGACCTGCACCAAGCAGTTGGTCCACTTGCAGGAGACCTGCACCAAGTATTTAGAAAGCGGCAATCAGATTTTATTATCTTGAATTTACTACATTATATATTCTAATTATAACCATCAAGGGTTGAACGGGCTACTTTGTCTTTAAAAAAAATTATAGTCAACGAAAGTAGAAAGTAAGGAATGTCTTACAAATGGCTTTCTTACCTTCCTTTGTCTCTTACGAGAATCTTGTGGTTGTAAATATAAGCTGTATTTGTTTGTGTTTTATCTTGGTGAAAAATTTCCCTTCTTTCTATTTGTGTTCACCTCATTTTCTTCCATGAATTATTCTAATTTACATTTTAGCTTCCTAAGGAGCACAGGTGTTAAGTCAAAACTCTTCAAGATCTTTCCAATAGGAACATTATTATCAAGTTAACGTTTTTCCAAGTGCAAAAAATAATCTTATTCTCTTTTTTCCTCTGCCGCTTTCTTTACATTATATTTATTTAAACATTTAGGTTAACTGCCATTGATATTTTCAAAAGGCTACAAATCCTATCAGATCAGCAGGCATCTTCACATCAATGGTAAATCAGTGTATCTGCTCTTGCCTGTATGGTACACTCTGATAGGCTCTTTTGTCCATCTTCCCAATTACATCATTGTTTTCCTCTTGTTCATTCTGTCCTTGCGTTTAGATTTTCAGCGAGGTGTTGTGTCCTTTTATATGACCAAAGTATTTTATCTATGAAACTTTTATGTCATTTATTAATTCTCTTTTCAATCCTAGATTTTCTTGGACTTCTTTGTTGTTTTTTTTTTCCTTTTCCATGAGTTGTACCCCATTCTTTCATATATCCACATTGCAAAGACTTGATAAATGATCATACCAGGGATGATGATGCCATGTGTACACTGACGGGTCTGTACTCCGTGGTGAGAAATCAGGATGGGGCTTCTCAGCTAGAGTAAAGGGCAGGATCATCGCTGAAGAAAGCGGAGCTTACATGACAAACAACCTCCAGCATGAGAATGGAGTTAAAGGCAGCTACTGCAGTGCGGAGGTGGCTTTCTGAAACTTCAACAACCAGGGCAGTTACTATTTCAGACTCACAGTCCATGTTTCCAAAGGTACAAATTGGATGGCTCCAGAATGAATGATAAACATCCATAGAAGCCTCAAATCTTTGGGAACTTGTGTGCATTTACTGAACTTGTCAAAGAGAGAGCTGACAGACTAGCATTGAGAGCACTCTTAGTGTGGACACAGGATATGGATAAGGAGGAAATACTAAAGACAGTTAATGATTGCCTGTTAGAGAACGACATGCAAGAGATGAATCAACAAGGCTATGCTGGAATTTGGAATAAAACGTAAGACTATCAGGGATGGATGAGAGGATGCATTCATCAAGGATACCACCAGCGCACTTTAGAGACAGGTATCATTCATACCCTTCAACATTTACTGAGGGAGACTGAGCACCTATGGGTTTGCCTGGAGTGAATGGTGTCGATTCTGATCAACAATTTGAAAGACTTTAGCTTTTTCTTCTAACTGCTTGTTCATTGTATTTATGCCATATAGTAAGGAAGAGTATATATAAAACTTACTGATTTTTAATTTATGAGTTATTTATTTGGATGTTAGAATCTGTCTTATGTTGATGAATGTAGATTTTGCCACTCGTGCTGTCTTCATAATTAATAAATAAAAGCATCTTTTTACAATCTTTAAATTATTTTGTGAATGTTTTCTCAGGATTGGAAAATTCATCAGCACTAAGGCTCCGAATTCAAATATGAGAGAAGATGTCACTGCCAGATATAAGCATGCTGAAGGTTTGTGCTAATCACTTGATTGCCTGTACATTGTATACACAAGTTGTCATAGTAGCTTAAAACAGGTTGGGTAAGATAAGGGAGGGATGCGTTTAAAGAAGGTGAAAGACACTTCATTAAGGCAAGGGTAGCATTGTTGTGCCACTGACAACTGGCAGTTTAAATTTTCTTTGCTAGGATTTAAATGACTCTTTTCAAATGCAGGATTGGCTGTGTACACTTCCACTGGAGGCTCCTTCAAAACAAGTATATAACCTAACGTTTATAAGCCCCATTTAAAAAAAAAAGAGAAAACAAAACTCGTGAGGCATCTAGCACATATTAGTAAACATTTGAAGTAGGGAGGGGCTGAAGCCCAGTGGCCTCTCTCTAAATAATGCCACTGGTATAGGAATGCTTTTCTTTCTGAATGCCACACCTATAGCTTTTTACATTTTGTATGATCATCATCTCCTTCATCACCTTTCACTTCTGATAATCACCATTTTTATTTTTTTTTGCTCTACATGGAGCATATAGCCACCACTAAAGCAATCTGGTTCCCTTTAGGAAGCATGCACTAAACATGCATATTCCATAACAGCAGTGATGTATGTGACACTTTGTTTTATGTGGTGAGGTTACCATCACCATACACAGTAGGCCTGTTAATTCTTTGGTTCTTCAGAGACCTCTCAGAAGTACATGTGGCATCAAATAATAATAGAAAGAAAAATAGTGGTATTGCAATCAGTTTAACTAATAAACAACAAATTAGGTTTAAATAAAGGAACATTTCAAGATCATCCTTCATCAGCCATAGTCACAAACAAGAAACAATAATGAGGAATGTGGGAAATGTATGAGAAAATAACAAAGGACAAGCAGACATATGGAAGAAACATAATGCTTTATTAACATTTAAAAATACTGAACAAGAAAGAAATATCAGTGCAAAGAAATTAACTACATTTACATAGCAAAGAATATCTAATCAAATAAATGAATTTAAATAATGGCATGATGTAAAAGAAATGTGCTGTGATGAGTCAATGTCACCCCAATCTGGCAACCATAAACAGGAAAAGGAAGTGAAATCCATGGTGATAAAGTCTAGTAGAAAAAAAGAAAAGTTTGAGTTGAAAAATACGAAATATGAAATTTGTGTTTATTTTGTTATAAATATTGTTTGTATCATGTCACATTGTCTGCATACATTCTCTTACATTTCATATGATTTGCAGTTTCTCCTAGAGATTCTTGTTATGTTTTTGAATATATCTCTTGTAGGTTCTGCTGAAGAAAGGGCAGTAGCACTGAAGGTTAATCAGGTGGGTTCAGCGAGAAAAGACATCTACATGAAAACAGTTGATGTAAGTATGTCTACCTAGTTATCTGCTTGTATATAAGAAAGAGAAAATCGTGATGCGTTCAGAACAGCTGTAATGGAGACAACGTTCTGGAGAGAATACATCACATGATGATGATGATGTATGTATGTTTCTGTAATGTTGTTGTTTAACTAGGGATGTTGAGTTTGTCGCTCTTTTGCACCCAGTGCCAAGTTGAAGACTCCTTGGTATTATCTACACTGTAGATCTGGGCTTTTCCTGTGGCTTCTCTGCCATTCTGAAACTTAGGTTGAAGCCATGGACCACAGTATCTGTCCTGGGTATTCAATACTGGCTTGGCATTACATGTGAAAGATCCTCTCTATATCCTCACATCTGGTTTGAAACTGGAAAAGGAAAGGGGTTTGGCATACTGTGCATTTCTTGCCCATTCATGGTGGCTCTCCAAATATGCAGGGCTAAAATTATGTGCTAAAGTTCAGGGCTGTCTGAAGGAATTGTCACATCCTGCACAGAGCCACCTCTCAGTTCCTCTCGTCTGCCATCTGTTATTGCAGGTTTTCTGGGAACCGACTGCAGTGGTGGCTTAATGCTACATCAGAAGTGAAAAGAGGGAAATGAATGAAAGAATGTCTATCTGTCTCCCAATCACTATCCATGTCTGTTTGTCTGTCTGTCCTTCCTTTTCTCATTTCTTTGCCTGCATTTTAGCATGCATGAGGACCTCCTTTTCTCTCACACTGTCTCTCCCCAGGATGTCAAAATGAAAGTTGTACAAGATTCTGAGAACACCTGGGTTGGAGCTAGTTTTGAGGTCGGCCTCAGCATGAAGAACAACAGTGCAGAGAAACGTACTGTGAGTGGGCGAATAGTTGTGAGGACCATGTTTTACACTGGAGTGTCTGCAGATGTGCTCAAGTCAGTGCCGTTCACCATCGTGCTCAAACCTGGCGAAGGTATGGCATAATACACAAAAAAATAATAACTGCCATAACTTTGCATCATCGCCTTTCTTATTTCCTTCATTATCATAATTTCTTATTATCAGCATTATCATCGTCAGCATGTCTTAAAATCAGCGCAGTCATCATAATTATCATAATTTCCTTTTATCAGCATTATCATAATTTCTTATCAGCATTACCGTGATGGATCATCGAATCTTATCATCATCATCAGTCATCATCATGCCTTGAGGTGCATTATCACTGCCCTTCAGCTGCCCAAGAAGCATAGGCCTTCAACAAACTTATGCCAAGTCTTCATGTCTTGTGCCATCAACTCAAGGTCTGTCCATGTCTTCTTCATTCCCATCATGTCTGTCACTAGTTCTCTTCTCTATGAGTTCTTTGGCCTTCCTCTACTTCTCTTACCATGAGGTGCGTAATGCTCAAAGATTAGTTTATCAGTAATACGTCTTTTCCTTTTAGTTTATCAGTAATATGTCTTTTCCTTTCAGTTTATCAGTAATATGTCTTTTCCTTTTAGTTTATCAGTAATACGTCTTTTCCTTATTGTTGCAAGACTCTGCAGTTGTGTGTACAATAAATATGTTTCTTATTTTTTGGAAAAGCACTTGTGTCATTCAGGCCTTTTTATTCGACCTGTAATAAACAGGTAAGGTGATTTTATTAAAGTTCTTAAAATCCCTGGGGTTTTCACTATGTCAAATAACAAATGGCTTTAATTTGTAGCCAGCAACTTTGCCTCCTAACAACACTGCCTCCCTGTCTTTAAAAGTCTTGAAGCCTGGCATTGACTTGGCCTTTCTTTCTGTTGAAGGTCCTTCCAGGCATTTGTTTCCAGAATAAGGAGGTTTAGTCAATATTAAAAAATTGCTGGGGCAAATAACCTCCCTCTACAATTAGTTTATCAAGGGCTTCGACAAAATCTTCTACTGCCTTAGCATCAGCACTCGCAGACTAATCACTCACTTTCACATTAGGCAGCGAAAAACGTTGTTTGAAGCGCTTGAACCACCCAGAACTAGCACTAAACTCGATATTGTAGTATGGTCCACCTTTTTCTTTAAGCATTTCGAACAGCTTCGTGCCTTAGCAGTGATCGTCAACGTGCTGAGAGGGATTCGCTTCTGTGTTTAATCCTCAATACAGGTCATTAGCAATTTGTCCATATCTGATATAGGTCCATCTCGCATTTTCGTAAGCTTTGTAGTTGTTAGTGGAGCCAATCCTTTAACAGCTTGGAGAATTTTTTCTTTGTTTTTAAGGATCGTTGTGACTGTCGAGTGCGACATGCCCAAAATCGCGAGCTATAGCATTCACTGGTTTTACACCTTCGTGATGTTTAATTACCTTTTGTTTCACTTCCAAATCGATACTTTTCTTTTGTCTCTTGCTGCTGCTATCACTAGAACTGGTTTTGCTGCGTTTGGGAGCCATGATGTATTTCACAGTAATGTATTTTCGAAAGTTCACATTAAAATAACGATAGTAAGTACAGTACAGTACATACATAGGCCAGTAACATATGCGTTTAAAATGACTATCAAGACATGTGTACTGTATTATTGTTATAGATGTACTGTACCATTATATGCCTGGCATCGCAATCGCTTTGTACTGTACGCAAGAGACATGAGATATACGTGTTGAGTGCGGAAAGCCGTTGCTTTCGCTATGTCCGGTTACGTCCGCTTCGCCCTGTCCTCCGATTGGGATTTCGGAACTCTATTATAACTCTATGGGACCACGGACGTATATGCGATCGGACGTTGTCCGAACGGACGTTATGCGGCGCATGACTGTATATATATATATATATATATATATATATATATATATATATATATATATATATATATATATATATGCACACACACACACACACACACAACAAGGACAATAATTAATAATGGTTATTAAAAGTATACTAAAAATAATAAAACACAGTCACACACAGTTAGACATTTTCATTGACCTTATGTACTAGAAAAGATGAGGAGGGATGATGCCATAAGTAAATGGCAGCATTTTACTACACTGTCTCTCCCCCTTTTTTTTTCACCAGTCAGATGCTGATTAATGTTTTAACAGATAAAATAGGTGTTAATTCTTATTTGTACGCCACAGAGAAAGTTCAGAAGGTTATAGTCACACAGGATGAGTATGATGGAAAGTTGAAGGACTGCTGCATGCTGGATGTGTCCATCCTGGCTCAAGTGGAAGAAACTGAGCAGAACTTTACCATCAAAGAAAGCTACACACTTCGCAAGCCTCATCTCACTGTCAAGGTCAGAAATAAGCTGTATCCCAAAATGTATGTTTATTTGTTTTTCACTGAGTATGTACACAGTATGTCAATGTTAGAGGAAAATGGTGCTGCAAACACCAAATTTAATGTTGCAGATTATTTTAAACATAACAATCAAAAAATGATGACAAAGTTAGTACAGTATTTTTAAATGTAGAAAAAATGTAAATGTAAATGCATGTTAAGCACATAAGTAATGACGGAAGTAACAGGGCAGAAATAAAGAGCCTAATAGCTTAAGCAAATACAAGGAATAGGCCAAATAGATATGTCACTTTTACAGTGCAACAGAACAATTAGTAACTCAGGAAATTTAAGGAAGAACCTTTAAACTCTTCAGTAACACAATATCTGTGCCAGGCAAATAAAACAGCAATTTAGAAATAGCTCAAACATATTTTAATCCATGAAAGTAAGAAAGGGAATTATCCAGTGCAGAAATGCAAAACTATAAAGAGGCTAACCATAGACACGTAGTACACAAACAAGATGAACATAGCAGGTCATAAGAGATATAGCTCTACAGAACAGCACTAAGAATCCATTGGGCACCTAAAATGATAAAGCAGACGTCCTGATTGAGGCCAATTGTTCTTTCATCATTAATTTCTCATTTTATTTCTTGTGGCGCATGGAGCTACCACTGCAGCAAGTCCCTTGTAAAGCCTCCATCAGACCATTCACATGTTTGCAGCAGTAGTTTCTGTAGCAAATTCTTGTGCATTCTGAAGTTGCCAGTCTAACATACACCATCACATTAGATGTCTATTAGATTATGATATGCCCCAGGCATCAGTAGTCTTTTTCTTTCTTTGCTTATTCATTCCTCTGGGGAATGGAAAATTATTAGGAAGATCAAAAAGAGAAAACTATTAGGAAGATCAGAAAGAGAAAATTATTAGAAAGATCAGAAAGGAAAATTATTAGGAAGATCAGAAAGGAAAATTATTAGGAAGATCAGAAAGGAAAATTATTAGGAAGATCAGAAAGGAAAATTATTAGGAAGATCAGAAAGAGAAAATTATTAGGAAGATCAGAAAGGAAAATTATTAAGATCAGAAAGGAAAATTATTAAAAAAGATCAGAAAGGAAAATTATTAGGAAGATCAGAAAGAGAAAATTATTAGGAAGATCAGAAAGGAAAATTATTAGGAAGATCAGAAAGGAAAATTATTAGGAAGATCAGAAAGGAAAATTATTAGGAAGATCAGAAAGAAAATTATTAGGAAGATCAGAAAGAGAAAATTATTAGGAAGATCAGAAAGGAAAATTATTAAGATCAGAAAGGAAAATTATTAAAAAAGATCAGGAAGGAAAATTATTAGGAAGATCAGAAAGAGAAAATTATTAGGAAGATCAGAAAGGAAAATTATTAGGAAGATCAGAAAGAGAAAATTATTAGGAAGATCAGAAAGGAAAATTATTAGGAAGATCAGAAAGAGAAAATTATTAGGAAGATCAGAAAGGAAAATTATTAGGAAGATCAGATAGAGAAAACTATTAGGAAGATCAGAAAGAGAAAACTATTAGGAGGATCAGAAAGATAATATAATTAAGAAGATCAGAAAGATAGTATTGTTAAGAAGATTAGAAAAAGAAAATTATTAAGAAGATCAGAAAGAGAAAATTAAAATTCACCATTATAATTTTAAAAGACGAAAGTTGAAATATAATTTATGATCATAAGCAAAATTAAGGGAAAAGGTGAAAGATGTGACTAACAACTCATGAACAAATAACTCACAAAATACAAATGAGAGTTCTCAGGTGTTAAATATGCTCGTAATTACAGTATGGAGTTGAAACATGGACAATGAACAAGCAAATAGTTTGATTTAAAGCTGTAAAGATTTAAAGCTTTTGAACTATGTATATGTGTGCATATTTGTGTGTGCATCTGTATGTGTGTGTGAGGAGACTCATCAAGTCTTATGTATACACGATTCATTACTGTATGGAGTGGAAACATCTACAATGAAGAAGCAGTTAGAAAAAAGAATTGAAGCTTTTGAAATGTGAGTATATAGAAGATTGAGGACACCTTATAGAAAGTGAAGAAACAAATAAAGGCGTCGTAGAAAAGTAAGGAATTAAAAAAGAATTAATGAAAGAAATGAAAATTAGACATAAAATATTTTTGTCATATAAAAAGTTGCAGTTTTCAGTTCCTGGGGATATATGATGAGACACCTAAAGTAAAGGACAATCTGCTCCCTCATGCATGTCATAAAAGGCAATAAATATGAGGTTATACAAGAGGCAGACAACCTCATCATCTAATATAGATTTTTACAGAAATAACCATGGCAACAGCATGTGAATTCTTAGTGCATACTTCCTGCTAGGGGATCTGCTGCAGTGGTAGTTTCATAAGAAAAAGTAAAATCATGATGATGATGATGATGATATAAAAAGATGTAACACTTAGCTGAAAACTAAAGTGGACTGAATAGTTGAGGGTTGTTGTTGTTATTTAACTAGGGCTCTTTTACAGCCAATACCAAGTTGAAGATTCTTTTGTATTATTTACACTGTACATCTATGCTGTTCCTGTGACTTTTCTGCCATTCTGAAATGTGTTGAGTTGAAGTCATAAGCTCCAATTTGTCCAGCTTGGCTTGCATTTAAAGGATCATCATATCTAGTACCAAGCTAGGAGTAACAAGCACATGGCATACTGTCGTGGAATATTCTAATCCACATATATAAATTATCAAGTAAATATAAAGCCTAAAATACATATAATAAATAAAGGAAGAAGAATGGTAAAGAACAGTGCTGTCACCATGACTGTACTCGAAATCCCCTTGTTTTCTATTGCGTAAGCAAATTGTAACGTTTCACGTCGATATTAAAGGCTTTCTGCAACATACACGCGTTTCCCAAACACACAATAAAATGTGCTGCCTTTCTAAGAAAAACCTTGAAATATGCAAGTTGACCTAAATTTTAAATTCCATTCATGTCTTTTTCTACACTGCGTTACCAAAACGAACGAACAGATGGACAAAAGGATAAAGAGAGAGGGGAGGGCTGAAAATCAGGAACGCATGCAACACGCGTCGCGCGATACACAAATGCTGCCATCACGCGTGTAAGTCTACATGCACTAATTTTTTTTCAGACGGACAGTGATAAAATACACTACCCTTTCCCAGAGTTAGGTTTATAAATCATAAAAAACTCTTATTAGAAAAGATAACATTAGATGGGTTTACGGTTGAAAACATAACAGTACCCAGACATCACATCTTCGAAACAGGAGGTAGAAAATACATATTTTGAACGCAGCCACGTAGCTCTTTTAAATTTGGATAATTGGGTTCCTTAGGGCTTGCTGACAAATAATATGTAAAACGTTACGCAAATAGTCCAGGAATTAATAAATTATAACCAAAATAAAATAGTGGGGATGCCTGACAACACAAAATCATTTCTGCTCATAAAATTTTTTTTTAACGTGTTTGAAAAAAACCTTACGTTACATAAATAGCCTACCATGTAAACTCCCAATTGATTGGAGCGCAACAAATGAAAGCCTAACCACGATTGGTCGGGCTATAAATACTATCTTGGTTGTTAAGGAGACGTAGAAAGGTAACATTTTTTCAAACACTTGTCGAAACGGGGCTCATTGGTCAGACTCGCTGATATACACACTTGGGAGCGTTAGTTCGAAACCACTTGTTTAAATAAGCTTGATAAAGCATCAGTGCGTTGAAGCCAGCTTATATTTTGCTCAATAAAAGCCTGGAAGATAAGCAGATGGGAATTTGTGCCAGTTTGTGCCAGAATTCATTGCTAATCAACGTATCTGTGTTTATTCGTATGAATTGTGGTAAGCTTGAACCATTCAATATCTTTTAATGAAAATTGAATGTGAATTGTTGATTTATGCCTGTATATATATATATGTGTAGTTCAGTGGCAAACGTGAGGTAAAGCCTGTAATGCTCCAGCCTGAACAGAGGGTGTCGGAGAAAAGTTAAACGGCATGGAATGGCCAAACAGTACACTGACACCTAGATGATTGACTAGAAAGAAATAATGCTGGAATTGCAGAGGCGTGGTAACCATTAAGGAGGTTAATGCTGGTATAAAGTACTTCAGAATGAAGCTGATAGTTGGCCTAACGCTCTGAACTCAATGTTTGTGCTGTATTGTGATCAGTGTAAAAGAGAATATAAATTAGTTATGAAGTAGAAGGTACATCCTTCTTGATTTCAGGGACAGTGGTCTTGATGGTACTGAGCAGCACCTGGTCAGAGCTTTGCTGAATCCAGTGTCGGACAGCATACTCCTTGGTCCTTTTAGCTATCTGTGAGGTGTCTCCAGAGCCCAGAGGAGAATTCGAGCAGAGGAGTCCTTTCCTGCCGCCATCACGCCAGATAAGCTAACTTGGCCAGCTGAGCTCAACATTATGTCCCCTCATCTTGAAATAACTTTGTAAAAATAACATTCAGAGGGGAATTTAATTGTCTTAATATCAGGAACTGAGAACATCTCCAATACTAGTCCCTAAGACAAACCATTGAAGTCATGATGACAAATACCAACAGAGCTTGAACAAAACAAAACCAGTATTACCTCATATTACCACTACACAACTGACACACATAGGATATTTTTAATAATATATGTCACTACAATATTCATATTGATAAAGTCTGTACATATACTTGTAGTTAAAATTGATTGTGATTCCTGGTTCCTTTGTATTTGAATCAGGACACAAATACATTATTGACAAAACTGAATACATATTGTTATTTGAAAGGTTACGAGTGACTTCTTTAAGATATTCTCATAGAGTGTTATATGTATGTGAGTGTCACAGTGTTGTTAAGAGTAGTGGATTAAATTAAATTGTTTATCTGTCTGTTGTTGTGACTTACACTTCATCATACACATACCCTAGACACATAACGTAGTCATCACACTATTCCAGAATAATTCTGACTGAGATATTTAGATATGTGGTAGCAAGTAAGGTTATATATAATACACTACTCTTATTAGATATATATATACCTTCACAGCTGATCTCAGTCAGTACACTAAGTCCCCTATAAATATTTATAACATCCCACTTCACCACATATATTGGGGTCTCGCTCTTGGGATTTTGAATCTTTCCCTATTAAAAATATTGGGGGTAATTCACTTCAGGGAATATAAGAATTAAAAGGTATCCTTGGGTGGAATTAAATAAGGTTGAGCTCACGGTGCCTGTGTTGTCCATTATATATATTTAGAATTTGAATTGTTGGTTAGACATTGTAGAAATTTACCTGATAGACAATGGCGGACCTGGCCAAATTTCGATCTGCTGCGGTTCAGACTGCAAAAGAGTTAGGATTGGATGGGCAAGTTATGGTTGCCTATGTCACGACGGAATGTGACAAATTTATTGAACGCGAAGAAAGAAGATTAGAAAAAGAAGCCGAAAGAAGGTTAGAGGCTGAAAGGGAAATTAAGAGGTTGCAGATTGAGGCTGACAAAGAGGCTAAGAAATTGGAAGCAGAAGAAAGAAGATTGACTGCCGAGAGGGAAGACAAGAAATTAGCTGCAGAAAGGGAAGCAGAAGATAAAAGATTACAAAGGGAACATGAGTTACGACTAAGGGAGTTGGAGTTTCAAGGCCATGCTCCTGAAAATGGTGCCAGTCCTTTTGCCTCTGATGCTACGGTTACTCAAGGAGCCTCAACCTCAGCTATGAACTTTCATTTAGATCATTTTGTTGAGAAAGACGATGATATTGAGAGCTACCTAAATAGGTATGAGCTATTAGCTACCACGTATGGGTTAGAGAGAGAAAGGTGGAGCTTAAAGTTATCTCAGGGACTTCGTGGGGCAGCTTATGAAGTTTTTGCAAAAATGAGCAGAGGTGATCAGGAAAATTATGACATGCTAAAGCAGGCTCTTTTGTTAAGGTATGAAAAGAATGCTGAATTTTATAGGAAAAAATTTAGGAATGCTAAACTACTGTCAGGTGAAACCTATCACCAGTTCTCTGCACGAATAGAGACATACTTGGAGAAATGGACTTCTCTGGGGAAAACCCAAGATCTTAAGGAAATGGTCCTTATAGAGCAACTAAGAGAGTCCATGGCTCCAGACCTGAGAAAGTTTCTCATGGAACAAGGTGCAGAGAGGCTGGATGAGTTGCTAAATGTTGCTGAAAGGTATCAAGCAGCTCAAGCAGAGGTAACAGGTAATAAAAAGAAACAGGTGGACAACTTTAGGGCACCACAGAATTTTAATAAATTTGATCCTAAGGATCAAAATAAAGGTAAGCACCAATTTGATAGGCCACGGTATGAAAATAAAAATAAATTCCCACAATTCGATGAAAGGAAATATGATGAAAGAAAATCTTTCAACCAAGGAAAAAGGTGGTGTAAAAATTGTAAGATGAACAATCATGACACTGACCATTGTAGAAGGAAACCTCCTCATTTTGCTGCTATGACATCGGGGAAAAAGGAAAAGAAGGGCAAACCTGAAGAATTACAGGAACCATACCACCCCCCAGTGTGTGAAGATGTCATCTGTAATGGTGTCACTATAAGATGTTTATATGATACCGGTTTAGATTACGATTCCGTTGTGAGTTCTCACCTGGTGCAGGCCGATCAATACACCACAGAAACAGTGGAGATTCAAACTGCAACCAAGGATGTAGCTACCATGACACTTCCCGTCGCCCGAATAAAAGTGAAAACGCGATATGTGGAAGGAATCATAAAAGCAGCAGTGATAAATGAGCCAATCTACCCTCTAATATTGGGGTGTAGATATGTCTTCTTGGGGAATCCCAAGAGACCTGTGATATTGGCAACAGTGCAGACCAGATCACAGTCAAAGAAGGAGGAGGATAATCCCATAAATACTCACCCAGATGAGATGAGGAAGGCACAGGCTGAGGACAAAACACTCAAGCCATGTTTCAAGAAGTTGCCCAAATCTCATACACCTCCAGGCAAGGGAGAGTTTTATATGAAGAACAAACTGATATATAGGAAGGCTGGATCTGAATCCAATGGTCACGGACAGCTGGTCCTTCCCACTTCATATAGGACTAAAGTGTTGGAACTAGGGCATGCGATTCCCTTCAGTGGTCATATGGGAATCAGCGCAACAGGACAGCGAATAGCTTGTCACTATTTCTGGCCAGGAATAACTGAAGATATCAAACGATATGTAAAATCCTGTCCAGAGTGCCAACGAGTAGCACCTAAACATTGGACTGCACCAGCAACTCTGGGGGAAATGCCCATAGTGGGAACACCCTTTGAGAGAGTTGCCGTGGATCTTGTGGGACCTCTCACCCGAACCAAGAGAAGGAACAGCTACATTCTGACTCTGGTGGACACTTGTTCTATGTGGGGAGAGGCAGTAGCCCTGTCATCGATTGATTCTAAACATGTGGCAGAGGCATTGCTCACAATTTTCACAAGGTTAGGCTTTCCCAATCAAATCTTGACTGATAATGGCTCTCAGTTCAAGGGGAAACTAACTGAAGAAGTTTTCAGGATCTTCCAGGCCAAACACTTCCATTGTAGTGTGTATCATCCCCAAGGGAACGGCCAAGTGGAAAGATTTAACGGCACATTGATGTCAATCCTGAGAAAGTTGGCACACGAAAAACCAGATACATGGGACCAGTACCTGCACGCCGCCCTCTTTGCTTATCGGGAGGTACCCCATAGTTCAACCGGTATGGCCCCGGCAACATTATTGTTTGGAAGGCCAATAAAAGGTCCACTTGAAGCTTTGTTAAGAACGTGGACTGATGAAAAGGCAGAGGAAAACATTACATCTTCATACCAATATGTGAATGAGCTGACCACTCGGTTGAAAACTGGCTGGAACTTGCCAATGAAAATTTGAAACAAGCCAGGAAGAAACATGCTGCCTATTATAACAGGAAGGCGAAAGACAGAAATTTGGCTGTGGGAGAGAAGGTACTGCTTCTTTTGCCCGGGAGTCAGAATAAGTTACAAATTGGATGGCAGGGTCCATATACAGTTCTAGAGAAGGTGTCTAGAACAAATTATAAGATAGATAAGAAGGGGAAAGAAAAAATCTATCATGTGAATCTCCTGAAGAAATATTTGGAAAGAGAACATCAGGAAGAGACACACTTGTTGACCTTGTCCATCGCCATGGAGATGAAAAAGGAACCACTTTCATCATTTGAATATCCATTACACCCCTGTGAGACAGCAGCACAGGTGAAAATCAGTACACATTTAACGAAAACTCAGAAAGAGAGAGTGCAACAGGTTCTAAATAATCATGCAGAGGTGTTAACAGACCGACCAGGGCATACAAACCTATTGGAATATGATATGAAACTAATAGACTCCCCACACCTGTCTGTATGAAACCATATTCGATTCCGTTTGCTAAGGAGAAAGCTTTGAAGGAAGAGATAGACTATCTGTTGAAGGAAGGAATTATTTCGCACAGTGAGTCTTCGTATAGTTCCGGTGTTGTACTCTTAAGGAAGCCCTCTGGAGAACATAGACTCTGTATAGATTACAGGAGACTGAATGCTATTACAGAAGGACAGGTGGATCCATTGCCGGATACAAATCAGCTGTTTGCCAGACTAAATAAAGCTAAATATTTCTCAAAAGTGGATCTGAGTAAAGGATACTATCAGATTCCCGTAAAGCCTGAGGTTAGACCATACCTAGCTTTTAGTACCTCAGAAGGACACTATGAGTTTAATAGATTGCCATTTGGATTGAAGAATGCGCCTAGTGTCTTCTCTAGAATGATGAGAAAATTATTGGATCCTCTGAATAATCCCTGTATAACAAATTTTATGGATGATATCCTTATAGCAACAGAAACATTTGAGAAACACATTGACTCTCTGAACATGCTGTTTGATCGACTTAGGGAGGCAAATTTAACAGCCCGTCCAACCAAATGTTGCGTTGGATGTAAAGAATTGGAATTTTTGGGACACACAGTTTATCAGGGAAATATGACCCCTGACCCAAAGAATTTAGAAAAACTACAGAAAGCCCCGAGACCACAAACCAAGAAGGACGTGAGATCCTTTGTCTCATTATGTGGTTTCTACCAGAAGTATATCAAAAACTTTAATTCCATATGTGCACCGTTAACTGAAGTGACACGTAAAGGACATCCAGATCGCATTACATGGACACCACAATGTGAAATGACTTACCAAGAATTGAAGGAAAAGCTCACAAGTAAACCCATTTTGAAATTACCTGACTTAAGTCAAGAATTCATAGTAAGGACGGATGCAAGTAATATTGGGTTAGGTGCAACTTTACTACAGAAATCAGATGCATTGGATGGGGAATTAAGCCCAGTGGCATATGCTAGCAGAAAGTTGAATAAAGCTGAAATCAACTACTCAACTAGCGAAAAAGAATGTCTTGCAGTAATATGGGCAATAAAGAAATTCAATATTTATCTATATGGGAAGGCATTTAAGTTGCAAACAGATCACAAACCTTTATCGTTTCTAGCACAGGCTAAGCATGAGAACTCTAGGTTACTCCGATGGTCTTTGCTTCTGGCTCCATATAATTTTAGCATTGAGTATATATCTGGAAAAACCAATTTGGGAGCGGATTTTTTAAGCCGCCATCCGTGTGATGAGAATCACCTTAAACCCCAGAAATAATAATAAATTTCTCTATGTGTATATAGAATAAAGGACTGACATATAATGTCTGTTTTAAGAGGGGAGGTGTCGTGGAATATTCTAATCCACATATATAAATTATCAAGTAAATATAAAGCCTAATAAATACATATAATAAATAAAGGAAGAAGAATGGTAAAGAACAGTGCTGTCACCATGACTGTACTCGAAATCCCCTTTGTTTTCTATTGCGTAAGCAAATTGTAACGTTTCACGTCGATATTAAAGGCTTTCTGCAACATACACGCGTTTCCCAAACACACAATAAAATGTGCTGCCTTTCTAAGAAAAACCTTGAAATATGCAAGTTGACCTAAATTTTAAATTCCATTCATGTCTTTTTCTACACTGCGTTACCAAAACGAACGAACAGATGGACAAAAGGATAAAGAGAGAGGGGAGGGCTGAAAATCAGGAACGCATGCAACACGCGTCGCGCGATACACAAATGCTGCCATCACGCGTGTAAGTCTACATGCACTAATTTTTTTTTCAGACGGACAGTGATAAAATACACTACCCTTTCCCAGAGTTAGGTTTATAAATCATAAAAAACTCTTATTAGAAAAGATAACATTAGATGGGTTTACGGTTGAAAACATAACAGTACCCAGACATCACATCTTCGAAACAGGAGGTAGAAAATACATATTTTGAACGCAGCCACGTAGCTCTTTTAAATTTGGATAATTGGGTTCCTTAGGGCTTGCTGACAAATAATATGTAAAACGTTACGCAAATAGTCCAGGAATTAATAAATTATAACCAAAATAAAATAGTGGGGATGCCTGACAACACAAAATCATTTCTGCTCATAAAATTTTTTTTAACGTGTTTGAAAAAAAACCTTACGTTACATAAATAGCCTACCATGTAAACTCCCAATTGATTGGAGCGCAACAAATGAAAGCCTAACCACGATTGGTCGGGCTATAAATACTATCTTGGTTGTTAAGGAGACGTAGAAAGGTAACATTTTTTCAAACACTTGTCGAAACGGGGCTCATTGGTCAGACTCGCTGATATACACACTTGGGAGCGTTAGTTCGAAACCACTTGTTTAAATAAGCTTGATAAAGCATCAGTGCGTTGAAGCCAGCTTATATTTTGCTCAATAAAAGCCTGGAAGATAAGCAGATGGGAATTTGTGCCAGTTTGTGCCAGAATTCATTGCTAATCAACGTATCTGTGTTTATTCGTATGAATTGTGGTAAGCTTGAACCATTCAATATCTTTTAATGAAAATTGAATGTGAATTGTTGATTTATGCCTGTATATATATATATGTGTAGTTCAGTGGCAAACGTGAGGTAAAGCCTGTAATGCTCCAGCCTGAACAGAGGGTGTCGGAGAAAAGTTAAACGGCATGGAATGGCCAAACAGTACACTGACACCTAGATGATTGACTAGAAAGAAATAATGCTGGAATTGCAGAGGCGTGGTAACCATTAAGGAGGTTAATGTTGGTATAAAGTACTTCAGAATGAAGCTGATAGTTGGCCTAACGCTCTGAACTCAATGTTTGTGCTGTATTGTGATCAGTGTAAAAGAGAATATAAATTAGTTATGAAGTAGAAGGTACATCCTTCTTGATTTCAGGGACAGTGGTCTTGATGGTACTGAGCAGCACCTGGTCAGAGCTTTGCTGAATCCAGTGTCGGACAGCATACTCCTTGGTCCTTTTAGCTATCTGTGAGGTGTCTCCAGAGCCCAGAGGAGAATTCGAGCAGAGGAGTCCTTTCCTGCCGCCATCACGCCAGATAAGCTAACTTGGCCAGCTGAGCTCAACATTATGTCCCCTCATCTTGAAATAACTTTGTAAAAATAACATTCAGAGGGGAATTTAATTGTCTTAATATCAGGAACTGAGAACATCTCCAATACTAGTCCCTAAGACAAACCATTGAAGTCATGATGACAAATACCAACAGAGCTTGAACAAAACAAAACCAGTATTACCTCATATTACCACTACACAACTGACACACATAGGATATTTTTAATAATATATGTCACTACAATATTCATATTGATAAAGTCTGTACATATACTTGTAGTTAAAATTGATTGTGATTCCTGGTTCCTTTGTATTTGAATCAGGACACAAATACATTATTGACAAAACTGAATACATATTGTTATTTGAAAGGTTACGAGTGACTTCTTTAAGATATTCTCATAGAGTGTTATATGTATGTGAGTGTCACAGTGTTGTTAAGAGTAGTGGATTAAATTAAATTGTTTATCTGTCTGTTGTTGTGACTTACACTTCATCATACACATACCCTAGACACATAACCTAGTCATCACACTATTCCAGAATAATTCTGACTGAGATATTTAGATATGTGGTAGCAAGTAAGGTTATATATAATACACTACTCTTATTAGATATATATATACCTTCACAGCTGATCTCAGTCAGTACACTAAGTCCCCTATAAATATTTATAACATCCCACTTCACCACACATACTGTGCACTCCTTGCCATCAAAGAGGGCTCTCCAACTATGCAGAGCTAAAATACTGGTATTCGGCTCTCCTGAGGAATAACTCATCGTGTAAATCAAATACCTCAGAAACCACCACTGCATGAGCATGTGACTGCTTGGTACATGCATCCTACAAGGACACCAGCTACAGTGGTCAACCATGCTCTGTAAGAAGAGCAAAGGAAAATGATAATATAATTTTTGCCGATTTTTCTGGAGGCATGAAAAAATTCAAACATGAGTCACATTATCTGGTAAATGGCCCACCAGTAGTTGCCTGTATGTCCTACTCTTTTCTTTCTTAATAGCCACATCTAATAAGAAAATAAAGTGTCAATTTTAACTTGTGCACATTCAGGCACCAAGCGAGGCCACAGTGAACAAAGAAATCAAGGTTAATGTGTCATTTACCAATCCACTCAGCTCTAGCCTGACATCTTGTGTTGTAACAGTGGATGGAATATGTCAGGCAACCAAATTTCCTCAAGGGTGAGCAGGTTTTTTAAAAATATTTATTACATTTTGTAAAGAAAAGAAGAAAGCTGGAGTATTTAGTAACAACAGGAAAGATTGAAAGAATTGTTGGGAAATAAAAATTGTACTTAGTCCTCTACTTACTTACTTACTTAATTGCTTAGTCGTTCCTCTTCTACGATGAGGTGTAGAGGTTTGGAAGAGAGAGTGCCATACTGTCCAAACGGCTGTCTTCTTCCTGGCCTGGTTCCATTCTAGTCCTCGGTCCTTCATTTAGTCCTCTAAATGAAATAATACAAGACACATGTCGCTCTTAACATTTATTACACAAAGACATACAACATGTCTAATGTCTCAACAATGTACATTATTCCAAGAGCCTTAACTCCTCATCTCATATATAAGTATATGTATGCTGGATCGGATACTACAAAATTGAAAATACTTGATGAAAGGTCCCAGCAGTTGGGTCTGAAAATACACAGGGAAATTACAAAGATAATGAGAATAAATGCAAGAAAAAATAACAATATAGCACTTGAAGAAATGTCCCTACAAGATGTGAAATAATACATATATCTTGTTAGCAATATAGACAAAGTTGAACCTTTCACTTTTCATCCCCCCTCCCCCCAAGAGCTTAGGCCTTCAACAAACTTACGCAAAGTCTTCCTGTCCCATGCCATCTGTCTATGTCTTCTTCATTCCTTCTTGTCTGTCTCCAGTTCTCTTTTCCATATGTTCTTTGGTCTTCCTCTATGTCCCTTGTCCTGGGGATTCCTGAACAAGGACTGTTTGATAATGCTATCACAAGTTTACTTGGATGGCTGAGTTTTATTTTCTTTAGTTGACCTGTACGTGTGTTTGTTAAAGTTTTTGTGGTTTTTAATTTCTACAGGAGGAGTAACTGGCCCCATACCCAGCTCTCCTTAGTCGCCTTTTATGACATGCATGGTACATTACATTGTTATTATACTTTGCTCCCCTTTCTGGCCCAGTAACACATGAGTGACTAGACTTATTTGTGCTTTAAGAGTACAATAAATCAGTTCTGAAAATTTTCATTTTTTTTCAGTTTGTTTCGTTTGTGTTTCTTGAATCAAAATTTCCTCATTTGATATCTGGCATCCCTGGGCCAAACAGCCACATACTAAGAGTTGCTGACATTTAGTTCTAAAGAAAGACTTCTTAAGGAAATGCCCAGTTTTCATAAATGTTCATGACTGTATCATGAGCATGTGAACTTTGCCCTGTCATTATGATAGAAAACTCTATACAGAGCATTACAACAGGCGATTGTCTGATTATCAGAAGTGTTTCCTTCCCCCCCCCCCCCCCCCCAGTTGGACAAGCCTTTCGACCCTTTATCTCCTTTACACTTGGGGTGGGTGGGGGAGGGGGGGGGACCAATTGTGTCATGACTCCCAAGTGTCATGTGGAAAATTTGTGTCCATGATCAAAATTTCATTCTAATGAAATAAATGTTCTCTGGTGGTAAATTTTTTTCTTCTGATCAAACAGTACGTTAATCTAGTGCTACTGGCTAAGTGACATTTTATACTATGGTTGTCCTTCTTTGCTTTTATCTGGCCACTGTAGGCTGTAGTTGATTTTCTAGTAAAGTGGAAGCACATTTTGATTGATGCGTGTTTGATTTACTGCTTTATTATGCATGATATTAAAATGATAATATATAATTGTTCCTATTGCTGTCAGCCTTTTTAATTAAATTCAGCCTAGTGTGGTTCCAAAGGGGGAAAGAACCACTGCTTTCACCAAGCTTGTCACGAGGTGACTACATTTTGCAACCTCATCATTGAAATAAGAAACCACCACTGCATGAGCACATGATATCCTCTAGTGCAATCTTCCTGCCCTGGGACCAACTTCAGTTGTTGCTCAAAGCTCCATAAAGAACAAAAGCAGGGAAATTAATTCATTCTTCTTTTTTTTCCAGAAATGTGGCTCCCTCTGGAACATTCACAGCAACACTTCAAATCACCCCTACAAAAGTGGGCAATCTAGAGATTATCATTATTTTCAACTCCAAACAACTTGAGGATATCAACGTTTCCTGTCCAATCCTTATTCGTGCATAATAAGGGCAGAAACTAAAACTTTGCACTATTGCTTCACAACAAAATTGATAAATGATGAATGTTACCATCTGACATGGTAGCAATACATCCTTATCATTCACATAAATGTTGTGTTGAAGCCAGATTTTGTGCACTTATGAGTGCATATTTTTAATGGTAGTTCAAGACATGTAAAAATGAGGTATCTTTGTTGATCTTGGTTCATTTTTAATAATTTTACAGAACAAGAACAAAGTTTTATATGCGGATTTTTTTCAGCTTTATAATACAACTATTCATACACAACATAATGATACAATCTTTTAACATCTAGCTTGATTGGTCAATCATTTTGAAGACACTACTTTATTTACATACACCATCTGACATAACCAATATACCAGTTCCAAATGGGTATCCAACCATCACAGACCAACCAGAAACGTAATGAACTGACATTCAAACAACCAAATCAACCAGCATGATGAAGTCACCATACATCCAAATTACCATTTGTGTATCCAGCCAACTAACTGTAATATTAATAATGTATTAAATATTATTTTTTATTTAACGTATAAACACAAATGTGATTGTCCCTATTTACAATGATTTGACAAATATGATGCCACTTTCTCATATCGGCAGTTGTTCATATTATTTGGAATTGAAAACAGTATATATCCTAATTATAACCCATCAGAGGTTGAACGGGAAATTTTTCTTCATTAATTTAAAAAAAAACAACAAAAATAACTAACTGTACATTCTATTAATTATATACCCAACCAGTTGCCATGACACCAAGATACCATAATCAGTTACATAGAATCAACTAAAAAATACACATAATTGGTTAAAGATACACAAAATGAACTAAATATACACAAAATCAACTCAGCAGACACATAATAGACAAAACGTACACACAATCAATTAAAAGTTAACACAATCAACTAAAAATTCCCCCAGTCAACTAAATATACACATCTATTAAATTGATAGATAGTCAACTAGTCACATAATTAGTCAGCTGTGCATGTTGCTAGCTAAATATTTGCACAGCCAAACAAAGATGTCTAAACAACAAGCTATACATCCAGTCAAACGTATATCATATGCACAACCCATCTGTTTAAAGATCAACCAACCATATATGAAATCGGTTGCATCCACAAGTATTTAACTAGAGACATGACTAACCACAAATCTGTCCAGCTAACAATTAATACAATGATCAACAAATCATACATCCAGAGCATATTTGATCCAATAAGGCACATGATTACACCAGTCAACCGATTCTCCAGTCAACTATAAATCTTTAAAGCCATTATTCTAACCAATCAGCTATACATTCAACACATTCAGAGATACCAATATTTACAGCAACTATTTAATGTTGATCGGACCAATAACTCAACACATTCAGCCTTTTCTTGTTTAATTGTTAAGATTTTCGTTTTTAATACAGTATATAGTATATAACACTGGTCCCTTCTGTGCCTTCATACCTTGTATTAGTATTTTGATGCATGTATGATTATAATTTGATTTTTGTGTTGAGGATGTATTTTTGTATTTTGATGAACATATGAGTATTGATTTCTTTAAAAAAAAATTAACATACTCTCTTGTATGGAGGATTCTTTAGTGGTAGTTCATGTTGATTATACTAATTATAACTTTACTTTGCCATCTCAGTCTGGAAACCCTTTAGAGTAGAGTGATTTAATTAGCACATCCTGGACCACATGAACCCTGATGTCAGCAAAACAACACTATAAATAAGAATGCAATACATTCATTTTATATATATATATATATATATATATATATATATCGTATATATATATATATTATATATATATCAGGGTGTCACAGCGGATTCAGTTGCCATGCATGATAAGGATACAACAATTAATATTCTGTTCCAATGTTTAGGCGTAAACGGAACAACGGATTTCCAGAAAGGCGTAATTGACTGTCGGTTACTTAAAATGGAAGTAGAAGAGAATATATTCGCAGTGGAACCACAATAATCATGCTTACATCTTGCAATTTTTACCATAAGAGAATGAAGATGACTGCAGCTAAACTATAATGAGTGTTGTAGTAAGATATACACTGCTTATTTTCATTTTAAAATCTATCCATGTGTCACAAAATGAAAATTCCACTTCCATCTTCTCTTCATCTCTTTCTCATTCTGTCTTAGCTTACTGCTATTTTAATTCAAAATTTCCCTTATTTTTCTAAATGAAAATTCTTATTCTATCTTTTCCTCTCAATTAGAACCCTTTTACGATTCTGTATTTCTTTCCACGTGCCTCCACTCTCTCTGTTTCTGAGGTCCTTTTGACCAGCATAATGCCTGAACATCTGTAAGGTTTTTTCTGGCCTTTATTGCACTTTGAGCAAAATGAAAAGTCAGACATAAGGGAAAATTAGACTGAACGAGCATGGAGGAAAGAAAATGACATATTATACGTCACAGAAAATTTTACCAGTTGATATTGTCTCGGAAGTGTTTTTTGGCTAAAAAAAAAATGACTAACCATAATAAATCAGATGAAAATAATCTTGTCAGATAAAAATGGTTGGACACCTGCATAAAGAGTTTACTAACTAAAGAAACTTTTTATACCAGGAGGTCAAAAATCTGCAGTCTGATAATAAACAGACGCCAAGATAAAATCAGATGGGAACAGAGAATGGGCCACTCAAGTGAAGGTCTGGCCCAAAATTACAATGAGCAGGCTTTAACACTGGAGCTTCCCTAGAGGCAAACAATCTGCCAACATATTCATTAGCACCATCTAAAGGAAACTGTTAGAAATTCATTTGAGTGGTCCTATACAGTGATGCAGAGATCCTAAGCAGCAGTCTGTAGGTAGTGATTCTAAGCAGTAATCTTATCTAATGTTCTTGAAGGCAGGCTTAATCAATTCCAGAAATTATTATTTGCCTTTTATAAACAGCTTTTAATATTAGCAGAACGTTTATGAACAAGTGATGTAATAATAACTTTATACAAGTATTATTTCTTATTATATATGACTTTGTGGGTGCTCTGTATATATTTGTGTAGTCCAATGGCATTTTGAATCTCTTCAGCATTCCAGAGTGGACTGCATATGGTCCTCTCAAATATTAATTGTATAGCCTGGAAGTCTCTAATGAGACAAAGAAATAATTGGATTACTGCTCCTACTAGGCATGTCATAAAGTGGCGACTAAGGTAAAGTTGTGCATGGAGCTGGCAACCCCATGATGTAAAACAAAGTGTTATAGAAACCACCATTGAAAGAGCATGTAAGTTCTTTGATACAGGCTTCCTCCATGGATTCTACTACGGCAGTGGTGGCCCTGTGCTCTATAAGGAGCTAAAAAAGAGGAGAAAAAAGAATAAACCAAATTTTACAAGTTTTGTTAGAATTCAATTCTTCTATTACTGTTCGTTTTGATCATTTCTTTAAAAATTCTTTCTGGCACAAATATGAGTATTATAGATTTTGTTTTGTCATGGTCACTGTTGTGGACTAATGTTTTCTGAAGTGTCATTTACTGTATTTGATTATATACATTATGATATAAAGGTTTAGCTTAATGACAACTTAAGTCAAAATCTTGAAGACTTAACTGATTCCGTACGTAATTATTTTCAGCTCTGGACGGAATTATTTTTAAGCCCCAAAAATTTACACATACATAATTTACGTTTACTGACAATGTGTGTCTAATCATGAGTTAAGTATAACATATTATATATCAAATTAAATTACATTGGATGAACAATATAAATCCATATGTCTTTCTGGCTAATTTTATGTTATGTTTATGTTATAACAGATAATATGTACACGGAAAAAAGATAACTTGAAGTTTTGAACAAAATTTTCGACTTAGGTAATGCTTGTAACATAAATTGTTATCACAATACAGTTTCACTGCTCTCTTTGTGCAGTGAATCCATTTAGAATGCACAGAAAAAGTAACAGAGTTATGGTTGATACGACAGGATGTTCACCGTTTACATATTAGTAACAATATCCTGTGTGTTTTCGGCCATTATGGCGATACGACAAAACACGATTAAAGATGAAGATAATGTGAAAAATTCCCTTCAAACGCAAATAAAAGACGTTGAAGCTTGTTGAAATTAGCCCAGTTTTGTGTTTACTTCCGTTCGAGATAGCATATTCTGGGCAGTATAAAATTTCAGAATAGAAAGAAACAACGGGGGGCGCTTTGTCAAATAATCAAAAGCGACTAGTCTTTTAAAAGAAACCTTGCGGCCACAGCGGTCGGCCATTTGCGTCAAAATAGATGGGAGTTACGTAACAGTTTAAGTTAAGTTAGGGATTCTTAACCATTTTGTCGTCACACCTCTCATGAAAGTGAACTTAATGTTCACACCTCCCATCTTTCCCAAAATTAATTACTGAACCAATCAATAAATAATTAATATACCACTACAGAGATTTTATTTCTAGCCAGTTCCTCACATATACAGAGAAAATATAATGGAAATGATTCCAGTGCATAATAGTGGCACATTTTGAAAGCATAGCGTTACATGTGGACATTTGATGCTATGGTTATCCCTAGGTCATTAAAAGGGGAAGTGTACTTTGTCACATAACTTCATCAAAAGGTTTTACTGACTAGTCCCCTTTTACTGTTTCATCAAAGAAAAACTATATGGTTTATTCTAAACCTGGATTTCCAATTTTATCCAGTGAGTAAATCATTTGCAACAAATTTTGGGTGAGAGTTTAAAACAGTGAAGACCTGCTTTAAAACTCCCTGTCTTAAGTCATTATGAAGCAGTCCAGGGAATTAATTGAAAATGATGTTTTCTTCTTACGAATTAACTGTGAATTCAATGTTATATTTTTTCTAAAAGTTGTATATTTCAAAATTTTTTTGTACAGGGTTTTTCATCTCAGATTTTGTGAATGATGTATGTAATTATCAATCAAGCTATTATAAGGATCTATGCAAATAACAATTTTAAATGAGGTACATGGGATGAGATAGGTTTATGTAACTAAATGGTTTTCTTGCACAAGCTGTACCTAGATTATTCAAAGCAGCAATATATTTATTCATATTTTAAAATAATATTTCATATTCATTATGCACATGTGAAATATTTCTCAACAGATCCACACAAAAATAAGGTCTATTTACACTAATTCACTGGGGGGGGGGGGGGGGGCAACCCAATTTTTGTTCATTTTTCAGTAATTTAGTTCAAACCTCAGCAGCAGAGTGCTTAGTATTAACAATCCCCATTTAGAAACCATTCAGTGTACTTTTCATGTTTGTTTGTATTTTTTTTTTAATGCACAAATGAGCTTTGCTGGTGTTGATTTTATCATGCTTATACTGTTTTACAGTATTGATGTGTAAAGTGTATGTTACAGTGTTTGTTTTTGTTGTGAACACAGACATAATGTTTGTTTGAGGGAGCCCTTTAGAAAAGTGGATTCAACATACAGATGTAATCTGGTCATAAGTTTAAAATCTCCCCCATCAGGTAAACATTTAGTCTGTTATCTTCTTCATTCTCTAGGCAAGTTGGAGCCAACTTTGTATTTGGCTCCCAGGTATCATCTTCCAGGTGTTTTTTTGAAGAAGTTGGTTTGAACATGTCACATTTTTTTGCAACATGTGGTGGCAAAATGTATTACTTCTGCCAGAGATAAATAATGATCAAATTAATAATTTTAGTGCATATATGTCCATTGACATACATTCCATTGCCCATTTTGACTATTCCACATTTATCAAGAGGTTTTTATATTTACTGCCTTACAATGGCTTCTGAGTGTGCTGGATCTTAATTGACCTGTGTCAAAAGATGATATGCTAAAGAAGCCACTAGATACAATGATTCCTTCTCTACAGCAGTGACTGATGTTGTGAACCATTCCCATCTCTAAATGCACCAAGGTCAGTTGTTGACTTTTAAGGTGATATTTTAAAAGTTTGAGCTTAAAATATTTTGTGCCATAGTTAACAGCTCAGCTGTGATATCTGCACCTTTTGACCCAGCCCATGTGATTTCAGCAAGCACTTTTTATCTGGGTTTTCTTTCTTTAGACTTTAACTGTCCCTAACCTGTCTACAAGGCTGCAGGTGGTTTGAAAGTTTTTCTTTCTCCATGTCTTTTGATCTTCATCTAGCTGGAGCATTCTGATTTACGGGACTCGTTAAGTAACTATCTCACAAGAAAAAGGCCTGGAGTTGGGCTTCTGCTATCATAGTCTATACGTTGCACAGACTTTGAGAGTATTAAAATGGAGTTGGGATCTCATCCTCAGCTACATTTCTGGCTATAACAGCATTTAGGACCATTTTGAAGATATTTTACCCTAATCATCTAATGCCCCATAACCGTAATCAGATGCAGGACAAATTGAAAACACTCGATGAGAGGTCACAACAATTGGGTCTGAAAATACACAGGGAAAAGACAAAGATAATGAGAATAAATGCAGGTAATGAAAACAGGGTTGAACTTGAAGAAGCGCCAATACAAGATGTAGAATCGTACACATATCTTGGCAGCAATATAGACAAAGTTGGAGGGACAGACAGTGATATTAAAATAAAAATACAAAAAGCAAGAGGAGCATTCATTGCATTGGGAAATATACGGAGATCAAGAGAAATCGGATCCAATACGAAAATAAGAATCTTCAACTCAAATGTGAAGTCAGTCCTATTGTGTGGCTCTGAGACATGGAGAACAACAAAGACAACAACCAAAAAGCTACAGACTTTCATAAATGGGTGCTTGCGTAGAATAGAGGGATTAAAATAGTATGACAAGGTTAACAATGTGGAACTGATGACAAGAACTAGACAAGTGCCAGTGGAACAAGAGATGAGAAGAAGACGATGGCGATGGATAGGACACATACTGAGGAAACCTGTTGATAGCATTACAAAGCAGTCCTTGTTCTGGAACCCCTCAGGGCAAGAGAGGCAGAGGTAGACCAAGAAGCACACGTAGAAGAGAGCTGGAAACGGAGGTAAAAATGATGAGGAGAACGTGGAAAGAACTTGAGATGATGGCACGTGACAGGAGGACTTGGCATGTGTTTGTTGAAGGCCTATGCTCCTTTGGGAGTGGAGGGTTATAAATTTAATGCCCTAAAACGCCCTAGAGTACAAAATCGTTTGTTTATATATATATATATATTTTTTACAGTATTAATTTCTTTAATAAAATTTCGGTTTTTAAAAAAAATTTAGTCTTACAAATAAGGAAGAATAGTAATTTCATAATAGTAATAAGTATAGCAACTTTTGGTAAACCCTGTAAAAATGTCATAATTAATTCAACAATTATGATGTGACAGTGTAGTAGAAAGCGAAATGCTACAACTGGCAGTATTAATGATTATATGATGTCTTTGTGATCTCTTTCCCATGAAAGAAACTTCCTGTCCTCTTCCAGTCATTAGTTACATCTAGTATTCTTGGATTGTGTGTCAAGATTTCATCTTTAGGCCTACATTTACCAACAGATGTCGCTGTTGTATATTTTGTATCAGATTGCCTGAAATAAAGAGAAATACAGATTTTTATAAGAGAACGAGAAACAGACATCAAAAACTGCTGAAGATAGGGAGAGAAAGCTAAGATGGATAAATGTAACCTCAAATCTGGTTGTGAGCAACAGTTGGAAACTTTGTTCAAAAAAACATGATAGATGGATGGATGGGCATGAGACATGTTATCTGTGAATACATGTTCGAAAACATAGGTTGTTATGATTGTCAAGAAGAAAATCTTTAAAACACTGGGACTAACCTTACTGTTTTGACTTCAGCCTTGCTGTATCGGGTACAGTTGCCCATTTCTGCAGCATTTTGTTAACTGCCCAGATGTGTGACCCAGGTACCTTTATCATTTCTAATGTTTTGTTATATTTATGTCACATTATTTATGTCACATTATTTATGTCACTTTATTTATGTCACATTATGGTCCTCAGAAGGGACCCTGACACTATCACCAGAAATGCTATGTGATGGACCCCAGAAGAACAACAAAAGATAGACAGACCAACGATAACCTGGCGGAGAACAGTAGAGGCTGAGATGCAGTGCCTGGGCCAGAGTTAGGGGCACGACACGAAGGATAGCCACTGACTGAGCACAATGGGGATAGTTTGTTGCTGCCCTACAAGACGCGATTAGATGTGATGGCCACTGACTGCTTTGTCAGTCAGGGTAAGGATCCAAGAGAAGAGAAATGGTCATAACAATTTATAAACCTCTTTTTAATGTTACAAAAGATGCTATAATCTGTACTTCAATATTCACTTTTATCTGTCCTAGCAATGTTGTTACCCTACATAAGAAACTATTCTCTTATCTCTGTTTTTGCTTAATTCCATAATCATTGCTTTCTTGCCTTGGTATGAAATACCCTTTCTTTAACTAAACATATGTTTACACAATATATTATTTGTAATTTTTAATTCTGGACATTTATTTAGCTTACAAAAATAATAGCTTCTTTTTATAAAAATTTTTCAAGCAAGATGCTGTTTGTATTCCATTCTTTTTTGTGTCCAGAAGTTGTTTGAAAAATTCTGCTGAAGTTGTTTGATAGTAATAGTAATGTATAATCTTTATTACTATATGGTGCAGAAACATGGACTATGAACAAGCAATTAGAAGAAAGAATTGAGGCCCTTGAGATGTGGATAAATAGAAAAATGGGGCACGTCTCTTGGAAAGAGAAGAAAACAAATAAAGAGGTCCTAGAAAACCTAGGAATGGAAAGAAAATTAATGAAGGAGATCAAAATTAGACAGCTAAAATATTTAGGACATGTAAAAAGACACAACACCGGACACTGAAGAGCAGAGTTGAAGGCAAATGTGCAAGATGAAGTCAGAACTATAAATGAGAAGAGAACATCAAGAGATGGACAAGAGAGAGTCTATCAGAGTGCACCATGAAGACATGAGACAAGAGAAAGTCTATCAGAGTGCACCATGAAGACATGAGACAAGAAAGAGTCTATCAGAGTGCACCATCAAACACGAGACAAGAGAGAGTCTATCAGAATGCACCATGAAGACATGAGACAGAAGAGAATCTATCAGTGCACCATCAAGACATGAGACAAGAGAGAGTCTATCAGAGTGCACCATCAAGACACAAGACGAGAGAGTCTATCAGAGTGCACCATCAAGACACGAGACAAGAGAGAGTATCAGAGTGAACCATCAAGACACAAGACAGGAGAGAGTCTATCAGAGTGCACCATCAAGACATGAGACAAGAGAGAGTCTATCAGAGTGCACCATGAAGACACGAGACAGGAGAGTCTATCAGAATGCACCACCAAGACATGAGACAAGAGAGAGTCTATCAGAGTGCACCATCAAGACATGAGACAAGAGAGAGTCTATCAGAGTGCACCATGAAGACACGAGACAAGAGAGAGTCTATCAGAGTGCACCATCAAGACACGAGACAGGAGAGAGTCTATCAGAGTGCACCATGAAGACACGAGACAGGAGAGAGTCTACCAGAAAACACCATCAAGACAAGAGACAGAAGACATTGGAGATCCATTACAGCCGACCTTCAATGTGAAGATGGCACCTGATGATGATGATAGCACATTTTAAAAATGTGAGCTTTGCCTTATTTTGGTGAGGGGGCCCTCTGTTCAACCTAGACACAAGGTCCGTCGGTTATATTACAGCACGTCCAGATATAAAAGACCTTGTGGTCTGGTACTATGTTATTGATAGCATACGATTGCTAGATTCTTCTTGTAGAAACATTCATACAAGACATCGACTAAGTCATGCATCTTGCCAGCAAAGCAGATAAGTGATTTTGTTTGTTTGTTGTTGTAAATTTGATGATGAGAAATATCCTGTTCAACATCTGATGAGTTATAATTAGGATATATATTGTTTTCAATGCCAAATAATATGAATAATTGTCAATATGTGAAAGTGGACAGCATACATAGGGACAGTTTATGGAAAATACTGAGGGCTTATGGAATTCCAAGCTGCATAGTGTCAATTATAAAAAGCCTCTATGCCAACTTTACGTGTAGTGTTGGGCAGAGCAACCTAACCTTTGAGGTGAAGACAGGAGTACGACAGGGATGCCCCTTGTCAACCACTCTATTTTTAACAGTCATAGACTGGGTGATGCGCCAGACAACAGAGGGCAGTCCAAGAGGAATAAGATGGACAACATTTTCTACATTGGAAGATCTGGAATATGCAGATGACATTGCACTACTAGCACATTCACATCAACACATCCAGGAAAAAACGGATAGACTTAACAAGTTTAGCCAGCAGGTGGGCTTGAACATCAATTTAAAGAAGTCTGAGGTCATGACGCTCAATGTGAGCAACCCTGAGCCCATATCAGTAAGGAATCAGCAATTGGTACAGACAGATACCTTCACATACCTAGGAAGCATAGTAACACCAGACGGTGGGGCAGGCAAAGACATCAACATCAGAATGAATAAGGCAAGAACAGCCTTCTTTAGCCTAAACAACATCTGGAAGTCCTTCCAATACAGCACAAGCACAAAATTAAGATTATATCAGAGCTGTGTGCTTTCTGTGCTTCTCTATGGTGTGGAATGCTGCAGAGTTACAGAGAAGGAAATGTCGAAACTGTCCTCCTTTCACACAACATGCCTAAGAAAAATTCACCGAATCTTTTGGCCGAATACCATCACTAACCAAGATCTGCTTACTCGTAGCAAGCAAGAGGACATGCACACCATCATAGCTGGCAGACGCTGGAGCTGGGTTGGTCATGTCCTCAGAAGAGACCCCGATGCCATTACAAGAACAGCTATGCTTTGGACCCCTGAAGAAAAACGAAAGAGAGGCCGACCTAAAACAACCTTGCGGAGGACTGTGGAGGCTGAGATGCAGGGAATGAACCAGAGTTGGGGCACTGTACGAAGGATGGCCACCGACCGAGCAAAGTGGAATCAATTTGTTGTTGCCCTACAAGACGCCACTAGGCGTGATGGCCACTGACTGCTTTGACGGTCGGCGGCTAAGGATCAAAGAAGAAGAAGATGTGAAAGTGGCATCATCTCCTGTTCAATCATTGCAAATAGGGCAAATCAAAATTACCAGATTTGTAGGCATGTAAAATAAATAAACAAAAATTAAACATCAAACAAACACACAAAAACAAAGAATAGAGATAAAACAAAACAAAAACAAACAAATAAAAGACAAACAAAAAACACCAAAGAAAAATAGTAAACGGGGAAAGGGGTGTAAAGGTCTGGGGTGCTTTTAGTTAGATATTTAATTGACTTTCATTTGTCATAAGTCATATGTTTTATTATAACATAACAGACCCTCACCTTCCCAATTACTATATGTTAACTTTTGTTCTTGTTAAATACTGTTTGACTATATTTTGCAGTTCCCTATGTCTGTCTATTCTTAACATCTCTTCTATATTTATGAGTAAATTTTAAGCCTGCAAATAATTTAATATTGGGGTTTTCTGTTGTTCATACCTCTTGGCTTGTGTTGGCTATGTCCGCCGCATGGAACATGACTGTATCCCTAAAGATATCTTCTACAAACAACTGGCAGATGGTAAAAGAATAGATGGTCATAATTGACTATGGGAATGCGCCCCATGAGATGACAGCCCTCAGCTTCTATTTTTTATTTCTGGTGTTCCTGTCGACGTGTTCTTTTCTCTTTTGCTTGTTGTATGAGCTTCTTTTAACCCGACCTGAGGAGGCGCCTAGGGAGGAGCTGCACTTAATGTGATCGGCAGCTTCGTCCCCTCAAGCTGCTGGATTTATGTCCAATGGCTTTATGTCTCTCTTGTACACATCTTTGAATCTCAGCTGCGATCGCCCAGCTGTTCATTTGCCATTTATTTTTAAAATTTTTTTTGGAGATATGACCATCTGCCATGTGGTAGGCATGGCCAAACCAGCGTAATCTGCTCTGTTTAAGCAGTGCATACATGCTTTGAAAGTCAACGTGTGACAGCACCTGGACATCTGTCACTTTGTCCTTCCGCTAAATTATTATCAAGTGTGCGGCTTCACTGCCAGCTGGTATGGCATTCATGTCCAGTGTTGCCACAGCTGGGTATTTTTTACTAGATCTGGGGTTTTTTGGCTTCTGTCTGGGTATCTGGGTATAGTTTTTCCAAATCTGCATTAATCTGGGTATATTTGACAATTGGCATTTACAATGTATGTATATTATTGTGCACTGAGCATTATACATTATATTTATATTGTCATTATTATATTTATATTGTCATTATTATATTTATATTGTCATCATTATATTTATATTGTCATCATTATATTTATATTGTCATCATTATATTTATATTGTCATCATTATATTTATATTGTCATCATTATTGTCATCATTATATTTATATTGTCATCATTATATTTATATTGTCATCATTATATTTATATTGTCATCATTATATTTATATTGTCATCATTATATTTATATTGTCATCATTATATTTATATTGTCATCATTATATTTATATTGTCATTATTATATTTATATTGTCATTATTATATTTATATTGTCATTATTATATTTATATTGTCATTAAATGTAAACAAATTATGTGCTCTATTTTTATTATCCACCTAAATTTAATTCTTGTTTTTAACCACATCAATGACGTTGTTTTTTGACTCATTTACATCAAATATCTATTTACATCAAATTTGAAAGTCACTTAAGTATCTTTTAAAGTCAGTTATATAACTGGAACTACCAGGCCTTTATACCCCGCCACTTTAATATTATTCTTGTTCAGAGTTTCTTCTAAGCACAATTGTGATTATCCCTATTTACAAATGTTATGCCACTTTCTCATATCGGCAGTTGTTCATATTATGTGGAATTGAAAACAATATATATCCTAATTATAACCCATCAGAGGTTGAACGGGATTTTAGTTTATTTTCATTAATATATAAAAAAAAAAATTCTTAATTTTTTGTTTGTTTTTTTAAATTGGTTTATTTATTGAACATATAAGCACAATTGTGATTGTTCCTATTTACAATGATTTGACGAATGTGATGCCACTTTCTCATATAAGTAGTTGTTCATATTATTTGGAATTGAAAACAATATATATCCTAATTAGAACCCTGTTGATCTTTACTGTTGCGTGTAGTAAATATTGTAAGATATAATGAGACGTGGCTGGCTGTCATACATTCTCACTTTATGAAGCTTAATCACGGAGACCGAACGCACACTGGATACATACGATATATTTAATTCGCCATCTTAGAAGTAGAAGTTGGAAAAAAGAGCTGGCATAAGGGCAAGTAACTCTAGTGGGAAACAAACTAAACACCGAAACGTATATATACACATCAACATCCCCCCTTCTTTATGAGTGAACAAAGTCATTCATCCAAGAGGGTTTCTTGCGATCTCTTTGGGGTCTTCTAGGGCAAGATGGTAGGAGAGAATGTTCTTTGCCAGCTTTCCCAGGACTAGAAGTAGCTGGAGTTGAAAGATCAACTTCTGGAGGATTGGAAATGTTCACTTCACTAGTGTTTTCCATGTCTGGCAAAACAACCTGTTGCTCGGGTAGAACTGAAGAGGAGACATCAATTTCCAGGTCCTCGGGATCAGGTGTAAAAGGTGTTGTTTTAGGTCTTAGATGAGTTCTGTTTCTGACATATTGACCTCCATTCTCCCCTTCAACTAAATAAGATCTTTCAGAGAGCCTAGTATCAATCCTTCCAGGTTGCCAGTTTGGTTGTTCAGGGTCTTGATAGTAGACTGGCTGGTGAGACAACTTGGGCAGTTTTATCATAATACGTTTTCACTGATCTGTCTCTCTTGCCTCTACTTTCAATAACTCTACTGTGAGATGCAACGGGTTTCACTGCAGAAGGTATCAGCGTACGCAGTTTCCTGTTGAACAGTATTTCTGCTGGACTTTGATCAAACCCTTGTCTCGGCGTATTACGAAGTTCAAGTAGTGCCTCATATGCATCTGTGTTGTTTTGAAGAGTCTTTCTCATCATACCCTTGATGAGTTTCACAGCAGATTCAGCTAATCCATTGGCTTTATGGTGACCTGGTGCTGATTTAACATGAAGTATTCCCCATCTAGCAGTAAATGATCTGAACTTTGCAGACGTAAACTGAGTACCTTGGTCAGATACAATAACTTTGGGAACACCATAACAAGCAAAATGAGACTTCAATTTCCTGATGACTAACTGTGCTGTCATTGTAGGTAGAAAGTCTACTTCAATGAAGTTGGAGAAGTAGTCAATCAGGACTAAATAATATCGGCCTTCTATAATAAAGATGTCAGTGCCAACTTTCTCCCAGGGTGATAAACCTCTTGAGTGTTGGTTTAAAGGTTCTTTAGTATTCCTTGCCTTCGTTTCTTGACATTCTGGACAACTGTCAGCTATCTGTCGAATCTCAGCCGTCATGCCGATCCAAAACAGACAACTTTTGGCCCAGCGCATCATGCTGTCAAATGCAAGATGAGCAGCATGTAGCTTCTGCTTGATTTCAGGCCTCAGTGCTTTTGGGATAAGAATACGCTCTCCTTTAAGTATTATGCCTTGTTCTGTTGTCAGAGTGTCACGAATGTCAAAATAAGGCATAAGCTCAGCTGGTACATCAGACTTTCTTTTAGGCCACCCATTCAAAATGGTCGACTTCAACCTCTGGAGCACGCTGTCTTTGAGAGTTTCAGCTTTAATCTTTTCCATCATCACATCTGGTATTTCAGGTAATCTTACAGGTGCATCAGCTCCTGCATTGCTCTCTCTATCAGTTGAGAAATCCAAAGTGACATTATGAATACAAACTCTGGACAGTGTGTCGGCTATAAGAAGATCGGAACCTTGTACCCATTGGAATTCAAAGTCATATCGATGGCTGCGCATCAGTAAATTCTGCAGTCTTCGAGGAATTTGACTCAGAGGTTTCTTAACGATGGCTGCCAAAGGTTTATGGTCGTTGATGACTGTAACTTTCCTTCCATAAGTGTACTGGTCAAAGTGTTCCAAACCATATACAACAGCTAAGAGTTCCTTCTCAATTTGAGCCCAGCGTTGATCTGTTTCAGTTACAGCTCTTGAAGCAAACTCTATTGGATGACCATTTTGTGGGAGGACAGCCCCACATCCATAGCTGCTACTATCAACTTGAATACACAAAGATTATTCAGGATCATAGTATGCGAGTACTGGAGTAGAAGTAATCAGTTTCTTGACTCTCTTGAAAGCTTGGTCACATTCAGCAGACCAGATAAAAGGAGTATCCTTACGTGTAAGTTCTCTAATTGGATGAAGAACTTCTGAAAGATTGTTGAGAAACTTTGCTAGATACTGTATCATGCAGCAAAATCTGCGAACCTCATGACAGTCCTTAGGAACGGGAATGTTTAGTATTGTCTCAACCTTTTTCTTGTCTGGTTCAACACCTCGAGCAGTAATAAGGTGACCCATGAAGGTAATTTCTTCTTTCTTCTCTTGAGCTTTAGCGTCATTCAGTTTAATGCCTTTCTCTTTACACCTATGTTTCAGTGCTTTAAGCTTCAGATCATAGTCCTTAATTGCTTGCTGTCTGTTTGATCCACAACCTGCAATAACTATGTCATCAGCAACATTGATGCAACCATGAAGACCTTCAAGAGCTTGTGCTAGATGCCTCTGGAAAATTTCACTGCTTACATTCAAACCAAATGGTAGTCTAGACCATCTGAACCATCTGACCATCAAAAGGTGTAATCATTGTTGTAAGTTTACTAGACTTCTCATCAAGTTTGATATGCCAGAATGCTTCCTTGATATCCAGCTTTGTGAAAATCTTGGCATTATTGAGTTCAGGCAATACATCATCCAAAGTTGGCAATCTGTAATGCTCTCTCTCTACAAATCCTCATTCAGGGGTCTAGGGTCAATGCATATTCTTAAGGAACCATCAGACTTTTCAACAACAGCCATTTGGTTAACCCATTCAGTCGGTTCCTCTACTGGTATTAATATATCTCTGTTCATTAGATTTTGAAGCTCTGACTTTACCTTGCTCTTAAGTGAAAATGGTATTTTTCTGCACGGCAGTGCCTTTGGACGAATATTAGGATCAATATGCAACACAGCTTCACCCAGGACACCTAGATGGTTATCAGAGTTATGATCATTATCTAAACTGTCAGTAGCCACCTTAGCAATAAATTTGTTTGTGTTGACTGTCACAAAAAAAAATGTAGATCCTGTATGTTGGTTGCCGAATTAAAAGGCTCTTGAAGAGTTGTGTTCCATAACGTATGTAATACTTCATTGCTTCGTGAGCTGCAGTGGTTCTGGGGCAAATCGAGAATTTTAGTAGGATTAGAGTGGTCTCCTTCCTCTGCAAGCTGATCAAAAACTTCAAAGCTTGAGGTCCAGCACAGTGTAGAATAATGGCAGCCCGAACAGAATCAGGTTTAGACGCCACCTCTGATGCATGCATGTATAATTCTAACTGTTGTCTCCATTTACGAAATGTGTCTGGTTCGACGTTATTTATGTCTAGGCAGGGTGGTAACGGAAATAAGGGCCGTTCTGCCATGACGAAATGTCTAATAATGGTATGCAAGCAATAACCAGTAATCTCACCTCAAGACTAATGACATTCAGCACACGTGTTACAAGATATTCAGCAGAATAGTCCGAATTCTGTAGAAATTAACACCGCCGCCACCATGTTGATCTTTACTGTTGCGTGTAGTAAATATTGTAAGATATAATGAGACGTGACTGGCTGTCATACATTCTCACTTTATGAAGCTTAATCACGGAGACCGAACGCACACTGGATACATACGATATATTTAATTCGCCATCTTAGAAGTAGACGTTGGAAAGAGAGCTAGCATAAGGGCAAGTAACTATAGTGGGAAACAAACTAAACACCGAAACGTATATATACACATCAACAAACCCATTAGAGGTTGAACGGTATTTTTTTTTTTTCATTAATTTAAAAAAAAAAAATTTCCTGTTATTCTGTTAATGGCTGTCATTTACAATACTTAGTCATTTTTGCAATGTGTTTTAAAGTATTCTCTTTAAATTTTATACTCAAGCAGATAAACGGCATATTGTTTTTTTTTTAAATTTAATTTAAAAAAAAAAAAATAAGATTATAAAATGAGCGATGATGAAGGTACGCTAGGTAGTTGTAGCACCGCGTAAAAAAGTGAAGCCATGGTATCAGCAGGTTTTTTTTAATAGGGAATGGCTAACAGACAGCGAACTGAAGGATTGGAGTTTGTCATAAGTTTAATCCTATTAAAAGTGTGGTTGGAAGATGTGTGTGAAGGACATTGTCAGTAGAGATATGCAAAGATTTTGGAACTCCACAACCAAAATTTCACGTTGTCAATTCATGCATATGATCTTGACGAAGGAGAAGTTGTCGACATGGATGCCGAGTCGCTGACAAGTGACAATTTTCAACAGTAACAAGTTACAACTAACATTTTATATTTGATTTGAAGAACATTTTGTTAATGTAACTACTGTAAGTATGTTACTGTTAAAATATCTCATTTTCAGGAGTTCATATTTTGGGGTGTTAATAAAATCATTTGTATATAATTTTGAAATTTTGGTAATAAAAAATAAAATAAAAATGAAGAAATAAATAAAAATTGGTAGCACACAGCTTATTTGTGCTAAAGTTGCACTAACAGATTGTGTAAGCATCATTTATCCCGTGTACTTGGGGCATAAAGTAATCTGGGTATTTCTGGGTTTTTTTAAGAAGAAAATCTGGGTTTATCTCTAGAACTTGAGTGCCAACCTTGTTCATGTCTATTCGCATGTGCTCGTTCCCCTAACTTATGTTCAATCTTACTTTCCGATCCAAAGTGAACACATTGCTACAACTATTGTTTGCCAGCGATTTCTATTTTAGCCTGTATTTTTCAGCTTCGTCTCACTGTCTTCTTAATAAAACAGTACTTGTTTTACCAAAGTTTAAACTGTTAATATTGTTATCCTTCCCTACCAGGGCCGGATTAAGCTAGTGCGGGGCCTGTAGCATATGTTAAGAAAGGGGCCCTATATTAAAAAAAAAAACAATAAAACAACACAAACATATTTGAACACATACATTTTTAATTTGCATAGTAATTATCATTATCAATTAATTCGTGCTTGTAATCCTATAAACTTGACACTCATGTTGCTGCCGTTGTCATAACTTTGACCACGGCAGTCTTTAATATCAATGTCATTTGCCTTTAAAAAATTAAGTAGACTTTTAGTAAGCTGTTCAGCACTATGACCTTCCATATCCAAAAATGTCACAAATCTTTCAACTGGTCCAGATGGCAAAACATAGCGCAGAGTCAAAGTCAGCTGGTCCATATTAAATATATCTGGAGTAGAATCCAATGAAACGGAATAATACTTGTATTTCTTCACTTCACAGAGAATGTGATCCAGTATGCTGGATCCAATCAGATTGATGAATTCCTCACACGTTGTTTTAGATAGATATGATGTATGTCCAAATCCTTTGTTTGCATGAGTACTTATATGCTCTGCCAGAAAAGGGTCAAACTTGGCCAGTAATTCTAACAACCCTAAGTAATTCCCGTTATAAGGGTACCCAACAATTTCATCACTGCCACGAAATGAAAGGCCTCGTTCCGCTAAAAACTTCACAACTTCAATTATTCGCTCTAGAAGTTTGTGCCAATACTTTTCTTGAATATCCATTTGTTTCACAAGATGGGAATCGACACGTTCACCTTTGTTTTTACGCATCAACAGTGAAATTAAAGCTTGTCTATGTGAGGAGCTTTCTTCATGTCGACACAATAGATTGCTTGCATTTTCCCAGTCATTAAACCCTTCCACGGTAAACTTTGATGAACATTCTGAACTCATAAGCTTGCATGGGAAACATAATAAGCGCCCTTTACTTTCTGAATAGCATAACCATTTTCTTGCATGTTGCTTGTTTGTAAGTTTATGAATATGTGTAAAATAAGACTTCTGACAGTATCGAGTTTTCTTTTCAGTGTCATACAATCGCACGGATGAAGAGAAGGCACTATCAACATGTTGCCATTTTTCACTTCCATTGGATATGCAATATTCACGCTCACAGTCATCTATATTGTTCGGCCAGTCACCAATATCATTAGAGTACTTCTTCGTTTCACTTATTCTTTCACATTCAGACTCAGTGTATACTGGGTTTTGCTGTATGTTTTCTGCTGCACAGCCTGCACTAGTACTAGTTGTTCCTGTACTTCCAGCTTCATCGGTTAGAGTACCACCACCATGAACATCAAAATATTCTGTCAGCTTACGTGTTTTTGATATCACAAGTTGATCTCTTCTTTCTTTTTCTTTCTTCGCTTTACGTTTTTCACTTCCAGAAGCATAATTACGTCCAATATCTCTGTGTCTACTGCTCATTTTTTTGAGTTTTCCAACCGTACAAATCAAGAAATTGTAATAAAGATCGAAAGAGAGTGCGAGCACGCCGTACACCTCAATTAAAACAGGAAGTTTCCGTTTCCTAAATTCTAGTTTTTATTGTTAATGCAAATTCATTTCACAAAGAACGAAACAAAATTAGAGGGGCAGTCGCCTAGAGCCAAAAAAGTGGCTTCCATCCAAACGTGACCAAATTTTCAACGCCACTTAAATGGCTTCCGTCCGCAAACAGTTAAGATTAAAATAATGAAGAGTCACACTAAGTCACCCTCTTATGCTCTTTCTCTCACAATTTCGTGACACCAAATGAAAAGGCGCTAAAGATGGCATAATTCACAAGATCATTGGTTTAACGCTCGTATTTTTTTTCTTCTCTCTAACCAGCGGCACTCAAGCTTTCCAGCTCTTTTGGCCCAATGACATGTCATTGCGAGGCTGGGGGGGTCAATAGACTTTCCTTCCAACCCGGTCAGGAGCTTCGCTCCTTCCGATCAACGCTCGTATTAGAAGATGACCAAAAAATTATGTACATATTTATTGGCGCGGGGCCCCTAAAAGCGCGGGGCCCGTAGCATATGCTACTTGTGCTACTACGTTAATCCGGCTCTGTTCCCTACATCGTATTCAAAGTCAAATACTGTTCAGCCTTTGAAACATTCACCCGTTATCTGTTTGCTCTCCGAGGAGCATAGGCATCCAACAAACACACTTCAAGCATTCATGTCCTGTGCCATCCGTCCACGGTTTTTCCAGTTGTCTTCCTTACCCTCTTTATTAATCTTCCTTCAGCTCCCCAAGGAGCATAGGCCTTCAACAAACTCATGCTACACATAACCTGTCACGTGCCATCCGCTTAAGATCTTTCAATATCTTCTTTATCGTTCCCATTTCTGTCACCAGTTGTCTTCTATATGTATTTTTGGGTCTGAACCTGCTTCTCTTTCCTTGGAGATTCTAGAACAAGGACTGTCTAGTAAAGCTATCAACAGGTTTCTTCAATCTATGTCCTTTTGTCTGTCAACAGTGTCTTCTTCTCATCCCTTAATCCACCTGCACTTGTCTAGTTCTTGTCATCCCTTAATCCACCTGCACTTGTCTAGTTCTTGTCATCAGTTACACTTTATACTGTACATTACCAAGAAAAGATCATGAGATAATTTTCAGACTAAGAACCAGCCATTACAGACTCAGACACCATCTGTTCAACAAACTGAAAATCTCACAGACAGACAGACCAGACAGACTGACAGACCAGACAGACAGACAAACAAATAGTAGAACATGTCCTCCAAGACTGTCGGCTCCATGAGAGGAGCTGGGTGGCAGCGTGGCCTTCTCCAACACAGTTGAGGGAGAAACTGTGTGATGACAAGAGAAGCCTGAGACGGACTTCCAGTTGAGGGAGAAACTGTATGATGACAAGAGAAGCCTGAGACGGACTGCCAGTTGAGGGAGAAACTGTATGATGACAAGAGAAGCCTGAGACGGACTGCCAGCTGAGGGAGAAACTGTATGATGACAAGAGAAGCCTGAGACGGACTGCCAGTTGAGGGAGAAACTGTATGATGACAAGAGAAGCCTGAGACGGACTGCCAGTTGAGGGAGAAACTGTATGATGACAAGAGAAGCCTGAGACGGACTGCCAGTTGAGGGAGAAACTGTATGATGAAAAGAGAAGCCTGAGACGGACTGCCAGTTGAGGGAGAAACTGTATGATGACAAGAGAAGCCTGAGACGGACTTCCAGTTGAGGGAGAAACTTTATGATGACAAGAGAAGCCTGAGACGGACTGCCAGTTGAGGGAGAAACTGTATGATGACAAGAGAAGCCTGAGACGGACTGCCAGTTGAGGGAGAAACTGTATGATGACAAGAGAAGCCTGAGACGGACTTCCAGTTGAGGGAGAAACTGTATGATGAAAAGAGAAGCCTGAGACGGACTGCCAGTTGAGGGAGAAACTGTATGATGACAAGAGAAGCCTGAGACGGACTTCCAGTTGAGGGAGAAACTGTATGATGACAAGAGAAGCCTGAGACGGACTTCCAGTTGAGGGAGAAACTGTATGATGACAAGAGAAGCCTGAGACGGACTTCCAGTTGAGGGAGAAACTGTATGATGACAAGAGAAGCCTGAGACGGACTTCTAGTTGAGGGAGAAACTGTATGAAGACAAGAGAAGCCTGAGACGGACTGCCAGTTGAGGGAGAAACTGTATGATGACATGAGAAGCCTGAGACGGACTTCCAGCTTAATGAGAGAGATATATGTGGTTATTTGAGAGCGCACGATGGTGACCTTGTCGTACAATTTTAATAATAGCCCTTTTCTAAACAAGCACTTATTTAATTGTTCTCATTAATCTCATGGTGCAAACTATTATTTTGAGTACTGTACATAAATTGTACTAGTTCCTGTGCATTCTCATCATCATCAGGTGCCATCAAAGATCGGCTTCAATTAATCTCTAGCGTCTTCTGTCTCTTGTCTTTATGGTGAACTCTGATAGACTCATTCCTGTCTCGTGTCTTTATGGTGAACTCTGATAAACTCTTTCCTGTCTCTTGTCTTTATGGTGAACTCTGATAGACTCTTTCCTGTCTCTTGTCTTTATGGTGAACTCTGATAGACTCTTTCCTGTCTCTTGTCTTTATGGTGAACTCTGATAGACTCTTTCCTGTCTCTTGTCTTTATGGTGAACTCTGATAGACTCTTTCCTGTCTCTTGACTTTATGGCGAACTCTGATAGACTCTTTCCTGTCCTTCACTTGATGTTATCTTCTCAGTTATAACGCTACCTTCTTCTTGCTCGTTTGCCTTCAACTCTTTCTTCTATGATGGTCTTCAATAAGTATTTTGTCTTTTTACAGGGCCAAAATATTTTGATCTTCTTTATTAATCTTTTTTTCATTCCTACGGTTTCTAGGACCTCTTTATTTGTATTCTTCTCTTTCCATGAAACGTTCCCCATTCTTCCATATATCCACAACTCAATTGTTCGTTCACTGTCCATGTTTCTACTTCTTCTTCTTCTTCTTCGATCCTTAGCCACCGACCGTCAAAGCAGTCAGTGGCCATAACGCCTAGTGTCGTCTTGTAGGGCAACAACAAATTGATTCCACTTTGCTAAGTAGGTGGCCAGCCTTCGTACAGTGCCCCAACTCTGGTTCATTCTTTGCATCTCAGCCTCCACAGTCCTCCGCCAAGTTGTTTTTGGTCGGCCTCTCTTTCGCTTTCCTTCAGGGGTCCAAAGCATAGCTGTTCTTGTGATGGCATCGGGGTCTCTTCTGAGGACATGACCAACCCAGCTCCAGCGTCTGCCAGCTATGATGGTGTGCATGTCCTCTTGCTTGCTACGAGTAAGCAGATCTTGGTTGGTGATGGTATTCGGCCAAAAGATTCGGTGAATTTTTCTTAGGCATGTTGTGTGAAAAGAGGACAATTATGACATTTCCTTCTCTGTGACTCTCCAGCATTCCGCACCATAGAGAAGCACAGAAAGCACGCAACTCTGGTATAATCTTAATTTTGTGCTTGTGCTGTATTGGGAGGACTTCCAGATGTTATTTAGGCTAAAGAAGGCTGTTCTTGCCTTATTCATTCTGATGTTGATGTCTTTGCCTGCCCCACCGTCTGGTGTTACTATGCTTCCTAGGTATGTGAAGGTATCTGTCTGTACCAGTTGCAGATTCCTTACTGATATGGGCTCAGGGTTGCTCACATTGAGCGTCATGACCTCAGACTTCTTTAAATTGATGTTCAAGCCCACCTGCTGGCTAAATTTATTAAGTCTATCCGTTTTTTCCTGGATGTGTTGATGTGAATGTGCCAGCAGTGCAATGTCATCTGCATATTCCAGATCTTCCAATGTAGAAAATGTAGTCCATCTTATTCCTCTTGGACTGCCCTCTGTTGTCTGGCGCATCACCTAGTCTATGACTGTTAAAAATAGAGTGGTTGATAAGGGGCATCCCTGTCGTACTCTTGTCTTCACCTCGAAGGTTAGGTTGCTCTGCCCAATACTACACGTAAAGTTGGCATAGAGGCTTTTTATGATTGACACTATGCAGCTTGGAATTCCATAAGCCCTCAGTATTTTCCATAAACTGTCCCTATGTATGCTGTCAAAAGCCTGTTCAAAATCAACAAAATTTATGTAAAGCTGTCTTTGCCATTCTGAGCACTGCTCTATAATGTTCCTGAGAGTGAATATATGGTCTACACATCTTCTGTTCTTTCTAAATCCTGCTTGTTCTTTCCTCAGTTTGTAGTCTACTGCCTTTGAAATTCTCTGTATAATTATCCTGCCTAGTATTTTGCTGGGAACTGAGAGAAGAGTTATTCCTCTCCAATTATTGCAGTCTGAAAGATCTCCCTTCTTGGGCAATTTGACAATTATTCCTTTGTTCCACTCTGATGGTGTTGTCCCCGTTTTCCACACTTGTGCAAATAGTGGTTCTAATAGTTCTGCTGCTAGCTCAGGGTCTGTCTTAAATAGCTCTGCATTTAACTTATCATGGCCCGGAGCTTTACCGTTCTTTAACCCTTTGATTGCTGTGATGATTTCTTCTTTTCGTGGAATGTCTGTATTTACATCTAGATCGTTTTCAGCCTCAGGAACATTCATTTGTGTCTCTGGTATTTCCTTGTTCAGAGTTTCTCTGAAGTGCTCTGCCCATCTTGTTTCCTGTCCCTCTGCTGTCTTGATGAGATTTCCTTGCTTATCTCTTACTAATGTAATATTGTTTGCACCTTGTTTTTTTCCGCTGATGAATTTAGTTTATTTTGTATACTGTGCTTTGTTCATTTCTCAGTGCTGCCTCTTCTGCCTGTTTTGCAAGATCGTCTAGGAAATTCCTTTTGTTGGCTCGGGTTTGGCGTTTAACTTCCCTGTCCAGTTGACTGTACTGTTCGCTATATAGTTGCTTTAACCTGGGGGACTTCGCTTCTGTTTTCTTTCTTTTCATTTCCTTTCTCATCTTTATGGTGTTTAGTGTTTCTGGTATTATCCAGTCTTGCTTCTTCCTTTCCTGGAATCCTAAGCATGATTTGCTACTTTCCTTATATATTGTTGAAATGGTGTTGAAATTCTGGTCTATATCATCAGTCAATGTCTTTTCCTGGCTTTTGGCAAATTGATATTGTTTCTTAATGTCGGCCGCAAAAGCTTTTCTGATAAGGGGGTCCTTCAATTTGCTGATGTCAAACCTTTTCTGTGTAGTTACAGTTGGTCCAGCCCTTCTTAGTTTCACTTTCAGTTTTGCTACTACTAAATGGTGATCACTTCCCACATCTGCACCTCTCCTTACCTTCACATCTTGTAATGCATGTCTCCATCTACCGTTAACCATGATGTGGTCTATCTGGTTTCTGTCCCGACCATTTGGTGATTCCCATGTTAACTTGTGAATTTCCTTATGTGGGAAAAGTGTTCCTCCAATGACCAGGTTGTTAATGCTACAGAAACTTATTAGCTTATCCCCATTTTCGTTTGCTGTTCCGCTGCCGCATTTCCCCATTGTTCTTTCATTATATGTATTGTGTGTACCAACTTTCGCATTGAGGTCTCCCATTACTATAACAAGATCATATCTAGGTGTGTCCTCCATTTCTTTCTGCAGTTGTTGATAGAATTCATCCTTGACCTCCTCATCGCTATCATTCGTTGGTGCGTAGCATTGTATTATTGTAGTGTTGGTAAATCTCCCTCTCAATCTCAATCGTATCAGTCTGTTGTTGATGGGTTTCCATTCCAGTAATGTCCTTTCTATCCCTTTCTGTAGAATAATGGCTACGCCTTCACTGTGCTGTCCATCCTCTCTTCCAGAGTAAAGTACTGTTTCTCCTGTTGCTGTTTTAACTTTTCTTGCCCCTGTCCATCTGCTCTCGCTTATCCCCAGGATGTGTAACCTATAGTTTCTCATTTCTGCCGTGACCTGTCTTAGTTTACCTGTCTCGTACATTGTCCTGACATTCCAAAATCCTATTCTTGTATCCTGTTTTGCGGTCAGGACATCCGTTTTCATGTCAGTGGCTTCCTTTCGGCTTTCACCACTGACAGTCATACGAGCCACAGACTCCGAATGTCCATCCCGCAGCAAAGTTTGTTCATTTGATGTTGTTTCCGTAACTTCATTATTTTTTTTACATAGACAGGGGTGTCAGCCCTATGCTAAAACCCCCAACCTGGAGGACCAGGGTACCAGCTTTTGTCTGACCCCTACCCACACAGACCAGTCCAGCTTGGTTGAACCTACCAGGAGTAAAACTCCCACTGGCATAGCTCTGGGGATTGTCAGGGTACGCAAGCTGCCATACCGCTACAAGGTATAGGTACCATTGATGGCAGCCATGTTTCTACACCATACAATAATGAAGAATCCAATACTATAATTCCAGCCGTAAGGTACTTTGGTCGGTCGGTCGGTCAGTCACATTTTGCACACGGTCATTTGAGCACTTTTTCTGTTTTCGACAGAGTACATTAACTTTCAACCACAGCTAAGGGGGTGCAACTGTGGTTGCAAATTAGACAATAATTGTATTGTTTCCCCTTATATGTACTCCCGCGAAAATAGAAAAATGTGACGGTGTGCATTAAATCAACAGACAATCAAGATGCTCTTCTATACAGTTTCATTCGGGAAACGGGTTTAACTCATCATTTTTCTTTAAAATAACATTAAAATGTAAGTTTCTGATTGTTTCCTCAAGACAAAATTTTAATTTTAAGTATTGCAAACGTCCGCCTAGGCCGGTCCCAACCCGGCTGAAAAAAGGAGGAGGGCGGCCTGCATGGAGGCCGTAAGGAGGCAGTCCCTCCACCATGCAAAGGCACAACAGGCCAATCATCTGTTTGCTTTAAATCATAATTACGAGAACTACAAGAGAGAAACCCGGACTGATTCTAAAGGTGACGAACTTGAACGGACTACGACTTATGGAACTTGGAACACAAGAAGTATAAATGGGAAAGAAGAGGAGCTGGTGGAAGAGATGAGGAAGGCAAAACTAGAAATCCTGGCTTTAACGGAAACAAAGAAAAAAGGACAAGGAGTTTTGGATCTCAATGGCAACACGCTGCTCTACAGTGGTGTACCACATCTGAAAGAGCTAAAGGGGGCGTGGGTTGCATTGTGGCCAAAAACCAAAAAGATAGTATCAGGGGATGGAACTTTGTCTCGGAGCGCATTATGGTTGTAAAACTAAAAGAAGGAGAAACTGTAGTCAATCTGGTCATAGTGTATGGGCCAAATGACGATTAGAGAGCAGAGGTCAAGGAGGAATTCTTCGAGCTGCTTCAAAGGACAGTGGATGACTGCCTAGATGAAATTATCTTGCTCGGAGATTTCAATGCCAGAGTTGGAAATGACCATGCTAGATGGAGTGGAGTTATCAGAAGATATGGAGAAAATACTCTCAATGACAATGGAAAGCGACTCCTTAGATTCTGCAGTGAGCAGAATCTGATCATTACAAACACAAAGTTCCCCCATAAGCGCATATGGGATTACACTAGATGTGAACCATCAAAGAATGAGAAGTCAGTGATCGACTATGCCATTGTTAGGAGGAGCTCATTCAAATATGTCCGGGATGCTAGAGTCTGGAGGGAGCCGGAGATTGGAATTGATCACTACCTGCTTACAATCAAAAGAACAACTGAAAGAGTTGCTCAGCCTAGGAACTGCCCAACATCACGCAAGAAACTAAGTAAACGAACGAGCATTAAGAACTACAAGCTGAGAGAGTCAGAAATTAAGACCATATTTCAGGGGCTTATTGCTGCAGCGGTGAGCAACACAGAAGAACAACCTGATGACTTAGAAACCCTCTGGCTTAAATTCAAGGACATCATAAAGACAGCTGCTGCAGAAGCATGTGGTGAAGTCCGAATAGGGAACAAGAGAAAGAGGACACCATTGTGGACAGAGAAAAGAGAAAATAAGAGAGAAAAAAATGGCTTGGAAACAATACTTAGGAGCCAAAAACACAACAGAACAAAAGAGGAAATATAGAGAATATGTGGCACTCAGAACAGAAGCAAAGAACAAGGTGCTAGCAGCAAAACAGAAGTCCTAGGAAGAATTTGGAGAAAAGCTAGAAAAAGATGCGCAAGAAAACCAGAAATTGTTCTAAAAGACCCTAAAGAATATGGGGAAGGAAAAACAATAACCTCTCACATTTATAAAGGACAAGCAAGGCAAATTTCTTACTGCCCCAAATTAAGTAATGGAAAGATGGAAAGACTATTTCTCAGAACTCCTTGATGGTGAGCAAGATTAAGCATCAGAAATTATAACCACTAGCACAGAAGAGAAAACAAATGATGGTGAAGATGACATAAAGACAGAAGAACTGAAGGCAGCAGGGGATAAAATCAAGATGGGCAAAGCAGCAGGGCATGATGGTACAACACAAGAAATGGTTAAGTACATGGGAGCATCAGACGACCTATTACTCTTAAGGGTCCTAAAGGCAGCGTGGTGCAACAAGACTATACCAAAGGGTTGGGAGATGTGGCGTATAATGGAAATTTACTCTACAGTATACGACAGCCTTTCGTGACCTCGGGGCGTTCTGTGATTCGTTGGCAAAGTCGAGCATTTGACAGCTTGCATTACTCACCTTTAATCCACGCCTCTTTTCCTTGAGACGTAAACAAACAGACATATTACCAATTTCCGCGACTCGCCAGTCCTAGCGGGGGAATATAATCTGTTTGTTTACCGGAGTTTCTCACGCGAGCGGATCTGTCAATCATCAGACACCAGACAGATGGACGTGGAAACATCGGACCTCTTTTGAAGTAGCCGCACGGGCTAAAACAAATTCCCCGAGAATCCTGGGGCGTTCGTACATACAGGGAGAGATAACGTTTTGATCTCGAGAAACTAGGAAAAATCTCGGAAGGAAGCCCGCTTCACGGTTTAAGCCTCTGTTGTCGTTTAGCAAAGCCGAAGAGAGCAACCGTAAACCTGTTATCTGGGGGGGGGGGGGGGAAGTAGGGGGAGTTTTCAGATTTCTCTGCTAGGAAACAGTGCGAAAATTAACATCCTCTCTTTTTCTTTCTTTGATCCTTAGCCACCGACCGTCAAAGCAGTCAGTGGCCATTACGCCTGGTGGCGTCTTGTAGGGCAACAACAAATTGATTCCACTTTGCTCGGTCGGCGGCCATCCTTCGTACAGTGCCCCAACTCTGGTTCATTCTTTGCATCTCAGCCTTCACAGTCCTCCGCCAAGTTGTTTTTGGTCGGCCTCTCTTTCGTTTTCCTTCAGGGGTCCATAGCATAGCTGTTCTTGTGATGGCATCGGGGTCTCTTCTGAGGACATGGCCAACCCAGCTCCAGCGTCTGCCAGCTATGATGGTGTGCATGTCCTCTTGCCTGCTCCGAGTAAGCAGATCTTGGTTGGTGATGGTATTCGGCCAAAAGATTCGGAGAATTTTTATTAGGCATGTTGTGTGAAAAGAGGACAATTTCGACATTTCCTTCTCTGTAACTCTCCAGCTCTCCGCGCCATAGAGAAGCACAGAAAGCACACAGCTCTGATATAATCCTAATTTTGTGCTTGTGCTGTACCGAGAGGACTTCTAGATGTTATTTAGGCTAAAAAAGGCTGTTCTTGCTTTGTTCATTCTGTTGTTGATGACTTTGCTTGCTCCGCCGTCTGGTGTTACTATGCATCCTAGGTATGTGAAGGCATCTGTCTGTTCCAGTTGCTGATTCCTTACTGATATGGGCTCAGGGTTGCTCACATTGAGCGTCATGACCTCTGTCTTCTTTAGGTTGATGTTCAAGCCCACCTGCTGGCTATACTTATTAAGTCTATCCGTTTTTTCCTGGATGTGTTGATGTGAATATGCTAGCAGTGCAATGTCATCTGCATATTCCAGATCTTCCAATGTAGAAAATGAGTCCATCTTATTCCTCTTGGATTACCCGGTGTTGTCTGGCGCATCACCCAGTCTATGACTTAAAAATAGAGTGGTTGATAAGGGGCATCCCTGTCGTACTCCTGTCTTCACTTCAAAGGTTAGGTTGCTCTGCCCAATACTACACGTAAAGTTGGCATAAAGGCCTTTTATAATTGACACTATGCAGCTTGGAATTCCACAAGCCCTCAGTATTTTCCATAAACTGTTCCTATGTATACTGTCAAAAGCCTTTTCAAAATCAACTAAATTAATGTACAGCTGTCTTTGCCATTCTGAGCACTCTCTATAATGTTCCTGAGGGTAAATATATGATCTACACATCTTCTGTTCTTTCTAAATCGTGCTTGTTCTTTCCTCAGTTTGTGGTCTACTGCTTTTGAGATTCTCTGTATAATTATCCTGCCTAGTATTTTGCTGGGAACTGAGAGAAGCGTTATTCCTCTCCAATTATTGCAGCCTGCAAGATCTCCCTTCTTGGGCAATTTGACAATTATTCCTTTTCTCCACTCTGTTGGTGTTGTCCCTGTTTTCCAGACTTGTGCAAATAGTGGCTCTAATAGTTCTGCTGCTAGCTCTGGGTCTGTCTTAAATAGCTCTGCATTTAAGTTATCATGACCAGGAGCTTTTCCATTCTTTAACCCTTTGATTGCTGTGATGATTCCTTCTTTTCGTGGGATGTCTGTATTAACATCTAGATCATTTTCAGCCTCAGGAACATTCAACTGTGTCTCTGGGGGTTAATGATTCAGAGTTTCTCTGAAATGCTCTGCCCATCTTGTTTCCGGTCCCTCTACTGTCGTGATGAGATTTCCGTGCTTATCTCTTACTAATGTAATATTGTTTGCACCTCGTTTTCCACTGATGATTTTAATTATTTTGTATACTGTGCTTTGTTCATTTCTCAGTGCTGCCTCTTCCGCTTGTCTTGCAAGGTCATCCAGAAATGTACTTTTGTTAGCACGGGTTTGACGTTTAACTTCCTTGTCCAGCTGACTGTACTGTTCACTATATATTGCCTTTAACCTGGGAGACTTAGCTTCTGTTTTCTTTCTTTTCATTTCCTTTCTCTTCGCTATGGTGTTTGGCGTATCTGGTGTTATCCAGTCTTGGCTCTTTCTTTCCTGGAATCCCAAGCATGACTAGCAAGAGGACATGCACACCATCATAGCTGGCAGACGCTGGAGCTGGGTTGGCCATGTCCTCAGAAGAGACCCCGATGCCATCACAAGAACAGCTATGCTATGGACTCCTGAAGGAAAACGAAAGAGAGGCCGACCAAAAACAACTTGGCGGAGGACCGTGGAGTCTGAGATGCAAAGAATGAACCAGAGTTGGGGCACTGTACGAAGGATGGCCGCCGACCGAGCAAAGTGGAATCAATTTGTTGTTGCCTTACAAGACGCCACCAGGCGTAATGGCCACTGACTGCTTTGACGGTCGGTGGCTAAGGATCAAAGAAAGAAAAAGAGAGGATGCTTTCCTTGTATATTGTTGAGATGGTGTTGAATCTCTGGTCAACATCATCAGTCTCTGTTCTTTCCTGACTTTTGATAATCTCAGTTTCGTGATGTTGAATCTTTTCTGTTTGACTGCAACTGGTCCAGCAGCTCTGAGTTTCACTTTCAGTCTTGCTACTACTAGGTGATGATCACTTCCCACATCTGCGCCTCTTCTTATTTTCACGTCTTGTAGTGCATGTCTCCATCTGCCATTGATCATTATGTGATCTATCTGGTTTCTGTCTCGTCTGTTTGGTGATTCCCATGTTAACTTGTGCACTTCCTTGTGTGGAAAAAGTGTTCCTCCAATGACCAGGTGGTTAATACTGCAGAAGCTTATTAATTGTCCCCATTCTCATTTGCTGTTCCACTGCCGCATTTCCCCATTACTCTTTCGTAATAATTATTGTGTGCTCCCACTTTCGCATTTAGGTCTCCCATTACTATAATGAGATCGTACCTGGGTGTAGTTTCCATTTCTTTTTTGTACCTGTTGATAGAATTCTTCCTTGATCTCTTCATCGCTGTCGTTTGTTGGTGCATAGCATTGTATAATTGTGGTGTTGGTGAACCTCCCTCTCAGTCTTGCTCTTATCAGTCTGTTGTTGATGGGTTTTTATTCCAGTAAAGACCTTTCCATTTCTTTCTTCAGGATAATGGCTACACCTTCGTTGTGTTGACCACCTCTCTGCCAGAATAAAGTACTGTTTCCCCTGCAGCTGTTTTTATTCTCCCCTTACCTGTCCATCTGCTCTCGCTTATTCCCTGGATATGTATCTTGTAGTTCCTCATCTCTGCTGTGATTTGTCTCAGCTTTCCTGCCTCATTCATAGTTCTGACGTTCCAAAAACCAATTCTGGTTTCGTGTTTTGCGGTCGGGGCATCCGTTTTTATGCCAGTGGCTTCCTTTCGGCTTTCACCACTGTCAGTCATACGAGCCTGAGACTCCGGATGTCCGTCCCGCAGCAATGTTTTTCCATTTATTGTTGTTTCCGTAACATGTGCGATTTTTTACATAGACAGGGGTGTCGGCCCTGTGCTAAAACCCCCAACCTGGAGGACCAGAGTACCAGCTTTTGTATGACCCCTACCCACGCAGACCAGTCCAGCTTGGTTGAACCTAGCAGAAGTAAAACTCGCACTGGAATAGTTCTGGGGATTGTCAGGGTACACAAGCTGCCATACCGCTACAAGGTATAGGTACCATTGATGACAGTAACATCCTCTAGAGATCATAATAACATGATGTATAAAAACTGTGGATCCTCAAATCGGTTATCAGTTGTCGCTCATAATTTTTCGGAGAGTCTAAACACGTTATCTAGAACCGTTGGGAAGAGATGTGTTAATAGTTTCGTGGTGATCTCATTCTGATTTCTGGTAATATAAATTTGTGCTTAAGCGTATTAAAGTGTTAACAGTTTTATCATCTTATATTCACTGCGATTTTCTAGGTGTTAGAACTAGCGAAATAAATAACGCGTAGCTATTTTCTTGCCAGTTGTTCAGTGATGTATTTCCATCATCACCCGCTTTCTTACACAGAAAGATACGGTTTAGCTGACTGAATTTATGCTAGGTGACTGATAGTGGACCATAGAATTCACGTTATATTTCATTGTGTGTGATTTTAGTAAGTGACTGTTGTTTAAATATCATGCGACTTAACAAACAGACGCCGACAATCTAATAGTCATTAATGACAGGCGATATTTGTTAAAGTGCGCGCATGGATAATTAAATAATAACTGACCAGATAGGAATAGGCTAGAGACACCGTGTGCTTATATGTAGATATTTTATTAGCAGTAAATTTTTCATAATGTTTCTCTATTCTTAGGCATGACCTGATCAAACGGCGACAAGCGATCTTTATTTTGGTATATTTTGATCTATTTGGATCTACGTTGGGCCTTTTTCTCCATTTACTGATTGGATTAAAGTTGTCTTCTTTTGGCTTACGCGTCTTCAAGTTAAGTTGTGAACAGAACCGGCCACAGAGAGTGACATTTTAAAGAGTAAAATTAACTGGACTATAAACACCAGAAATTATTGATTCAATTTTATCAGCCCATTGTGGAGTAATACCAATAATTGTTCTCCCGACCTTTGATAGTCGTATCCAAGTAGATTTTTATCCAGAGGAGTTACGCTATTTCAGAATCGGCACTCACCAGAGCCAGCCGATAAGATTTACCATCATCATCAATTTTAACAAGAATTAACAATTTTTATCAATCAGATGTTTTCCTAATGTTTACTGTGAACACCAGATCTCATAGAGTTTCTGCATTACAATTCGAGGTGACATTTGTATATCCAGGAATTAACCACCAAATTAGGCGTTCCCCTTATAAATATTAATTACACTAGTCAACAAATTTTCAAAAGTTATTTGTACCAGAAATTAAATATACCATTTCTTATTGATTTTGACATGCTGATTTCAAATATCATAATGAAATTCACCAATTGGCTCTGGGTTTTTTTAATGATGAATTTACATTACAGTAATACAAATAATGTATGCTTGTTTAATTCTCTGGGGTGAACAGCTAGTCTTTCTACTTTAGCATTATAAAAAGTGTGGTTACATACTCAATTAATTGATATTTCAACATAAAATTATAGAAAAAATAAAAACATTATTTAAAGTTCAAATATCATGTTTTAAAGAGGCACATTTGAACCCATTCCGTCATTATTCAGTCGCTGTTCGAGCTCTCTTTGCTTGCTTCTTGTAGTCAATCGATGAGGCGTCTCTTGTCACAGTCCAACAGTAATCAGCAAGCATTGAAGGGCTCCAATTGCCTTGATACCTTGTCTCCATAGCAACAATGTCCTGGTGAAATCGTTCACCATGCTCACCACTGACCGCTCCACAGTTTGACGTAAAGAAATCCAGATTAGAATCCAGAAAATGAATTTTCAAAGACATGTTGCAGCCAAGACTCGTATACTTCAGAAGGAGATTTTCTACAATTTCATTGTAATTATCAGATCTGTTGTTTTCAAGAAAATTGTCCACCACTGACTTAAATGCTAGCCATGCTGCTTTTTCCTTGCCATGCAACACGCAAAGAAACTCGTCAACATGAAGAAGTTTTTGAATTTGCGGACCAACAAATACTCCCTCTCTTATTTTAGCTTCACTCAGTCTTGGAAATTTTCTGATGAGGTATTTGAAAGCCTCATCTGTTTTCTCCATTGCCTTGACAACGTTTTTCATGAGACCCAGCTTAATGTGCAAGGGTGGCAACAAAATCGTGCTGGTATCGACAAGAGCTGGGTTCTCAACGTTCTTACTGCCAGGCTGCAATGACTGCCTGATTGGCCAATGTCTTCTGATGTAATGGTCACTTCGTGCACGGTTATCCCACTCACAGAGAAAGCAACAGTACTTGGTGTATCCACTCTGTAGTCCAAGCAAAAGAGCGACCACTTTTAAATCACGGCAAAGTGACCAATGATGATGATCGTAGTTTATACACTTCAAAAGCTGCTTAATGTTTTCATAAGTTTCTTTCATATGAACTGCGTGACCAACTGGAGTTGACGGTAACACATTACCATTATTCAACAAAACAGCTTTAAGACTCGCCTTGGATGAATCAATGAAAAGCCACCACTCGTCCGGTATGTAATTGATTTTGAGGGCTGCCATTAAACCAGAAATGTTGTGGCACGCAGAAAGGTCACCCTCTTTGAAAAAGAATGTAATAGGCGGCTTCTGGCGGTTCCTATACACAGAAATTGTAACATCTTCTGCCAGGAGATTCTACTGTTGCAATCTGGAACCCAAAAGCTCCGCCCTGTTCTTCGGTAAATTCAGATCTCTTAAAAGATCATTCAGTTCACCTTGGGTTATTAAGTGTGGTTTAGTGGATGTCTTCTTCTTCTTCCGTCCTTAGCCAACGACCGGCAAAGCAGTCAGTGGCCATTACGCCTAGTGGCGTCTTAAGGGCAACAGCGAATGGATTTTCTCTGCCGTTGTTCCCATCACGCCTAATGGCGTCTTTAGGGCAACGACAAATCAATCCTTTAGTGGATGTAGTTTGCTCAAAATCTGGGTCGCTTGAGGTTGATGGTTCAGGACCACCAATGTCCTCTTCTTCATCAGTGGAAGCAGCTGAAAATGATTCTGGCACTTTGGGAACTGGTAGGTCATCGCCATGTGGTACCGGACGTATTGCAGAGGGGATATTTGGATATTCCAGAGTCCAATTTTTCTTCTTTGATATGCCTTTCCCACTTGGAGGGAAAATGCAAAAGTAACAGTTGTTGAGATGATCAGTGGGCTCTCTCCAAATCATTGGGACTGCAAAAGGCATAGCTTGTCTTTTGCCAGTCAACCACAGTTTAAGATGTGCTGCACATGTATTGCAGCATATGTGTGGCGCCCAGCTCTTATCTTGATCTCCTATTCTGCAGCCAATATACAAACTGTACGCCTTCTTAATCACTTTAGTTATATTTCGTTTTTGTGATAGAAATGTCACCTCACCACATATATAACAGAAATTATTAGCACTGCTCACACATGTCCTAGGCATTTCTAACTACGATACTTTTGATAAGGACAAATGCACTAACTAATGGCAACATTTTATCAGAGATAAGATATTTATACACAAAGGTGATGTAATCATAGGTAGGATTGCTTCATTAACTTCTAGTTACATTTTTATTGGTCATTAGAAAAAATTATGCAATAGCCCACAACAGTTGCGTCATTTATATAAATTGACCGTAATTAAATAAACTAGTAGCATATATCTTGAAAACTAGAGCCAATCAACATTTTTTAATGTCATTTTCGTTTTCAGCACACCAAAATTAGTTAAGATCAGCTATTTTCATTTCTGGTACATTTTGGTTGTTGACTAGTGTTATCTAAGGAGGGACTGAGGCCCAACTTGGAAGATAAAACCACTGGAATATATCTATCCAGATATTGCATGTCCAACAGATTTTTTTCACCAAGAGTAGGTAAGAAGCGAATGTGTGGCCACGTATGACAGAGAGAGAGAGAGAGAGAGAGAGAGAGAGAGAGAGAGAGAGAGAGAGAGTAAAATATTTTCTTTGGTTACAGGAAAAATTGTGTCCCCTAAATTCTGGTTAAATATTGTTTACTTTATTGGATAACGTTTAGTCGGAATTTGGTTCTTTCTTTACTGTCTATACTGTAACCTAGTGCTAACCTTTAACCTTCGGGGTTATTAACTTTTTGGGTTCTTTTCTTCTCTATGAGGGGAGGGCACAGGTATTCTGATATATATATATATATATATATATATATATATATATATATATATATATATATATATATATATATATATATATATATATATATATATATAATTATGTTTATATATCATAACATTGGTTATACGATCACTTCCTTGTTTAGTGTTTATGTATGGTAGTCCTTGGTTTCAGGAAGTGACGTCTTGACTTCTGCTCAAATTGGTAGCAGACGGTAGTTTGTGAATGTGGGACAAGAACGCGTCTCTAGCCGGCATTCGGCTTGTGTCTTTGGACCTGTGAAAATGGCGTGTGTCCGTCTGGACTTTATATCGGCTTGTGTTCATGCATGCTGCCTGTTCTGACTCACCTGCATATATATATATATATATATATATATATATATATATATATATATATATATATATATATCTGTGTGTGTAAGATCAGTGTATGAATTAGCAGAGTGATGGAATATTCAGAATGAACGAAAGTTGACGTATTTAATAAAATGTGTGCTTTATCAGCTACAGGACAGTAGCGAGACAAGCTTAGAGAGACTTGATGTCATACATTCAACAATAGGAGCAGCATGTAATAAATGTTGTAAACTGTGTAAAGCAGTATGCCTTATTTTGACTGAGTGCCAGTGTGCGGGCCAGTGAGAATAGTGTGAATGGCCATATTACCTCCATAATTATTAATACAATGGAATCAAGAAGGATATCCCTGCAGCACTCAGTAGTCCTAGGAACGGACATTTAAATAATCTTCGGACTGGAGAAGAGAACCAGCCGTAAGAAGTGGGGCCATTCATTAAACCATATAATCCTATCAAATTTGCCCGCAACATCTGTGGTGGCCAAGCTAAGGAAGCCAGAACCCCATTTTGGTAACCAAGAAAAAAGTACAAGAAAGTGGAACTTTTTTCAAGATGGCGACACATATCGTCTGCCCAAGTATTGCAAGTATGGAAGGGATTTCCATCTATGATGCTATTTAAATGTGCCTCAAAGTGTCACTAATACATAAAAGTGACTTACCACTACTTATACGTCAAAAGAATTGACTGTATAATATGAATTCAAGTGTTCCGTTGTGGAATGTGGACCAGAGTGGTGTCCTTCAATTGTCAGCATGAACCAGTTCTAGGCCTAACCAGAGCCTTAGTTACGAACCATCACTGTATTCCTTGCTTGGAGAAGTCTCAAGGAGGATTTTTTTTGTGGCAACAGATAAGTGGATTTATTGTTACATACAGCTTGACTGTAGATAACATCTGTTGGTCTGAATACTGATTTTACAAATTTTTGTTTTCATCAAGTGTACTTGTTTGTAATTAATGGGAGGCTGGTGGGACTCGATTTTCTTATTTTTTTACCGCTTCGGCTAGGTCTAATGAGAAAATCGAGCGTTCTATAGTTTAGTATCTATGTAATTCATATTGAGGAGCCAGTATATTTTGCTGGTTATATAAAAATACTGCCTCATTTGAATTTAGCAGATCCATTTCTGTCTAGTTGTAAAGTCATGTTTAAATATTGTTTGTTGTCATAAGCCCTGTCATTGTCAAATTTTATTTAGTTCTGTGCATTATTGTTGGTGACATTGTCCACTCTACCCTGCCTATCATTTAGTTTATAGATGTCATCATTGTTGTAAAATGTGTCTTGTCTTGTCATAGTGTCATAGAGCATCAGTTTAATTCATATTTATTCCTTGGTTTAACTATTTGAATTTTTGCTTTAGTTGCTCTAACCCTGTCTTCTTGTCATTACTTGTCGTAGTTGCTATTTTTTTTTCTTGCTGCTCCATATTGTCTATTTGACTACATCTATATTATTGCATTTATAAATTGATTTGAGATTGGTGGATTGAGTATTGAATATTTAGCTGACATATTCATGTATATAAAAGTAGATATATTGTGTTCATATTGGTAAGGCACAATAGTTGTATATCATGGCAACCTTGCGGGATTTGCAAAGGGTTGGCCGAAATTTTGGTTTGCAGGGTGATGCCTTAGAAATCTATGTAGATGAGCAACTCAAGATGCTGGAAGAAGATTGGTGTGATAGAGAAAATGAACTCTTGGGTATCATTGATGTTAGGGAGAGATTTATTGATGAATTACAAAATGAGATAAAAGTATTAACATCTCAATCAAATGTAAATGGATCATTACAAAAAGAGTGTTCAAAGTATAAGGAGTTACTAAATACTGCCTTAAGGGAGAACAAAGTTCTGAACTCTGAGAATTTGTCACTGCAAGACAACATTGCAGCTTGTCAAAGTAAGATCTCTAAAATCAGTGATGACTGCACCGATAAACTTACTTCTATGAAAGATAAATTTTATAAAGCGAAAGAGGCTTTGGAAGCCAAAATTCGAGCGCACGTTGCTCAAATTAAGGGTTTTGAGGTGCAAGTTGCCCAATTACAGCCACCTATGAAGGAAGCGACCAGGTATCAGCCACAATGGGTGGAGATGATGAGGGAAGAAGAATCAGCTAAGAAAAGAGCTGATGAATTACATTTGGAGGAAGAAAAAAGAAGAGCAGAAGAATTATCTCGAATGACTAATGAAAAAAAATTAATACAGGATAAACTTGAGATGGAGAAACAGGAACAGGCTGAGACAATAGGTCTGCCAGGGTTGTCGATCTTGTGAATTTTGGGGAGCATGTAGAATACAGTTCTTATGTCTCCTATCTAGCCTTCACTTTCTTTCTTTTCCTGACGAAGGCCTTGTGGCCGTAACGTAGACTACTTTCTTTGTCTTTTGTCCTCGTAAGACAAATCACCTTTTTCGATTTTTTTTCAAACCCATCCATTGTCCACGCCTTACTGCAGTTCCCCTCAACTTCCTCTAGCTTATATATAGTATGATTATAGACAAAGCGTACACTACACTGGCTCTAGTTTTGTATAAGTCAGCAATTAATGGCACTCCTGACTAATAAAATAAAATTAAATCTCAGAAGAAAGCTTACTCTAAAGTGCTAAAATCTTATAGAAGAAGAAAATAAAAACGTCCTACGCAGCTATTAATTATGAACATACCCAACGATATAGAATTTCTCGAACTGAGCAGACTGCAAAATGGCGCTTCTTCACGTCACAAAATTCTTGGACTAATGAGCGATAAATACTTTTGACGTTCACTACATATATTATGAATCTTGCTGATGCAATATAAGACTCGGTGAGTCATCGCATCTGGCATTATCTATCAGGAACCCCTTTTAACCAACCTTTGACCTACTATCATGCCTGCACATAAATTAAATCTAAACCACCCAATCATATCATAAGCTAACCTATGACTCAAGTGTTGACCGAGCAAACCGCAAATTATTTCTGCTCACGCTCTCCGAAATAAAACGTAATATTCTGTAACCCTCTGACCTTCTATCTACCATAATAATTTTACTGGTTCTGCGTTAACCTGGGTCGTGCTTTTCCCCCATACCTATAAATAAAAAGGGTTGGTGAAGGTGGTCGGATTTCCTAACGTCCAAGAAAAAAATAGCCCAGAATTAATAACTAATAACCTCCACCGCCAAATAATAATAAAAGAATACAATTATTAAAAAGTGGAAAAAAAAAGAATGGGGCGAGTTGAAAATAAAAATAACAGTAACTCATCACAGGCGTTCGCCTCATTTAACTAATTTCTGGGGATGGACTGGGGCCAACTTGGATATGCAATAACTTGAGTGACAGAATATTAAATGAAAATAGATAATATATTCAATGAGTAGCCTAATTCTTTTACCAAGGGATATTACAGACCTACCATACCAGGCAATTAGGTAAGAGTGTGAGAGTGGCCACTGTTTGCAAAAGTGTGCGAGTATTTTCGTGTTTGAGGGAAGACTATCCAAATATCTGATTTGTCCAAAAGTTTGTTTATTTTACTGGGTCTCAAAGAGTACCAATACTGTTCATTCTGTAACAGAGTGCTAACCTACAACATGGCAATAGACTGTGGGCACAAGGTGTCGTTTTATATAAATGTGTACATATACGCACATAATCTTTTAATTATTTTAATATGGTCTTCATGGCATTTCTATCACCCTTAACATTAAATCTTGTAATAAAGACAGATAATTTAATTTGCAGAAAACGCAGAGGAGGAATAAAGTTGGATGAGAAAGATGATAACATAACTTCAGAGGGAGCTGCAGATACAAAGGAAAAGGAGAATGAAGAAGAAACTAAAAGAAGAAAGGAACTTGCAGAGCAGATAGCATTAGATGAGGAAAACAGGAAAAAAGAGAAGGACAAGAAGAGAGCTGGTGTCTTGTGGTCTAGCTTTGAGGCAGTCGTCAAGCAGCCTCTTTCTCGTTCACTAGGTTGCTCAGAGTCTTTGACCTCACTGGTGAGGGCTATTTCCATTGTCAGTGTCTTATGACTTAGTTCATGTTGCTTGTGTACAATGTTTGTGGCTTCAATGTGAAAGACTGTCTCTTCTTATTCTTTTTTTTTTAACAGTGATTTTTTTTGCCTGTTAAGAACAGTCATTCATGACTCTACTTGCTGATAGGTTTCTTTTGAGTTCTGTTGTAGTTCCATTTATAAATCTTGGTGTAATGTGTTGTTGTTATTCTAACCTCTTATATTTTTTTTCTATAGTAAAATAATAGTAATCGTCATCATGCCCAACAGCTCCCCACGGAGCATAGGTTTTCAACAAACGTATGCTAAGTCTTCATGTCCTGTGCCATCAGCTCGTCTTTTCATGTCTTCTTTATCCCTTTCATGGCTGTCTCTAGTTTCTTTTCTCGGTTGAAATGAAGAACATTGGGGCGTGTTCTTTGATGCCATTCATATAAGTCGTCCACATCGTGAGTGTTAGGATTTAGGTTACGGTTTAGTGTTGGATTTAGAATTCCTTAACCTAGCCCTAAAAAGGAGTCTAAGAAAAATCAAATTTGGATGACAGATGACATCTTGAATAAGATGACCGAAAGAAAGAAAGCAAAAAACACTCCAGAATATAAAACAATAGACAATGACATACGTACTATGTGTAGAGAAGCAAAAGAACGGTGGATAGAAACAAAATGCAAGGAAATAGAAGACTTGGAAGCAAAGCACAGGACAAGAGATATGCATGAAGAAATAAAGAAATTATCAAATCGGTCACGGTTTGCACAAGGAGGAAGCTGTATCAAGAACAAAAATGGTGTAATATTACTTGATGAGAAAGACATATCAAACAGATGGGCAGAATACGTAAAAGAATTATTCGAGGACAACAGAGGTAAAAAACCATCACCAGATTCTAATGAAGGCCCAAACATTCTCAGATCAGAAGTAGAGAATGCCATTCATATGATACAAAAAGGAAAATCAGCAGGCATGGATAACATAAAAATTGAAATGATAGAAGCTCTGGAGAGCTTTGGTATAGATACAATCACAGAAATATGCAACGATGTATACAATACAGGATATATACCACACGACATGAAAACATCAGTTTTTATAACATTGCCCAAAAAACCAAATGCAACAGAATGTTCAGACTTCAGAACAATCAGCCTGATGAGTCATGCAATTAAGATACTGCTCAAAATCATACAGGAAAGAATAAAAAGTAAAGTAGACAGCGAAATCCAGGAAGAGCAGTTTGGTTTTAGACGGAACAGTGGAACAAGAGAGGCAATATTTTGCCTAAGAATATTAGCAGAAAAATATACAGCGGTCCAAAAAAGTATGTATATGTGCTTCATTGACTACAAGAAGGCTTTTGACAGAGTCCATCATGAGAAAATAATTGAATGCCTCGAAGACATAGGTATTGATGGAAAAGATATAAGAATACTCAGTAACCTTTATTTGGAGCAAACTGCCACAGTAAGATCTGGAAGGAATTATTCACCATACATAGACATAAAAAGAGGTGTCAGACAAGGTTGTGTGCTGTCCCCCTGCCTATTTAATTTATACACCGAAAAAATTTTCAAACAGATACAGGAGATACCAGGACTGAACATCAGTGGAAGGTCAATAAACAACCTTAGATATGCAGATGATACCGTGTTGTTAGCTGAAAGCGAACAGGAGTTACAAGAACTAGTGAAGCAAGTGAACAGTATAAGTCAGGAATATGGACTCGACATTAATATTGAGAAAACAAAAACTATGATAATTAGCAAAACAGACGATAAACCCACATTAAAGATAAGCGTAAATGGGGAAATCCTGGAACAAGTCAAGAGCTACGTATATCTCGGTCATATAATAACAGAAGATGGCAGATGTGAAACAGAAATCAAGAAGAGAATAGGAATGGCCAAAGCTACATTCAACAACATGAAACATGTACTGACATCCAAACAGTTATCTCACAAATTAAAACTGAGAATCATAAAGTGTTATATATATTCTGCATTTCTGTATGGTGCAGAAACATGGACGATGAATAAGCAGTTGGAAGAAAGAATTGAGGCTCTTGAAATGTGGATATATAGAAGAATGGGGCGTATCTCATGGAAAGAGATGAAAACAAATAAGGAGGTCCTAGAAAATCTAGGTATGAAAAGAGAACTAATGAGGGAGGTCAAAGTTCGACAGCTAAAATACTTTGGCCACATAAAAAGGCATAACACCTTGCAGAAGACCATAACAGAAGGGAGAGTTGAAGGCAAACGTGCAAGGGGAAGACAGCGCTATAAGTGGGAAGACAACATCAAGAGATGGACAGGAAAGAGTCTATCAGAGTGCACCACCAAGACAAGAGACAGAAGACGTTGGAGATCCATTACAGCCAACCTTCGTTGTGGAGATGGCAACTGATGATGATGATGAACCTAGCCCTTAACCTCTTATTAATGCAGCTCTTAATTATTTTTTTAAATGTTGTATTAAACACACATCCCACTGCTTCACTTCAGTCTTCTTCTCCGTGTGTTCTTTCGTCTCACTCTAACTATAGCAAAGTAATGAGGATTGCATTTCTTCCTAGTTTTATTACTTATGTAGAGTGTTATTGATTTGTTTTCACTTGCGTATTCCGTTGTGATGTTGGTGGCCATTCTTCCACAGAGGTCACCAGTACTGTCATTAGCAGGTAAGTCATGTCTTCATTAGTCTTATCATTTTAAAAATAATGTTTGAGTTAAAGATGGTGTTACGAGGTTGTCCTTGTTCCTGAATCTCCAGGGTAAGTGAAATACAGAAGACCAAATAAACCTTTGAAAAAGAATAATGCAGGGCTGTGGAGTCGTAGTCATGGAGTTGTTAGATTTTTTAAAGTGGAGTCGGTAAAAAATGTCTGGACTCTCCATATGACTAGTAAAAAAACTGTTGTCGGAGTCGGGCTTCTAAATTTCAGGAGTGAGTCAGAAAAGTGTTTGGCTGACTCCACAACCCTGGAAGATTGGGAACAGACGTGACGGGGACTCAGAAGGTATGACCAAGCCGTAAACAGATGGAGCAAGATAGGAAAGTTTTAAATGTGTTTGTTGCAGGGGAGCTAAAATGTATTGATAGTGTTGAAAGGTAAAGCTTATTCTCTTCTGTCCAAGATTTGTTGTAGTTGTCATTCAACATTTTTTGTTGAACATCTTTGTTATTTTTTTAAATTCAGCAAGACATTCCATCAATCAATCAATCAATTCCCTTTAGCTCCCCGAGGAGCATAGGCCTTCAACAAACACGTGCCAAGTCTTCCTGTCGTGTGACATCCGCTCAAGTTCTTTCTATGTTTTCCTCATCTGTCATAAGAGGTTTTGATGTTAATAAGAGTATAGGCTATCCTGGACAAATAGGTGTATCAGAGGATACCAGTGTCGTGAAATATTCTAATCCACATATATAAATTATCAGGTAAATATAAAGCCTAACAAATAAATTTAATAAAAGGAAGAAGAATGGTAAAGAACAGTGCTGTCACAATGACTGTACTCGAAATCCCCCTTGTTTTCTACTTCGTCGGCAAATTGTAACGCCTTCACGTTGATAGTAAAAGCCTACTGTATTATTACCCGCTTTCTTCAATGAAACGTGTGCTGTATTTCTTGGAAAAACAGTGAGATACGCAAGCTGAACAATGACCTAATTTTAATATTTCATTCATTCCATTTTATACACGGCGTAACTAAAGACAGATGGACTAAAGGATAGAGAGAAGGGAGAGGCATAAAGCCGAACACGTGCAACACTAAACACGCGTCGCGCGATACACAATTACTACTATCACGCGTGTAAGGCCACATGCACTAACTTTTTCGGACGGACAGTGATAAAAACACTAACCTTCCCAGAGTAAGGTTTTAAAATCCTGAAAAACGCTTATTAGAAAAGATAACATTAGATGGGTTTACGTTTGAAAACATTACAGTACCCAGACAGCACATCTTCGAAACAGGAGGTAGAAGAAATTGCATATTTTGAACGCAGCCACTTAGCTCTTTTAAAATTGTATATTTGGGTTCCTTAGGGCTTGATGACAAAGAATATGTTAAGTGTTATGCAAATAGTCTAGGAATTAACAAGTTATAGCCAAAATAAAATGATGGTGCTGTCAGACAACACCCAAAATCAGAATCGCTCAGTGGTAGATTTTTTAAACCACCATTGTACGGGAAATGGGCCACAAGTTACATTTGAACTGATTGGCTGGAATGATATGTAAGGCTAAACACGATTAGTCGGACTATAAATGCTATCCTTGGTTGTTAGGGGAGACGTAGGAAGGTAAAATTTTTTCAAACACTTGTCGAAACGTGGCTCCATTGGCCAGACTCGCTGATATAATCACTTAGGAGCGTTAGTTCGAGACCACTAGTTCAAATAAGCTTGATGAAGCAACAGTGCGTTGAAGCCAGCTCATATTTTTGCTAAATAAAAGCCTGGAACATAAGCAGATGGGAATTTGTGCCAGTATTTGTGCCAGAATTCATTGCTAGTCAACGTATCTGTGTTTATTTCCATGAATTGTGGGACCGTGGTCTTGACGTTATTGAGCAGCACCTGGTCAGAGCTTTGCTGAATCCAGAGTCGGACAGCATACTCCTTGGTCCATTTAGCTATCAGTGAGGTGTCTCCAGAGCCCAGGGGAGAAATCGAGCAGAGGAGTCTTTTCCTGCCGCCATCACGCAAGATAAGCTGATGTGGCCAGCTGAGCTCAACATTATGTACCCCCATCTTAAAATGACAGTGTAAAATACAATTAAGAGGGGAATTTAATTGTTTTAATATCAGGAACTGAGAACATCTCCAATACTAGTTCCAATAAAGACAAACTATTGAAGTCATGATGACAAATACCAACAGAGCTTGAACAAAACAAAACCAGTATTACCTCATATTACTACTACACAACTGACACACATAGGATACTTTTAATAATATATGTCACTACAATATTCATATTGATAAATTCTGTACATATAACTTGTAATTAAAATTGATTGTGATTCCTGGTTCCCTTTGTATTTGAATCAGGACACATATACATTCATGACAGCAATGAATACATATTGTTATTTGAAAAGTTATCAGTGACTCCTTTAAGATATCATTGTAGAGTGTTTTATGTATGTGAGTGTCACAGTGTTGTCAAGTGTAGTGGAATAAATTAAATTGTTTATCTGTCTTTTGTTGTTTTGACTTACACTTCATCATACACATACCCTAGACATATAACGTAGTCATCACACTATTCCAGAATAATTCTGACTGAGGTATACATATGTGGCAGCAAGTAAGGTTATATATAATACACTACTCTTTTTAGATATATATACCTTCACAGCTGATCTCAGTCAGTACACTAAGTCCCCTATAAATATTTATAACATCCCACTTCACCACATATATTGGGGTCTCGCTCTTGGGATTTTGAATCTTTCCCTATTAAAAATATTGGGGGTAATTCACTTCAGGGAATATAAGAATTAAAAGGTATCCTTGGGTGGAATTAAATAAGGTTGAGCTCTCGGTGCCTGTGTTGTCCATTAGATATATATTTAGAGATTGAATTGTTGGTTAGGCATTGTATAAATTTACCTGATAGACAATGAGAGAAGAGAAGAAATTAGCTGCAGAAAGAGAAGACAAGAAATTAGCTGCAGAAAGGGAAGCAGAAGATAAAAGATTACAAAGGGAACATGAGTTACGACTTAGGGAGTTTGAGTTTCAGGGCCATGCTCCTGAAAATGGTGCCAGTCCCTTTGCCTCTGATGCCACTGCTAGCCAAGGAGCCTCAACCTCAGCTATGAATTTTCATTTAGATCATTTTGTTGAGAAAGACGATGATATAGAGAGCTACCTAAATAGGTATGAACTATTAGCTACCACGTATGGGTTAGAGAGAGAAAGGTGGATGTTACTACAATGGTGTTTAATGTCATTGTGTTGTGTCATGTGGGGCGATGAAGAGTGCGTGTATCTGGAACAGACACTCACCACAGGTACACACATCAGAAGCAGTCATTGAATCGTGTAAACGCCTGGTGACATTTAATGACGATTTATTATGTCACAGCACGATCACATCAATATACAGTTTGAATTACAACACGAACACGTAGGCATTAATATAAAGTTCACAGTGAAAAATACACGCTATCCCCAGCGCTCAACAGACTGCACTCCTGGCAGTTAATAATATCTTGGCCTATAATACCATAAAGTTCACAGTGAAATATACACGCTATCCCCAGCGCTCAACAGACTGCACTCCTGGCAGTTAATAATATCTTGGCCTATAATACCAGCTTCACCACAGCTTCATAAATACTTAATATGGCCTGTCCCAATCCTGGACTCATAATAGCTTTCACTACAGCTTCATAAATACATAATATGGCCTGTCCCAATCCTGGACTCATAATAGCTTCATCACAGCTTCACAAATACATAATATGGCCTGTCCCAATCCTGGACTCATAATAGCTTTCACCACAGCTTCATAAATACATAATATGGCCTGTCCCAATCCTGGACTCATAATAGCTTCATCACAGCTTCATAAATACATAATATGGCCTGTCCCAATCCTGGACACATAATAACTTCATCACAGCTTCACAAATACTCATAATATGCTGTCAATCCTGGACTCATAATAGCTTCATCACACAGCTTCATAAATACATAATATGGCCTGTCCCAATCCTGGACTCATAATAGCTTCATCACAGCTTCATAAATACATAATATGGCCTGTCCCAATCCTGGACTCATAATAGCTTCATCACAGCTTCATAAATACATAATATGGCCTGTCCCAATCCTGGACTCATAATAGCTTCATCACAGCTTCACAAATACATAATATGGCCTGTCCCAATCCTGGACTCATAATAGCTTCATCACAGCTTCATCACAGCTTCATAAATACATAATATGGCCTGTCCCAATCCTGGACTCATAATAGCTTCATCACAGCTTCACAAATACATAATATGGCCTGTCCCAATCCTGGACTCATAATAGCTTCATCACAGCTTCATAAATACATAATATGGCCTGTCCCAATCCTGGACTCATAATAGCTTCATCACAGCTTCATAAATACATAATATGGCCTGTCCACACAGCAAAAACATTAAGTCGACATTATTCAAAGCACTACGTAGGCATACATCCTCGAAAAACACACACAGACAGCGTTGACCACTCCCCGGTCCAACGCTCCGAATCCCTACTCTCCTCTCCGGGATCACACACTCTAGTCCCGCCAAAAAACCCAAAACGAGACTCCGCTGTTTTTGAACACAGCTCAAAAACAGTACAGAATAAATACATCTCAGCATTTGAGATAAAAGCGTTCACACGCTTTTCTGTACTCTGTCACTCAAAATAGAAGGATATGTTTCTATTATAAAGTTAAACAAACCTCAGCTTAATCAGGTATACAAGTATTGTAACTCATAATCTACTTTGATCAAAAACATATTCCGAATTACTGCCCCTCTCATAGGATCACTCGTTACAGTTTCCCACACACCCAGGGGAAAAAAAAAATAAATGATTCTATCATTTCTTTTTTTTTTAAATTAACTCCCAAAACGAGAAAAAAAAAAAATTTAACGAAGTTCTAACATATGTTTTTACAAAAGTCATCTTATGATAAGTCAGAAATATCTACAAAATATTAGCAGTAAATGTAAATAACAATCATCCAAAATTAATCTATTACAGAGCTGAATTAAACAAATAGAATAATACTCAAACACGCAACAAACAATAATAGTAGAAATGACGATATCAAACTAACGAAGTATAATTCGTAAAGAAGTAAAATATGAAATCATCATATGAAAAACAACAAATAATATCACAATGTCAAACTATGTGAAACAAATATAACTATCCCTGATCTAAAGTTACCTCATTACTTGAACAATACAAAGAATGAAAGTCTAAGTAGTGTAACAGAAAAAAGTATACACGAAGCATAAAATGAGACAAAGATGAAAGACAGAAGTATAAACAAAATATCAGATCATGCTGAAAAGACAACAGAAAAGATGTAAAGAGATGACGAATAGTCAACAAAGACAGATGAAAAGTAAAGATGCACATGTAGAGAAAGTTGTACCAATACCTTACAATAACTATTTAAATCACACATCATATAGTATAAATTAATACAATTACGATCAAAAATTATAACACAAAATGACAAAGTATATCTATACTAACAACACAAAGTAAAACTTATGACAAAAAGAATAGTAAGTAATTTAACCAAATTACAAAACTTATGCATAACTAATAATAAATTATACAAGATATCACACAAACAAAAATAAAACGCTATCAAAAAGGTTTGCACTGACTCAAAGTCACGCGCTAAATACAGAAAAATACATCAAATATCAAAAAACAATTGCAAGGAACTAATGTTACTACACATTACTAACCATAATATACCGATTAACATTGGCACAGAAAAAATATTACACCGTTCAAAAAATACATTTTCAAAAAAAATACAAAAAAGTTTCGTAGCACTAAGTCGCATAAAAAATATTTCCTTTACAACCAATTCAAAGCTATAATAAATAAACTAACAATGAAATCGACTTTAAGAAAATGAAGGACATATAAACAATCTATCTCTAAACAAACACACATTAACAAATGTAAGTTTTTTTCTTCAAAAAATATACATCACATAAAACATATGAGAAAAAATTCAAGTGCTCATGAATTATCTAGAAGTAATTATTGCACCATTACAACTAATGAGTTTTGTGCATAGGGCTTGCAAACTCAACATGTACAAAAGTTATCTTAACAAAACTGCTACAAAAACAAAAAACCCAAAACAAACAACTGCAAGTTCAACAATGGAATATAGCTAACAATAAAAACAAAAAATCATGGCAATCAAATGATGCATTAAATATTTCAAACGAAATTACATGTTATTGCAAATCAAGAACATATCATTTATTATACTAACAAATACAAAAGAAAATATTTACTGTTTACATAAGTAAAAAAAAAAAAAATCAGATGGAAATCTCTCGCTTTCCTGTCAACATGTCCTGACCCTGAGCAAGCAAAACATCAGATGTTTAGTGGGACGCAGAAAAAGTTACGCTTGAACGCACACACGGATGCTGAGTTGACCCACTTTTCTCACTACTAATATGACACAGGAGCCTTGACTGTTATCGTAAAGTCGCTTCTGTCAAAATATATGAATGAAAATTTCCATTTTAATGAATGGTACAATCTAAGGAGAAAAAACGTAGAAGTCAAATTACAATTACCCATTATTTTGGTCCTTGTAAAGTAATGGTCGTTTCAAAATGCCCTCAGCTCTTCTTTTACAATCTCTAGACATCACAGAAGACATTACTGCCGTAGGCTGAAACAAAGTGTTATATTTACAACACCGAGACACCATCTCGTAATCAATAACACCATCAGCAACAGAATTTGAAACACCACTGTTATTGTTACCTTATTTATCTCTATTACAACTGACTATGGGCTCATGTTGAGCAAATTTAGTATACTTGCGCTTATTATTTGTTACATGATGAAGATACTTATCACTACAGTTGCTTTGTTTATTAACAATGACTCTAGTCTTTTGCTGAGTCAAGTTACCCTGGTGATGTAGAGAAATATGTGGATAGCTATTATCTCTCTTTATATTATTGTCAAGTCCTCTATTATGACAAATGTTATGTCTCTCATCCAAGTTAGCATTGTTGATGTTAATATATCTTCCTTGACAACAATGTCCACTAGACAGGACTTGCTTTCTAGTAGCAAAATCATTACCAGATTGATAGTTTTTTTCTTACAGTTATTTCTACTATAACTTATAGAATTCTTCGGATCAAAATGTTGAAATCCGCTAAATTGTTTACAATTCCTTGGAGAATCAAAATTACCCCTTGATAAACTCCCTTGGTACTGTCTAATCTTGTGATTATATCTCTTACCACAACTGTTATCCTTTTCATCTTTAGGAATATGTTTACCAATCCCGTCAAACTGGCTGTGCTGAGTTTGACAAGTAACTGGACCTTTAGAATGCTTATTTTCCTGGACATAGTGGGTTTCATTCCTGGAAAAAATAGTACTACGTCTATTCCCTGTTACAAGTTTATCAGAATCTGCACCAGCAAACACCTGGTTGATCTTAGGAGCTCTAACCTGCCCTTTCTCCCATTTGTTCTCATGATTAACAGAACTGGCTGAAATACAAGAATCTTTACTAGTCTGACGCCAAGAACTATCAATAGAGTTACTAATATCACTAGTACTGTTAAAGTTGTATTTCCCTCGAAACGATCTATGTTTACTCTGTATGGACTCTTTATGAGCAAAAAGTGTATGGTGCTGGCTTTTCGCAACTTTCTGTCTATTACTGTCAACATAGACAGAAGACCACATTTTTTTATCCAAGACGATGTCAAGTAAACCATCCACTCGTTTCCTGACCTGAGCAACCTCAACATTTCTATGTGAGATCTGTTCATTAAGTTTCTTATTTAAATTCTCAAACCTAGCCACCTTCTCTTTCTCAGCCGTTAACTCTACCAATGCCTCTTTCTCGCACTGTTCTTTATTTGCTCTCAACTGAGTTAACTCTAGTTGTAGAGACTGAATCTTAATATCATCATTGCTATTATTAAGCTCATTAACTTCTTCTGAAGATACAATATTCTTTTCTTCCTGATGAAGACCAAGATTCGCAATATCATCCATCAAATCCATAAGTGTCTCTGTATAAGTCCTATCTCGTTGATTGGTCTCAACTTTTAATTTCTTATACATTTCTATATTACGTTGGGCCTCTTGTGTAATATTTTCCACCTCAACATTCTTATCTTTTATCTGGACCTCCAATTGCTTTATTTTCAATTGTGAAGAATCCAAACTTGCTTGTACTCTAGCAAGTTCCAGGTTTGATCTGTTCAAATCACTTGTAAGTTTAGCTAACTTTTCCTTAAGTTTACTCTCTTCAGCTTTATCCTTCAAGTAATCTTTTCTCTCCTGTTTGTTTACTCTTACTTTCTCATCTTCTAGCTTCTTTTTATCAGAAATGTCACAATGAATTATGTTGTGTATACTCTTCAATATATTGTCGTGTTCAACATGAATATTCTTATACACGAATACACGAAGGTCGAGCAGCAGCAACCTTGCTAAATTCCTAGCCATTCTTAAATGAGGGATTGACTTAAATCTATCCTCAGCAAAATCCCTTAGTGCTCTCGACGCACTGACCAACAATTCGTCCATCACGTGTGCTTCCAGTTCTGGTCCTTTTAATCTCTGAAAATTTTTACCCTCTTGAAATAAATATTCCAATAAAGGCCACATATTATCAGGATCCATTTCATCATCCATAGTTACTTACTTATTGAGATCACTATATATGTATTAATGATCTTTCTACTCCTGACAGCTAAATCATCATACAATAAACTGCAACCATTGCGAATTACTGTCAAATCAATTTCTGTATAAAGAACCTTTATATGGTCATATCCATATCATGGAAGACAACATATGTTAATAGCCATAAATTACTTATGCATTAAATTCTACTTATATGTCACTATAGACATAAACAACAACAACAACAGAATACAAAATGCATAGAATTCAGAAGGCCTGACGACATATGTGAAATGACACACTTTACAGAACAAAAATTACTCATCTGTTAATATTCCATTGCCTTCCGCCAAGACTTTAAATATCACATAATTCTGAAGCTAAAACCGTCTACTGCCGAAAGGTACTGGAACTAGACTCTTCCCTTCAGGTCCTCGCTTCAGTAAGGTATGTGCTCGAGTACTGCATAGGAGCACATGATGATCGTAACAGGAACACAGCAAATCCTCTCTTGACTTGAGGTACACTTGCCAAAATGGCTGGTACAACTGCATATATCCTCGATCTTGTACACGCTATTCTTCCGACGTTGGATCAACGCATAAAATGCTGATAATTTCGCTGCACATCTGACAGCAAATGTAGACCACAGAGGTTGTTGTTTTCCACAGGCACGACACAGGACGTCAACCGACAGTGCTATAAAGCTGATTGTTACCACGAATAAGGCGTTTCCCAAATGCGCCACACATGTGGCCTACAAACCAGGTCACGGTTGAAGCACATGAGATTCAGGTCACGCATGAAGTTCTCTCAAAACGACTGTTGCGGGTATCAGAACCCGAAAACAAATCTATCAAATGATACAAATATGTGGACTGTATCGATAACAATATTATCCTTCAGTCTGTTAAATAATCTCTCAAGTTAGTTTCTGGGCAATTCCGGGCAAAGCGACACTGAGTACTGTAATATTGTCCAACTATTGTTGTTCCGAGCCATGTACAACAGAACAAGCCACGCCCACAAAGGGCTAATTATAATAAAGTTAAGTTCACCCAAACTCTTTTCACGCGAATTGTCAAATGAGTTCGTTCCAAATTGTACTGGAAACCACCACTGATACTACTATGGTGATTAATGTCAGTGTGTTGCGACATGTGGGGCGATGAGAGTGTGTATCTGCAACAGACACTCACCACAGGTACACACATCAGAAGCAGTCATTGAATCGTGTAAACGCCTGGTGACATTTAACGACGATTTATTAAGTCACAGCACGATCACATCAATGTACAGTTTGAATTACAACACGAACACGTAGGCATTAATATAAAGTTCACAGTGAAAAATACACGCTATCCCCAGCGCTCAACAGACTGCACTCCTGGCAGTTAATAATATCTTGGCCTATAATACCAGCTTCACCACAGCTTCATAAATACTTAATATGGCCTGTCCCAATCCTGGACTCATAATAGCTTCATCACAGCTTTATAAATACTTAATATGGCCTGTCCCAATCCTGGACTCATAATAGCTTCATCAAAGCTCCATAAATACTTAATATGGCCTGTCCCAATCCTGGACTCATAATAGCTTCATCACAGCTTTATAAATACTTAATATGGCCTGTCCACAATACGGCCTGTCCCAATCCTGGACTCATAATAGCTTTCACCACAGCTTCATAAATACTTAATATGGCCTGTCCCAATCCTGGACTCATAATAGCTTCATCACAGCTTCATAAATACTTAATATGGCCTGTCCCAATCCTGGACTCATAATAGCTTTCACCACAGCTTCATAAATACTTAATATGGCCTGTCCCAATCCTGGACTCATAATAGCTTTCACCACAGCTTCATAAATACTTAATATGGCCTGTCCCAATCCTGGACTCATAATAGCTTTCACCACAGCTTCATAAAAACTAATGTCAGCGCTCTAACACCAGCTTCACCACAGCTTCATAAATACTTAATATGGCCTGTCCCAATCCTGGACTCATAATAGCTTCATCACAGCTTCACAAATACTTAATATGGCCTGTCCCAATCCTGGATAATAGCTCATAAATACAATATGCTTCAAAATATGGCCTGTCCCAATCCTGGACTCATAATAGCTTCATCACAGCTTCATAAATACATAATATGGCCTGTCCCAATCCTGGACTCATAATAGCTTCATCACAGCTTCATAAATACTTAATATGGCCTGTCCCAATCCTGGACTCATAATAGCTTCATCACAGCTTCATAAATACATAATATGGCCTGTCCCAATCCTGGACTCATAATAGCTTCATCACCACAGCTTACATAAAATACAATATGGCCTGTCCCAATCCTGGACTCAAAATAGCTTCATCACAGCTTCATACATAATACATAATATGGCCTGTCCCAATCCTGGACTCATAATAGCTTCATTCACAATACTTCATAAATACATAATATGGCCTGTCCCAATCCTGGACTCATAATAGCTTTCATCACAGCTTCATAAATACATAATAAACCACAATTTATTATGAACTTGGGCTTCGCCATCGTTGTCGATAAACAGATGCACAGTGGTACTTTTGAAAAGAATATTTATTCAAAGGAAGACGACATTCCTATGTATCAGCACTAGATTGTATGATATTATTCAATTACCTCTATGAGAGAAGCTATGAAGAAATGAGGACATTTAACGAATGACCAATTTGGTCTGGGTCCTATAGTGAGTGAAACTCACGAGAGAAGAACAGCCATGTTGAAATTCATATACTTTGTATTTATCGAGTGAGAAAAAGGGATGCCTGTACTATCGCTCGATGAACCAAGAGATCACTGCTACATGTGAGAACCCATGTCTGGGATTCCTATATCTTTATGGAAAAATATATATATTGAACTTTACGTGAAGGGATATTCACTAGACGAGGTTAGGTCTAGGAGCCTTCCTATATATTGGTTATGGTCTGACGTGCCCAGTCAGTAAAGCCAGATGATTTACATGATGGAACTCTGAATGCTTATTTACGAATGCTCCATTATGATATTTGCCAAGCATGAATGCTAACTTAAGATGATATTCCTGTGATCAACATTATGCTGTCTATGTCGACATTTGTTCCTGTAACCATACACGTACTGTCCAAGTGTGCGTCCCATTAAATGTTATAAAAAGACCACCGTAGTTCCAGTACTTCTTGAATTCGAACAGTGTGAGTATGAGTGATGTACTACCAACCTGTCAACTCTATCGAATCATTCTACCATTCGCGTTCTGACATTCACATACACACTCATTGTTTACACTCACATTCTTGTCGGAGCCTCATCACGTTCCAGGACAAGATGACCTGTATGACCAAAACTGTGCTGGGTTTAATGATTTGACAATCGTTACACTTTACTACACCAGTCCCAACATCTACATTTATCAACTGGTGGACATTCACGGTATTTAACAAATAAAGCGTGATTTAACCCACTAGATAGCCAGTATGAGTTTAACAACATACAGAGTTTAACAACTGGTGTGCCAGCTTCCTGGGTCAACCTGCACAGTGACCATATTGAGAAGTAAACTACTGAGACCAGACCGTTCCTTGGGGTCTGTTACGACACACAAATACATCAACCAGTTAAACAACTCTTAACCACCCATCAACTGAAATGTCAGCGTGACCTTGTCCTGTCGAGAGTATGCAGTAACTAGGTCAGCGTTTGTTTTTGACAATTTGGTTCGTTGGACATTTGCCATACAACTGACAGTGTTACACAGCAAGCTTGGTTGAAACATAGAACATTACACATCAGGACTGGAGAATATTTGACAGTGTTTGCGAAAGGAAATGTTATTGAACTGACAAGTCCTACACCCCACCTGTTTACCATTCCCATCAACGGATGGACCCCCTATTCGATAAATACCTATCACCGAGGGGGAAATTAACCAACATCACCCCCCAAAATCCACCCCCCCCACCCCCACCACACCCACCCA